>CM076578.1:1338755253-1339159735 GCA_034641835.2 Pinus albicaulis
GAAACACTGTTACCGATGAAATAGGTAACCTGACCTCAAAACGGGAACTCTAGCTCAAAAAGACTCAAAAAACATGAAAAAACACCCCCAAAAAAAATATGTATTCAACATTTTATAAAATTATGCTAAAAACAAAATTGTTTCTTGAAAAAAGGATTGAAAACACACCCTCAAAACAAAACCAGTTGATGTTGGAATAACAAAAAAAAAAAATTGTTCATAATTTTGACATTTTTAAAAATAGAAATAACATTTTTTAATTTTTAAAATTCAAACATTAAAAAAAAACCTAAAATTTAAGAAAAAAAATAAATCTAAAAAATAAAAACATTTAAAAGCTTAAAATTTAAAAATATATACACATAAAAAAAAAAAAAAAAAAAAACAAAATACAAATTTTAATTGAAACATTAAAAAAAACCTTAAAAAATAAAAAATAAAAAATAAAAATAAAAATAAAAATAAAAAATTAAAGATTAAAATCTAAAAATATATAATTAAAAAAAAAATATTAAATTAAAAAAAAGGAAGGAAATTATAAAAAATAAAATATAGAAATTAAATTTAAAAAAGAAAAAGAAAATGTTTATTAAATTAAAAACAAAAAAATTAAATTTTAAAACAAAAAATTAAATTTAAAGAAATATATTAAATTTTAATAAATTTTAAATCTTCTTGGCAGCCCACTTATTCTTGTTCTTCTCTTTATTCCATAGTTACCAAATTCGAGTTTGAATTCCAATTCGAATTCGATTCTATATGGAAAAAAATTGATTGTTTAAAATTCAATACGGAAAAAATTGGATAATAGACATCTTGCAAATACTTAAATATTTTGTATTTTCAATATTTTAAAAAGTTGAAATATACAAATATAATATTGAAAATCTTAAAATCAATTTCAAAATTATTGTCATGTACAAAATAAAATGCATGGTTTTACATTTGAATATCATATTTTTAGAGTTTTTGTGTTCATTCATATACACAATTACACCATAACCATATATTGTATGTTTTTAATCATGTCATATCTTAAAAATAAGCGAACATTTTTTTTACATATACATATATTTTCTCAATTACTAGTTACTCGTTCACTATAATATCTCAAATTTTACTTTGTAACAATTAGCAAAACATTTATTCTTTTAAGATACCAATTATTCATTAATCCAATCAAACCAAATTTTACATTATAACAATTAACAACAACATTTGTTATTTGTTGTTATATAAAATACAAAACATTATTATAATTTAGTATTTTCTCAAATTTCCAATAAAAAAATAAAAAATTTAAGAATCATGAAAATTTTACCAAAAATATTTTTATTTAAATTTTATAATAATTATAAATTTATAACTTTCGTACCATACCTATTTATCCTTTATTCTACATTGCTTCTCCTTACATCATAGCATTATAAACTATCGTGGCATCATAATTCACAAGTTTTAACAAATTTCATTAGCGACTTGACTAAAAAAATTACCGAAATTCACCGAAATTCTGAATATTATTGCGGGTCCAGACTTGTTTTTGAAAAATTCACAGGTTACAATAATTAATATTTTCACAACAAACAATCGGACTTACAGGTCGAATTTGGAGACAGGGCTGCTTAAATACAGCAACAGATCCACACGTGGTACCCACCGTCTAGCATAAAAGATGAATGATACTTCTAATAAGATTGCATTGGCAAAGAGTGGCATGTAAACAATTCGCGTTCCAATAGAGTCAATGAGTTCTCTCTTTCTTAAAACATCAACACTAAATTCAATGAGTTTTCTCTCTTTTTTTTTTTTTTCATCAACACTAAATTCCCTCTTGGGTGAGCATGGGGATTTTAAATAAACGACAACAGTAATCTCGTGGAAGTGAAGACTATCGTTGCAATTTTTTTTGGCATTTTCTTACGGCTGAGATGGAAAATGGAGAAGGTAGTCTGCACATTCTAAATTAGCGGGTATTAATGCTGTGCATGTGAAACAAGACAATAAGGGTTCCTACTTTTTTCCAAGTACAAGATTCGAAAAATTAAAAATTGCAACTTAAAAGGGTGGGGATTCTTTGCTTTGGTGGGGACAAAATTTTGTCTGAATTACTGCTCAAAGTCTCAAGATCAATCGTCACCAAACCCACATTTTCAGTGGAATTCTCTTTATTGCTTTTCCAGGTCGACCACAAAATCGAATCGTATCTCTTTATTCGCCATATTAGACCTTATGTACGCGCATTAATTTCGCACAATCTTTACTACCCAGTGCGCCCTTTTTCACTGTAATCTGGTCTCTAAGTTTTAACCCCATGATCATGAAATCGAAGATCAGTTTTTCGCAGCTGCAGTTACTGATACTTTTATTTGTAGTCCCATGTTGCACAAGTGTAGCAGATCCGCACCTCGTGTTTGCCCATTACCTGATCTATGCGCCCGATAGTATAGAAGTTGCAATTCTAACTGTAACGGTATCCAATTTCAAGTATGCAGAGCAGATGGCCACGTATAACGCTGTTGAAAGCGCTGGGTTAAGATCAAAGCCGATTCCGGGAATCGCCCTTGACCATGCATGACCGAAATTTTTTTTATTTTAATTTATTTTCAAATTTTTTAATATATATATATATTAAATTTGATTTTTTATTTTATTTTTAATACTATTTTTTTAATTTGATTTTTTTTAAATTTTCTTTTAATTTTTTTTTTAAATTTCAAAAGATTTTTATTTATTTTTATTTTTTTAATTTTTATTTTTAAATTTAATTTGTTTTAATTTTTTTTTGTTTTGATATATATATATATATATATATATATATATATATATATATATATATATATATATATTTGATTTTTTTAATTTCAAAAAATTAATTTTTTTTTTTAGAAAGAAATCTTTCGGTAAAAATCACATTATCATGAACAAAGTCGACGCGTTTCGAACCAACGAGTGTGGTTCATCATTCAATTATTTTTATTTTAATTTTTTTTTTGTTTTTATATTTAATATTTTAGATTAATTATTTTTAAAATTTAAAATTTAAAATTTATTTATTAATTTTTTTTTTTTTTTTTAATTTTTTTTTATAGTTTATTTAGTTTTCATTTTTAAAATTTATAAATTGTTTCATTTAAAAAAAAAACACTAAATTTATGTATATTTGTTTTTTAATTATTTGCATCTGGTTTTTTTCATTTTTTTGGTTTTTTAATGATAGTTTTTTTAATTTTAATTTTCTTTTTCAATTTTCAATTTTTTTTTGTTTGTTTTTTGTTGTTAATTTTAAAATTTGTATTTTTTCTTTTCTTGTTATTATTTTTTTTAAATTTAAATTTAAATTTTTATTTATTTATTTATTTATTAGTTTTTTATTTAAATTTTTATTTTGTAATTTTAATTAATTTAAATTTTCTATTTATTTATTTATTTATTTATTTTTTAATTATATGGTTTTTTTAATAACTTAGAAAAAAATGTTTTTTATGTTTATTTTTATTTTTATTTTTTTGGTTCAATTTTTGTTTTTTTCTTTAAATTATTTCAAATATTGTCATTTGTTTTGATATAATTTTCGAATATTTTTGTTTTTATTTATTTATTTTTGTTTAAATTTTTTATTTTTACAAGTTAATTTTGTTTTTTTTTTACATTTTTATTGGTTTTTTTATATATATTTCTTTTATCTAAGTTTTGTGTTTTATTACCAACATGAAAATCACCACTCTAAAAAAAAAGGTTGATGCTGCATCAATACGTTTCAAAATTAGTATGAAAATCACCGCTCTAAAAAAAAAAGTTGATGCTGCATCAATACGTTCAAAATTAGCATGAAAATCACTAACATTTTAAAACAAATATTCATACTTCATAAATAAAAATATTGGAGTGTCAAAAATGTGTACAAAAAAAAAGGGTGATTCTGCATCACCACTTTTCAAAATCGGGTGCTTTTTATGCTACCAAAAAAATGTAGGTAACAGTGCGGTTACCTATTTCATCGGTAACTGTGTTAAGACGCAAAGTCGCTCTTCTTACTAACTTCAGCAAGTTGCGACTTAGGGACCTTGCGACCTGACCAAGGTCGCCAGGTTAGGTCGCAAGGTCACTAGGTCGTAAACTATATCAAAATATAATCTTTACGACTATGTGACCTTGCGACCCAACGAACTCCAGGTCGCCAGTTTGCAAGGTCCCGAGGTCGTATACACACATGACTGAACCCGATTTGCGACCTTGCGACCTCCATTAATGATCACACTTGAGACCCATTTATAAATTAAAGGGTCACATAGGTTGCATTAGACCTGCACAACAGAGAAAAAAAGATGTCTCACAAGCCAATCAGACTGTGATTTTTTCCAGGTAAGTTGTCGAAACCTCCTGCAGTTCTTGTTTTATTGGCTATGGCCCTACCTACCCTAAACCTAGGATATTAATTGCCTTTGATAACCCTCAATTGCAATCCTTAGCCCTCACTGTTACTCCTGCTAGGTTTTCCCTTCCCCTTTTTGATCCTATCATTCTTAAACCCATTTTAACCCCTCCTTTCTCCTCTTGCCACTATGGGAACCCCTCCTTGTCCTTCTTGTGAGCCTTTCATTTCTGATTTATGTTCTTCCCTTAGATTTTTCTTCCATTTTTCCCATTTTTCCCCACGGATCATGACTACTTATTCTACTTCAGAAAATCCCTAATGAAACCTTGTGACCTCGCGACCTTGTGACCTCGTGACCTGGTCACTGAATCACAAAGTCATAAAGTCCTGACTGTCCATGCAATCGTGACTTTGCGACCTTGTGACCTGGTCGATGAATCACTAAGTCACAGTCACAAAGTCAAGATTGTTCACGCAGATGTGACTTTGCGACCTTGCTACCTCATTACTAGGTCACCAAGTCGGAATCCTTCCAATTTAGATTTTTGCGACCAGCACAAGTCGCAGCAACCCAGCCTGAGCAACCAAGGCCCTAGTTGTTACAATCAGTTATTCCTTTTATTTTTCTTTCACCGTCTTATTGTGGGACTGTTTTCTGAATATGCCAGGGAATATCAAAGTCGAGCTCGAGTGTGTTTCTATCTCTTCAACCTCAAGCAAGATGGGGCCCCCAGCAGTTTGAAGGAGACATAAAAGCCCGAAGATAGAGATATCAGAAGTTGACATGCCTCCTCCACCACCTCCCATCTATGGAGATACTGCCTGTGTCTTCAGGAAAGGTGACAAGATGTTGTGGTATGAAGTATACCAAGAGTTCATTAAACAATAATTCTTGGAAGACCTCGTAGACCGAAAAGTATACATTCAGGTCAAGAGGTCCAAGCTGCATTATGTGGGCGCCCACCTACCAATCTTCCCATGCGCGGAAGTAATCGGGCGGCTCCTCCAAAATGTGGACTCAAAGCTCTAGGTTATCCACGATCATGCCGGAAAACCTTTTCCTAATCTGATTGGGAAGGGCGCAGAAGTGTAATACTCACTCCTGGCTAGGGAAGGATCTTTCAATGCCACACAAGATGTGCCAGTACAAGATACCATGAAGGGTTGGTGGAAGGACCCTGAGAAGTTCAGAGGAAAGAAGGATCAGGAGTACAAGACCGAAGGCCTAAGAAAAGTGTACAAGCTTTTAGTAGCTATGATGTGAAGGATGTATGGAAGGAAGGATGCCACTAATTTTAATGGAACATGGGTTCCACTCATGTATGCGATCACCTCCTACAACACTAATTTAAACTGGGCACATATATTAATATTAGCTCTAAAGATGAACATATCAGTAGCCCAGGTACTAGAGGAGGGATGTGCATCAGAGTTTTACATGGCTTCCTACTTGTTAGATGTAGTGTGCTCACAATGTAATTTTGATGGTTGGCCACACAAGTGGGACGCGACACATGGTGGGCCTATCCATAAAGATTTGAACGTGTTCTGGGATAATAGGTACAAGAAAGACATTGATCCCATCTCAAACAAGTTTATCACCGCACTCTACCAACACCTTTTCAATGAAGATCCTCCTTGCATGTCCAGAAGGGTCATGGAGATAATGATAAAGGTAGCCCATTGGTTCCCCATCACAGAAGGCACCTTCGTCAAAGTTTTTGGATCATTCAAGGCACCTCATGCACTGCCCAAGTTCGTCACTAACAAACTTCTATTACAAGAGGTGTGCTACCAAATGATGAGCGGGATCTCTAAAATGCTAAGTAAGGGCAAGAATAAATCATGGCCTACCCTCCCGCTCACTATTGGTGCCTACAAAGTTAGAGATTTCAAAGAAGTGGAAGAAAAATTAGAATACATAAAAGGACTCCAATTTGTAACCTTAGCCCACAGGTCTTATGACCCTGAGAGGATCGTCCCCGCACATTGCAAGCGGGCCAAATTTAACTGGACCTACCAGCACACATAGTGCCCTGTGGAAGAGCAAGTGAAAAATTGGTACAATGCACTCAGGGAAGCAGCCCCTAAAGGACAAGCCAACTTGGATGGAGACGAATAGAGTCAACGAGAGGATGATCAAACTTTACAAGAGAGAGTAGACACTATGAAGTGAAAATACCCCTCAAGAGGAGCATCGACTTCCAAATCCAAAAGGACAAAGAATAATACAAGCAGTGATCCTCCTAAGAATCAACAGGAAGGAGGGGGAAAAGGGGTCGAGGCATAACCAGAGATTGAGAAGAAGCAAAGAGAAGAAGAACTCAAGAAAGCCCAAGATGCCTTGGCACAAGAAGAAGAAGAAGAAAAACGAAGGAAACAGGCTGAAGAACAATAGAAGAAACGACAGAAAGAGGAACACAGAAAGAAGCAAGCAGAAGAGGCCCACAAGAATAAAGAAGAAGAAGATCAACAGAAAAGGGAAGCTGAGAACAAGTTGAAACAGGAACAGGATAGAGAAGAATCAAAAAAGAAGAGAAAGGAGGAAGAAGCTCAGAAGCTATAGACGGATACATCCAAGGAGGCAGAGGGAAGCGGGTAACAACCCTCGAAAACTAGGAAGCAAGCAGACCTGCCACATATTGACATACCCCTGGAAACTCCCATGATAGGAGGACATCTCTTACTCTCAGAACTCAACATCCTGAAGGAACATGAGGATGATGTACTAGATCTAACAATATTATCTTACATCCAGTGCACTCATAAGATCAGGCAAGAAAGGAGAAAATTCCTTGCACTGAATCCAGCCGAGCCTCTCAAAGTGACCATAGAGAAAGACATAGTCCTGGACACCAGGACTAACCTCATAATGATAACTTCGGCGAGAACCACTTTTGCAACTGCTACCAAAGAAAATTTTAGTAGGATGAGCAGAGAAATCTTATTTTTGCAGAACAGACTCCTTGCGTTCGAGTAGAGGGCCGCTCAAGTAGAGGAGGAAAAGAAGGCCCTAGAAACCAAAAATCAAAGGCTCCAACTTGCACTCACTCAGGCCAGTGGACTACAAGCCACCATTCAAGGGGATTCAGACATCTTAGGAAGCACCATGATCCAAGTATATGAGGAGATGATAACTATAAAACAAAAAGTCGCTCCTTTGGTAGGGGCCCAAGCAGAAACGAGGAAAAAGGCTGCGCAAATGTAGAAAGCCTCCACAGAACTAGACATCATACTTGAATGGTATGAAAGGTACCCACAGGCCCCTGCTACCTTTCCAAAGAAGGATTGGATCCACACTCAGAACGATAAGGTATAGATACAGATGAAGCTGCAATCCAAAGACAAGCTCACAAAAGATGTCTAAAAGGTAATTTCCGCCTATGAGCATCTTATCAGTGGCATAGATTTGATGGTGGAAGTGCACCACATCCCTTCCTTAGGTACGATGGCCAAGCAAAGGATGAGGGAAGAGGTAATTCAAGATATCCAATCATTCTTAGAACCCATCAAATAGGAAACCATCTCACAGGATCTCCCAGCTTCCAAGGAAAACATCACCCAGTGCATTGTTGCACTAGTCCAGATCTACACCAAGTTGGCCTCTCTATCGAACCAGATCAACACAAAGAGGGGTACATTATATCTGGATGCTCTTTAATTTTTTCATAGACTCGGAGAGGACATGCCCCAAATCACTCTAGTGGCTGCCAGCTACCTAGCCCTGCAGACCTATCTTAAAGAACAACAACAGGTAGAAACCCCATTCCTCTCCATCACAAAGTTGCTTCCATGAAAAGACTGGGTTAACAAGTCGCAGGTCGCAAATGTTTCCCAGTCATAGGTCGCAACCTTACTAAGGTCGCAAGTCTCAAATTCTCCCAGGTCACAGACCATACCAATAGTCAGGAAGATGAAAGGGCACGGTAGCCCAAAAGTCATTTTTGATTCTATATGTACTCCCTCAGTAGATAATGTAAGCACCTTTTTCAGACTCCAAAAGGAGAGAGAGATATAACTGTACAAAATTGAATGTTTGATTCCAGGAATGAATACAAATGAATGTTTTGGACTCCACTATTGGATTTGATGGAAACTTCTGTGTTGACATTATGAATATTATGCTATCATGTTCTTGGTATCATTTTGTAATATCCCAAAATGGGAATGCAACAATATATAAACACAATACTAGAGTAGAAGTAAGAAATTAACTCATAAAATGTGTGTAGAACACTTTAGCCAACAAATGATTGTTACAACAGCAAAATATGATCCACTATGACATCCCAAAGTGGGGAAATGCAACAATATGGGCCAGAGAATTGAAACTCTAGAACTGCCTGTGAATGGGCAGTATCTAAAACATTATTTCCAGCATTGAAGTCTTATGGTTCACCATTGTACATATTCAGTTTCCTTCATTGTACATTTTTCATCAAACAACATTTGACTCCATGCCATTGTACATATTCAATTTCCTTCATTGTACATTTTTCATCAAACAACATTTGACTCCATGCCCGAAGTGAAGGCACTAATCTGCGGTTCTTAGTGTTTTGTGGCAAAAAACACTATCCCCAAGTGGAGCCAGATGTTGTGGCTCATTTGCAATTTCTGTTATTTTTAATTTTCAAAATACAAAAAAATTGAAAATTGTCAAAATATATGTTGAAGTATAAAGATTCATATACTTTGACATAAAAATGTAATATTTATTGCATTTAAATTTAAAGCTAATACTTTAAGCTTTGTGGAAGTGGGTCCCAATGCACAAATTAAAAAACAAGCATCTTATGGAGCAGGATCTAATGATTTGATAGACAAGGTATAAAAGTCTCAACCTGCAGGCACATTCAGCACGCAGGTTAATGAGGAGGGTGCCTCAGCAGTTGACCCTGTTGACTGTGGGGGCAATCCAGATCAATGGTCAAGATTCACTGTGGTGGCATAAGCCCGATGAATTCTCCATACCTCAAGACCTCCCACAGTGACGTATGCAACCAGTTGGTGACAGATGTGGTCCACATCGGGTATTCCTAACGGTCTTTTGGCACGTCTTTTCAGAATTTAATTGTTAAGACCACACCACCTATTTAAGAGGGATTCTCATTGTTCTGAGGTTATTTTTGTTAGTTTGTCTTTGAATTTTTATTTGCGTCGTGTCCTTCTCTGCTGTTTGTCACCCTGTTTATTGTTTGTCATCTTAAATTGAATTATGGCCAAGCGTTCATCCCTGTCTAGTTCTTCCAGTCACATCTCTCTCATGGACACCGAGAGGGATATCCAGGATACTATTTGTTCCCTTGACTACCTTTCATTTTATCAACAAGTCTGTTTAAACGATAAGGCCTCTCCAATTATACCGCCATGGTCAAAACTAGTGTATTGTCAGCATGTATTTCGAGAATGCATCTTTTTCCCAAGTTTGTATATTGGCTAGTGTATGTTATGTACCCAGGGAAGTGTTTTTTAATGAAATGTCAAGGTGAAAATGTTCTGTAGGTTTTAGCCCAATTAATTCATCAAGCTCTGTGTTACCTTGAGTCAGAGTCATATGTCCAGTTTACTGAGGATTCATTGATGGCACATTATGATAGTCTTGCAGGTTAGGAGTTCAGCTAATTCATCTCTTTTCTGAAGCCAAATACACAACAATTTTCACCTGATAATAAGGAATTCCCCATGGAGGTTTTTGATATAGAAGTCAGACTAGTGCTGAAGTGCATTGCAAAGATTTTGGGAAAAGATGATGATAGTATAGTGGAAAAATTAGTTCTGGGAATGTTTGCCATGATGATGAAGCCAGGAGTGGTGTTGGATATTCCATCTTATTGGCAAGAAGTTGTCAACTCTCAGCTCATGAGTCTATCACTGACAGGTTCATTCAGGTTTCCTTCTCTTGTTATTTACCTCTTCTTATATCAAAATGTAGAAGAATTCATGCATCTGGGTTAACTATAATTGATATGAATAAGAAAAGATAGTCAGTGGGTTTCTGGATAGACATAGTGAGGAAAGAACATAATGAGGGTGGTTTATTTGATTTTTCTAGTCATTTAATGTCTACTGCATATACAATTTTGAATGGAATTACCCCCCTTGCTTTCTGCCAAAGCTCAAGAGTTCTTGCAGTTGGGGACAAGTTGTAAGTTTGGTGATTGGTTTTTATTTGAAGAACATTCTGATATTATATTTTATGGAGTTGGTGTAGAGCCTTATAGGCTTCTTTTTCTTATGCCTATGAGATTATTCGCCTTGGAGTTCATTAAGAAAAGTTTAAACGTTGATCAAGTACACTTTGTGCCTATGAAGAAAGGTCATATGTTTAAATTACCAATGACTGTTGGTCTTTTTATAGTTAATATGAGACAAGAAATTGATGAAGCCACTAAGATATTAGATTAAAAGCACTTACTTTTAGAAGAGAAGTGGGCTTATAACCCTCACAGTGTGATTTCTAATAGGAGAATTGAAAATGGGTATTCAACATTCATTCATGAGAGCAAACCTGATATAGAAAAAGTGACAAGTAAATGTTTTACAGGTTCAGTGAGCTCAACTGTACAGACTCCTATCATATTAAAGAAGTCAAATAAGAGGGGCAAATAAATAGTGATTGATTCAGAGGATGAAGAACAAAGGACTGAGAAGAGGACAAAATTCAGTGAGGATTTTACATATGCTCAACCTGGTTTCTCATTGCAATTGGGAGATGAGAAAAATGTCCCTGCTTCACCCAGGAGACATGAAAGCACTCAAGAACAAGTGCCCTTAATTAAAAAAATGGTTGCCCAGATTGCAGAAAGAAATCAAAATATGAGGGCAAGAATGGAGGCTCAAGCTAAGTACTAGATAGCCCCAGATCAAAGGAGACTTCTAACTACAATGGATCTTGAAAATGATCAATTCAAGATTTCCCTTTCACATCCCTCTGATATGTCTATTGGTTCATCCAATAATTTTAACACTATGAATTTGACTGTAGATGTGAAGAAAATTACATTACTTGACAAAGTAAATTTACATATGAAAACAAGTCAACTGATTGTGAATGACCTAACCAAGACTAATGCAATGGCACTAAAGGCTGAAAATATGCTTGGAAAAGTGATCAAGCAGTTGAAGTTAGAGAAAGCCAATTCCAGGGCTTTGACGATTCAGAACGAAGAGCTCAAAAATATTATTGTGAAGATTGGGGTAGATCCCAATGACAGGTCTATTGTACAGATGCTTCTACAAAGTGGTTAATCAGAAATCTCTGTACTGAAGAAGAAATTGAAATTGCCCACAGGAGAACACCCCATGGCACACTACTACATTTGGGGGAAATTCCGACACTTGGTTCCGACGCTTTTGACCAAATGTCGGAAATTTCCCCAAATTTTTTCAATCTCACCCGAAACCGTCGCTATACCGACGTTTATAGAAAAGTGTCGCAATACCAACACTTATACAAAGTGTCACAATTGCAACGTTTGGAGGAAGATGTCGCAATTGCGACACTATGCCCCAAAGCGTCGTTATTGCGACGGCTGCCTCCAAACGTCACAAGTGCGACACAATGTCTAAGTGTCGCAATTGCGACGTTTGGATGCATCCGTCACAATAGCGACACTTTTTCCGCCGTTGGTATAACGACACTTATATGCGCGCTACATAAAAATACGAAACTTATGCACACATAAAAATGAATTTATCTCATAATAGCCACATTAACGCTCCCGATATCACGCGCATTCGCCCTCCGCCTTCTGCGACAGTATTTGCCCTCGCATTCGCCCCGCTTCTTGGGCAGTGCAACAAAGACTCGCCTCGCCTTCAAGTAACAGACGATTCTGAATTCACCTGCAGTGCCTAGGAAACCATTCGCCCAGCTCTTAAAACATTCGCCTCAAGATTCACCCCAGCTCTCGTGCACAACACCACCTCGCATTCGCCTCGTCTTTGCGTAACAACACTTTCCCTCGCCCTTAAATGGTGTCTCCCATCATAGCCTTTCCTATAGTAGGGTTGACTCTATTTTGGTTTTTTTGGTCAATTCCATTGGATTGTGTTAGGCTGTAGGGTTCTATCTAGATGTCAAGAATCAAGATTCAATACCCTCTATTATCTTCATCACCCAATACAAGATTTAAATTTTTCCCAAATAAACGCTTATTAATTTGGCAGCCATTATTTCTCCCTGCTTTAAAAACCCTACATTTAAATGAAAACAAGCATTGCACTTCAACTACAAAAATCTATTAGTGTTCGCCCTCAGCTCTTGGAGAACAGCATTTTCCCTCAACATTTTCCCTCAGCTATTGCAGAATAGCATTCGCCCTCAGCTCTTGCAGAACAACATTCGCCCTCAGCATTCGCCCTGAGGTCTTGCAGAACAACATTCGCCCTCAACTCTTGCAGAACAGCATTCGCCCTCAGCTCTTGCAGAACAACATTCGCCCTGCATTCGCCCTCAGCTCTTGCAAAACAGCATTCGCCCTCAGCTCTTGAAAAATGGTAAGTTCTTATTGCATGCCCTTCCTCCTATAGTAGGGTTGACTCTATTTGGGTTTTTTTGGTCAATTCCATTGTATTGTGTTAGGCTGTAGGGTTCTCTCTAGATGTCAAGAATCAAGATTCAATACCCTCTATTATCTTCATCACCTAATACAAGATTTAAATTTTTCCCAAAGAAACGCTTATTAATTTGGCAGCCATTATTTCTCCCTGCTTTAAAAGCCCTACATTTAAATGAAAAAAGCATTGCATTTCAACTACAAAAATCTATTAGTGTTCAAATGTACATGTGTGCATCACTTGTGTAGGGTATTCATTTTCCACTTTCACATTATCCAAGATTGTGTGCAGTATAGTTCATATTTTTTGTGATTTAGATTATCTTGAAAAAGGAAAGGTAAATTATTTCCCATGGAAAAAGAAGGTTTTCCCTTTTTACTACTGGAAATGGTACAACAAAGTTCCATTTCTACCCGAAACTCCTATGAAACAGGAACCAAAGAAAGGCCATGTCCTCAATGGACATCATTTGGCTTTGAAAATGACCATTGCACCGTGTTGTTTCTTATATTACATCACGATAGTTTCTTAGGTCATTTCTTGTTTCTTGAGATGAAAAACAACCAAATAAATCGTGAAGATCCTTTCAAGAAATAAATGACCATTTCTCAATCATATCTCAACTATTTTTTATTTTATTCAATGGTTGCTTACTTTGAGATAAATTTGACACTTTTATAAGGAATATAACATAAAAACACAAAATGGGAAGGAATTGATGAGGTAGATGACCTTTAGTTGTTGTCAATTAAGAATTGATAATACATGATGCATGTTCTGTACTACAAACTAGATTCCTTCCTAGAGTTAGGAAACAAAGTATTGAATCAAAGTTGTAGTTTCTAACTTCTTGTATTGGTTCATCAATCTTGAAATTCAGACATTGCATGTCTTCATTGCTTCATGTTTGAATAATTTGCATCATATCGCACAATATGAAATTAGGAATTATGATTATTATTACTTTATGGATCTGTTAAGTTACTTTTAAGTTTGCATGGTTTAGTGTGAAATTATTCTAGTGTGCCCCTAGGCCCAGGTGAAGGAATGCCAAGGACCGAGAACCCTAGTTTTTAAATGGTATTGTTTCTTATACCCAAAAACCCCTCAACATCACTTCTTATTAGTTCTTAACAATAGTGTTGTAAACAATTTGAGAATTAATATAGAAAAATCTCGCACTTCTCAAGATAAAGTCCTAAAGCTAAAGTGTGATACCATGTGTAATTCAATAGCCCCATTGTCACCTCACCAACCTCTTTTCACTTCGGGCTAGCTCTCCTCCAACTCAAGGGGGGTTCTCCCTAGTAGATGTTAGGGATCTAATGGCCCAACCAAACCAAGTCAAGAGCTCCCTAACTCTCTATGTTTACTACTATCAATCAAAATATTGAACAATAGGGTCAGACATGCATCCTGAAGATAAAATTGCCAGGGTATTTTTGGGTAATTTCAAAAGGAAAGTCCCCAAACACATATAATCAAGGAATTATAACGTGATTTCAAACATTAAATATCAACAAAATCGTTTAAAGGATATTGAAAGGAAAAAGGTGATGGAAGATAGAAAGTGCCTTACTTAAATGCTCTAAGGATTTTTCAATAGTTGCTCCAAAAGCTTCACTTCAAGGCCCTTCAAGATCGCCTCCAACAATGCTATACCATCAGCTTCAACAATGTTGCTCCAAAAATGTCCTCAAGGTCTTCACAACAAGTTTACTAGAAGTTGCTCCAACAATATATTCAATAAGGTCTTCATTGTCAACTCGTCTCTTGTTTGGGTGCCTTAATGTGCAATGACATGTTTCCAGGACTGAATTCAATGCAAGGCATATGTGAAACTCTAACTCTGTCTTCCGGTGTCTTATTAGAAATTATTTCAGTTTTCATTTTGTGTTTTCAAGTTAGATATTGTTTTCAAGTTTTTATATTTATAATTTTATTGCAATGTGGCAGACTGATTAGGGCAGTACAGGAACAACCCCGAGACGGGATGATCGCGGAAAGAGGCCAGCGGAAGAACATGTGAAGTGCCAGCATTGCTCTATCTTCAGGTATTTTAGTTATTTACATAATTGAAATAATATTAATTTTATTCAAATATGATTTAATTTAAAATATAGATGTTCTTGATGATTTTAGATAGAGAGTTTTTCTGTCCTATTTAAAATGGATATGAAGTGTTACTATAGATAAGTAAGTTGAATGAATATTGATAGCTAACAATTTGAGTTGAGGTAAGGATATGAAAAACCCAGGAGTTAAAATTAAGATATAATAGGTAATAATAAAAATTCAAAAGGATATTTTTTTTGTTCGTATATATGAAATTTGTGATAGTTTGATTTTTATTTTTTACATCACTAAACTAACAAAAATTTCTTTTGTATGTAGCTCAGGCACTTGTCAACCCTGTTGGTAAGGGGACAAAGGGCAAAGAGATTGTCGTTAAACCCCTCTCATACACCTTCTACTCCTTTAGGTACAAGCAAGAAACACACCTTCCCAAGTAGACAGCTGTTCCATTAATCGAATCGGTCGCAATGATGAGGAATGGACATGGCCAACTGCTTTTTATTATTTTTCCTAGAGCTACACGTGTCAGCTCCACAGGGACCATTAATGGCACGTTGTTGGTGAATGATGAAGGTGTCCCTATAAAGCACGTACAACTCCCAGGTAAATTTTAATATTTCACTATTTCATGTACTTCATCTAAAACATATTTATCATGATTTTTATTTTTAAATTAATGATAATATATATATATATATATATATATATATATTTTTTTTTTTTAATTTTTTTTTTCTGTGTAGGAAACAATGAGTTCTATAGGTTTTTGGAGAGCCATGCGTTGGTAATATTTGGCCCAACCATACACATAGGGTGGAATTCCAAAAATTCCAACCTGAAAAAATAACTTCTAGATTATCTAGAAGCCCTTTTTGGGGTCGGCACATTTGACAGAACAACGGTGGCTCGGGTAGCCGGCAAATATTTGAAATATACTAGGGACACCTATAGGACGCAATTGCAATTTAACCCTAGATACGAGCGTCCTCTCATAGTTCCAGAGAGTGAGTGGAGAGCACTCATCCATGACGGAAAAGAGAAAAGGGCAAAGAAAGAGGGAAAAATGCCAACTGGACCCGCAAGGTAAATTACAACTTTAATTCAATAGCTTTAATTTTCTCTATGTCTAAAATAAAAGTGTGCTACGTCATATCTGACTTTAATGTTTTGATGCTAGGTTGCCTGACACCTCAAAGATAACCAAAGCTAGGATTGAAAAAAAGGGCCATCACAAGCTAGGCTAGGGCGGCTACTTGAAATTAGCCGCAAGAATTGTAATTAAGTAGCTAAACATATTATAATTAATTGTATCACCTTCCAACGTTTTTGTAATCCTATCAAATATGATTAAAAATACACAATAATATGTAATGTAGGGTGATGACTTCAGAACAGAAACTATAGAGGAAGATAAAAATATTGCTTTCCATTTCGGCTATCAAGCCGTAGTTGAACATCGCAGAAGCTTGGGGCAGGTCCCAAGATCCAGAATGCCTGATAAGGTAAAACATTAACCTTTCAATATGTTTGTTTTTGTCCATAAATTTAATGTCTAACAACTTTTTTTGAATCAGGGGAGCAGCACTACCGACGAGGCAAATAACCCAGTTTAGAGCCAGATGTAGATGATCCTAATGTGAAACCTAATCATTGTAGTGGGGACCAGGCCGACAATGCTACTATCAGTGAGGGCCATGACGATAATTAATTTCTACCTATAATTTTTTTTAATTATACCTCACATATTAACTCATAACATTTTTTAAGCTTAAATGACAACAGAATGCTTCTTGGAGGATTCACTACCTCTCAAAAGAGGAAGACAGGGCAACAGTCCCAACGGCGACAATTGGTGCACCAGGTAAATAATCTCATTGCAATTTTTTTTATTAATATTACTGAACTAGTTCAATGATATTTAAAAACTGACAATTAAAATTTAATATTATCTGCTTTTGTAGGCGATGCCCCGTCACTGGATGAGACCAGACATCGTGACTACGCAACTAGGTCAGCGGCGACAACTGGTGCACCAGGTAAATAATCTCATTGCAATTTATATTACCGAACTAGTTCAATGATATTTAAAAACTGACAATTAAAATTTAATATTATCTCTTTTTGTAGGCGATGCCCCGTCACTGGATGAGACCAGACATCGTGACTACCCAACTAGGTCAACGCCGACAACTGGTGCACCAGGTAAATAATCTCATTGCAATTTTTTTTATTAATATTACCGAACTAGTTCAATGATATTTAAAAACTGACAATCAAAATTTAATATTATCTGTTTTTGTAGGCGATGCCCCGTCACTGGATGAGACCAGACATCGTGACTACGCAACTAGGTCAGCAATGCGGGTCGAAAGGCACGAAACAGGAGCAGAGCACGATGATATTGATGATGTAATTAGGAGCTTTAGAAATAGGAAGAAGAAAAAGAAATTTTGATAATGTAAAATATTATATTATTATAAGACAAACGTTACCATACTTGGAACGTTTTTTGCGTTATATAAAAAACTCATTTATCATACTATTTTTATGTCAAGCATTAATTGCAATGTTTCCTTGCGTACTTTTTGTTGAATTGTTTTTTTATTAGTTATTGAAATTTTTTTTTATGCTCATGAAAGTAAAAAATGAAATATAGATTGGGTATTGGGGAATTGAGAGTGATGTGAGGGGGGGGAGGGGGAGGGGCCATAAGATCTTCCACCTTCACGTGGTTGGCCCTGTTTAGTAGAGAATAATTTATTGGAGCGATTTAATCTTGGAGCAAACCTCCCTCGTTCCAGCGTAGCAACAAAAAAGTCACTGTTGACTTAGTTACTACTCTTTCATATCGTGGGATGCTTTTTCCAAGTTCATGCGACTCCAATAAATTGTTCTTGAAACGAAGAGGAGCTTATTCAGGTATGTTTTGACATTTTCAACATATGTTCTAACATTATCATAAGAATGCATCTTATAGTAAAAAATACTACATCAATTACTTGTATTTATTGTATAGATAATGATGGATTTTGATTGACTTGGCAGTGCAGGTACAAATCCTCTTGCATCATGAGTAATACAACTTGTCAACCAGGGTCATGTCCAAGATATTTTTTCTTGTGCGCTTGACCAGGTTCGTATGTCACATTTTGTAAGTTCCTTTACAGTTCATAATTCAATATTAAGCTTGTTCATGATTATTATCTAGGTTTTTTGTATGTGTTTTTTCATCTATTTGATTGTAAGCAACTCTGCATGTTTCCCGTTGTTCACTATGATTTATCCCATTACCACTCCCAGGATGAATCCGAATTTATTGTTACATAGGTTACTTTATTGTTACTATGATTTCTCCATTTACGATTTCATAGGTTACATCATGTAAAGTTGTCAATCTCAGGTTGGTGATGAGCTTTAGTTCTCTAGATTTGGGGTTTTTCTGATATTTTCTCCCTCATGTCATTCCTGCATCACCTCGTTGTTTGAGCATGCCAATTGTCTAACACTTGTACCAATTGGCACATGTCAATCTCTGAGTGGTGCCACATTTCACCTATTTTCAGTGAGAGTTTAGGGTTTCTCTAACATAGCTTCAGAAATCTGATTCAGTGCCTGCTTGAATATCATCACATAATACTCATGGTTTGGATTGATGAGCATGTTCTGAATGGTTGGTTGATTCATAAGAACCACCCGTATAGTCATCTTGCGATATTTTAGAAGTTTTCTTGGGTTTCCTTTTTCACCGTTTCTAGTGGGTGGGATGGTGTGGGGTGATCCATCAATACTGGTGCTCTTGTAGTAGGGAATTTGTTTTTGGGGATATAAAGGAGCATTTGATGTAGATATCCCATTGGATGCATTCATAGATGGGCACGAGGGGTCAAGAATTTAAATTAAAAATATGCAACCTCTAGCATGGCAACCTGAAGGCCGCGAGAGACACTGGTTAAAGATTGTTTTGTGCTGGCCTTAATATAGTCGTGATTTCTTTCTATTATCTTAATGCAAATATATATTCCGGTCTCATTAAAATGAGGACTGTGGTTGTATTTCTCTTTGGTTGTTTCTCTCTTAATGCTCCAGAAGTTGCCAAAAGTTGCGATAGTTGTTTAGTTTGCTTGTTACAACTTAAAAGTGGTTTTTAGCAATGGGAGTCATGTTTTTTAAGGTTCATACTAATATGAATATCTTGTAATTCTATATTCAAGATAAGAGAATATGGCCTTTGATTTGGGCAGTATGACAACAATTGCCACATCTACCTCATTGGGTAACAATGGAAAGGGGAAGAAGTTGGGTGCAATGTTTGATAATTATGGCAGACAATTGTCTTCTCTTTCAGTTTTTTCACCCATTTCCTTTAATCACTCAAGCAGAAGAGGGACTCTGAGATTACGCGACAGAGAGAAGGTAGTTAATACAAGAGCTATGGAAAAGGAGTTGCACTTCAACAAGGATGGCTCAGTGACAAAAAAATTGCAGGTCAGAGAAAAAATTATGTTTAAAGGAAGGTCACCTGCACGTGAAACTTCACTGCGGTGGATCTTTCCTTGTCCACTTATATTCGATTTTAATTTGTTATTTTAATTTTTCATGGAGGGTTGTTTTGGCATATGGTCTGGCATTCAATTGCACACTTACTTAAAGCATTGTCAATTTGTCTTGCAGGCGGTGTGAACAAACTTGCTGATCTTGTTGGAGTCACCCTTGGGGCGAAGGGAAAAATGTTGTCTTGGAGAGCAAGCATGGTTCTCCGAAAATAGTTAATGATGGTGTGACAGTAGCTAAGGATGTAATTTGTAGATGTGTGCTCTGGTTTTCTTTTTAACGTTGTATTAGTTCCCCCTCTTAAATGTCTTAGATTTGGTAGGCATAATTTGAAAACTCAAAGGTGAAAGGAAACATATTTGTTACCCAGTGGTCTACTTGGCCTATGGACTAGCCACATTAGAGCAATGCATAAAGCTTTTCACAACAATAAAAGGAAAGGGTTATGGCTGAGTCAAATTTTATTGTTATTGACAGTGTAATGAAATGTATCTCAATGCTATGGTTTTGCCCTTTTTATTGGTTGAATTAGAGGACCCAGTTGAAAATATTGGGGCCAAGTTGGTAAGGCAAGCTACGGCAAAGACAAATGATTTAGCTGGGGATGGAACCACAACATCTATTGTTCTTGCACATGTTGGAATATTGAAAAATTCCAGAACAATGAATGGAGAATAAATCTCCCTTCCTCTAACACAGAGAAAATAAAATTTCTTTGACAGGAGACAGAGTTTCAATACTTTGAAAACAAACTTCTATTCCCTTCAATAACTCAAAAAAAAACTATTACACTTCTTCCTCACTGAGAGGGATTAAAAAATTATGACTGCTACAAAACGCAGTGCATAAAACCAACTCACTGTCTGTTCAAAACAAACATACTCTATCTCTAAAACACTCTGCTGTGTTTTTCACTTTCACACTGCTGTGCATACACACTTAAAAAGTTACACTCAGTCTTTCACTTTTTACACACTGCTGTGTAATAAAAAATTTACGTATTGTCTATAAAAAAAACTACCAAGATTTTTTGTCCTTTTTATTTTTATATGCCGTAACATATAAAACATATTATAATAAACCATCTTTTAAAAAAAATAAAATTAAAACTAAATTCTATGGCCCACCTTTCATTTTGCATATGATATATATATAACATATGTTTAAAAAATATGTATATATTAAAGCATACATAAAATTAAACTATAAAAACATTAAAGAACCCTTTCCGTCGGACTTCAAAAGTCTGAATAGATTGAATTTCAAACCAAATTCACGTTCCAAAATGGGATGCTGACTTCTGCCTAATTTGTAACACGAATTCTCAATCCAATGTGCCTTATAAAAAATTCGGGTCTGGTTTTCAGGTTTTCAGATTCCCTTCAATTTCGTGCGATCCAATATTAATGCTCCACGTGTCCTCCTTTTGAATTTTCAAAACTAGGGGGTAAATTTCTATTTGTTTAATTTCTGGTTGGTGAATTGCGTTAATGTTGATCGTTGTGTTTAAATACAATCCTGTACAGAAATATCGCTGCGGCCGTCTACAAAAAAAACTTGCAGGAATTTTAAATGCTGAATTAAATTTCTGGATGGCGTGCAAGCAACCTCCAAAACAAAATGTTGCTACTGCATCCATCCTTCTGCTGCAGCAGTTGAAGTTAAAATTCAACATCACAGGGTTTAATAAGTGAGGGTGTAAAGGTAAATTTTTGTCAATAGTACTGGATTAAGATCATCTATTCATTTTTGTAGGGTCTTATGGTGTTTGGTTTTTTAGTTTTGGGTTGGGCTTATTGAGTGTAAGATAGTTTTTGAGTGAAAAAATTGCTATCAGGTATTAAAAAATTTTGGTTCTTTTGTCAAAATTTATGAGCTTGTTAGGAAATACAAAACTGACAATGGCTGTATCTTAAATTTGTGGAAAATAATTTGAAATGAAACATTTTTGTTTAGGTTGTTGTAGCAGGTGCAAACCCCGTTCAAATTACTAGGGTCATTGACAAGACAATAAAGGCCCTTGTTTCGGAACTCAAAATTTTGTCAAAGGAGGTAAACGCTTGCCTTTTGAGTAGGCTAGTTTTCCTTTTTGCTGATGGTTTGGTGTATCTAATTGAATTAGTTGCCTAAGGTATTTTTGGTTGCAAACTCCTTTTCATTTTTCATACAGTATTGGCCTTGTGGAATACATTTGATTGTGTGGTCTTGTTAGATCTACAACATTTGTGGTTGTTTAGTCTTATGGCCGAGGTGCACTTTTATTATGGAAATAGTTGATGCAATATTGTCATTTAATCCTTACTGCAGGGTAGCATGTTGAGAAGTTTCTTGAGAAACATTTGGTATTCAAAATGACACTTGATCCTATACAGCATCATGCACTTGACTTCAAAATTCATATTCAAAGTGTGCCAGACAATTCTTGCAAAATTTCAAATATTTATGTTGTTTTAAACCATTATTTTTTTCATGTATTGGATGCTGAAAATGAGAAAAAGACTTTGGTATGAAACCAACTGGTGAATAATTTCCAGCAAAACAACCACTTCCAAGACATGATTTAGAAGTAGAACATACGTACTTATGAAGCATAGAAAGATATCCTTGATGCATTGTCAATGTTTGGCTAGGGTTATTTTTGGAGAAAATAACTCCTTATTCCTAGAATAGTGATATTCAATACAAGTAAATGCCAGAGAAGAGAGATCATCGTGTGACATAAACCTATTAACAAAAGTGAACAAGGAATGATTATTAATTATGGCATACTAAGTTGTCAGTGATTTTGACTATTTGTCTTTAACATGTAAAAATGTTAAATTCAAAACTTACATCATCATGGTTTGGCATCATGAGCTTGACTAATTGTCCACCATGCTCATAATTTCATTGTTGTCTTCATATCTATAAACAATGTTTCAAATAATAATAATAAAGTTCTATAAGAAAAATCCAAACCTCCATGTTGCTGCTCCTTGTGAGACAAAGTCAAAATTGCATTACACAATCTGACACATAAGAATTTCCTATATCCCGGTGGTATGTATCCAAATTCTTATAATAGTGTCTTCAAGACTTATGTTGACATTTCCAATGAGATATTTAAGCAATGAAAGATGGAGCCTTCTTCATTGTTGTATATGTAACAGTCTTTTATTAATATAAAGATCGATGGTTTTGTCTTTCTGAAAATGAAATGTAAAAATAATTTATTGTGGTCAATTGAAAAGTTTTTTTTTAAAGCTTTTCATTATGGAAGGGCGACATAGATATATGCCCTTCTAATTGAAATTCGGACTTGCCCTTCAAATTTGATCACTGTGTGGGACCTTAACAAACAATAAAACTATTCCGCCGCGCGTTATATAAAACATATAACAAAACCTTTGTCAAAACTTCAAACGAACCCTTTAGTCATGGGTATTTCATCACGAATTGATCATTTTACCATGTACCTTCTTCTAGAGGAATATTCTTCCACTTGATTAGGTACTTCATAATGGTTATATGTCAAAGAGATACAGAATGTTTATCTATAACTTTTTGTGGTTCAAGAATCAACTTTCTTTCTTCATCTAATTTTGGAAGTTCTATTTACATTGGCATATTTTTTCCCAAAACCTTTTTTAGGCAAGATACATGAAAAACCTTATGAATGCAAGAAGAAGGAAAATATAACTTCCATACCACTTGTGCAATCCTATGAATAATTATTTAGGGCCATAACATTTTTGAGCTAATTCTTTATTCTTCTTTTTCTTGAATGAAGATTGCTTATAATGCTATAATCTAAAAAATACCCAATTACCCTCCTCAAATTATCTTTCACTTCAATGTTGTTCCCCTTGTTGTTTTATCATGTTTCATGTCATTTGAAGGTTTTCCATAATAATTTTCAAAGTTTTTTTAGTATTTTCCATATGTGACTCTGTTTCCTATACTTTGGACTTATCTTGCAAAAAGTATGAGATACTAGGAGTTGGATATCCATAAAGGGCCTTAAATGGGGAAATTTTAGTAGATGTGTGATAGGTAGTATCATATTACCATTCTTCCTTGACGAAGCCACTTCATCCATTAAGATTGCTTTTCTAAAGAGTAACATTGTAGATAACCTTAAAAACATTTGTTAACTATTTTTGTTTGACCATTTGATTGTGTTTGATATGTAGAACTCATGGAAGCTAGTGTTTGTCCACTCATATTAAATAATTACTTCCAAAATTTTCTTGTTACTATTACTTTAGGAAAACCAAGAAGACTATGAATTTCTTTCATGGACACTTCTGCCACTTGGCTTGTTGTTTATGTACTTTGAGCTCTACAAAAAAAATCTACAAAATTTGTCTATATAAATGACCACAAAAATGTAATACTTACCTTTATATTTTAGTAACCCTGTAATAAAGTCTATTGATATATCTTCTAGTCTTTTAATATGTATGTGGAATGGTTGAAGTAACCCTAGAGATTTTACTATCTATATTTTATTTATTATGCAAACTTGACCTTCTCTTACAAAATTTTGAATATTTTTCTTCATTCCTTCCAAAAATATATTTTTTGATCCTTTGAGATGTTTTAAGGAACCCTGCGTCCTACCATCAGAGAGACATGGGACTCCCTTAATATTTGTTTATTCAAATATGCTTGCATGCATAAAAATATTCTACATTTCCACCAAAGTATATCTCTCTTTCACTCCCAATGCTCCATAGAGTTCATCCCATCCTTTATAAATTTTAGTTTTTGTTTAGTACTATTGTCATTTTTCCATTATGCAAAGCTTCTTCTAGCCACCTAGGAATAGAAAATGTAATTGGATATAAATTTGAGCCCTCTTCTATTTTAGAAAGAGCATCATGTACTAAATTTTCCTTACCCTTTTTGCAGATTATCTCAAAATTAAAACTTCGCATTTTTTCTCCTCATTTTTGTTAATATTCTAATGAAAATCATAGCTTCAAAAAATACTTTATGCTATCATGGTATATCTTGACTTTAAAGTACATCCCAATGATATACTATCCCCATTTTTTATTGCATGTAATATTGCTTCCATTTATTTTTCATGTGTAGATTTCACCAAATATTTTCTTTGAATTCCTTGCTTTTAAAAGCCAATGATATCCCTTATTGTGTTAATGTTACGTAAATTCCTTGTCCTAGTGCCTTACACTCTACTATGAATGTTTTACCAAAAGTAGGTGCAACCGATGTTGGTGTAGAAGACATGGCATCCATTAAAAGAGAGAATGCCAAAGTAGCCTCATCATTTCATATAAATGATATTTTCTTCAAGAGATATGTGAGTGGACTTGAAATGCATGCATAATTCTTAACAAATTATCAATAATATCATGTAAGTCTAAAAAATCTTCTAAGAACCTTGATTTTCTTAGGAATAGGTCATTTTGTAATAGATTGCATCTTTTGAGGCTCCAACTTCACTCCTTCCTTTAAAACAATATGAACCAAATACTCGAATTCTTATTTCCCAAAAGCACATTTGGATATTTTTACATAAAAATGATTGTTCTCAATAATTTATATAACTTTTTCCACATGTTTACTAGTGTGGTATTCCCATGATTTATTATAAATATGTGTATTATCAAAGAAAACCAACACAAATTTTATAAGATGGGATCAAACAAAATTTTTCTTAAGTCGAGCCCGTCGGACTTCAAACGAAGATAAACCATAATTCAAACCAAATTCGTGTTCCAAAATAGCCTACTGACGTCGGCCAATTTTGTGACGCGAAAACCAATTGAATTCCGCCCTAATATTTTTCGGGTCCGAAGTTGGGCTGGTGTACGGAGGGATAGTTGTGACGTGAATTTCTTATCAAATTCACCCTAATATTTTTCGGGCCCAGATTTCCATCGCGCAAGCGGCCCAAACAAAGATCCGCTCCAATCAATTTCTGCCATGTGTCCTTAATCAAATGTTGCCCTATTCCCGGATGCGGGTGCATTCGATGGCGTTTAAGGCGATGGGACATGGATGTGGTGATTTCATATCAATCGCATTAAGTTTTAACGCTGCTCAATTAAGTTCCAAGGTTTTCACATCTAATCGCATTAAGTTTTAACACTGTTCAAGATCAGAACTCCACTCCTGTTAGCGATTCTGCATGCTCCAATATGATCCGAACTTCGGCTCTCATTAATGATCAGAGATTAATTATGACGGGCTTCCTTCGATTTCATTGCATTCGGGTCGATAAAATGGCATTTCACTATGGTTTTTCAGATGAGCGGGTTGCTGGGTTACACTGCCTGCTCACTGTGACGAGAAGGAGAAGTGGCCAGCTGAACTGCTACTTAGACCTTGCTGCATATTTGCATTTCTCTCGGTCTAGTCCTTGTCTGTCTTCCTCTGTTTCTTGGAATTCTGCTTCTCTGTCTCCTCTTGTGCCCACTGTTGAGACTATACCCATGCCTTGCCTGCGTCAAAGGATGCGTTGCCGCAGGGGGAGCACTAGAGGTCAACTCCTGCGCGCTCCCTCCAGCCCCTCAACCGAGTCGACTTCCCAGTCCAGTGATTATCACACAGGTCGCTATCAAAATACTAGAAGTGGGCGGGGTCGGGTTTTAGGATCTGGCCACCGTATGGGCTCCCCTGCTCCTCATTTCCCCACCACTTCACCTTCTCCCATGACGCACATTGCGCTTTTTTCCTTTAATTTCTCTCTAAACCGCCCACGAATCACAGCTTCAATTACTGTGGTTTTTCATGAGGAGGCCAAAATGGAATGCACCCGCCTTGGTCCAGCCGAAAGTCGGCCATTTAGGCATTCAGGAGGGGAGCGGTGGCATGACTGTGGAGGTAGCACCTAGCAATCTTGGACCTTTCGAAGGATGGTGCCGAATCCTCGAGGAGCCGCCGGAGGAGTAGTTTGGTTAATTTGTTTTTCTTGCTTCACGGCCCACTTAATTGGGATACTTTTAGATATATTACTGTGTTGGACCTCTGTAAATTTTTTGAATTCTGTAAATTAAATGTTCAAGACTAGTTTCCCCGTATGAGGGCAATCTTCTTAATTTTTTGATTTTTTGATGAAAAATTTGCCATGAGTCTGGGCAATGTTTTTGACTTCAGTGTAATTTTATTCCCACTGTTAATAGATTGAATTTACTTAGAAAAAAAATGTTTCCCTGTTTCTATTTTAAACCTGTTTTTTGAAATATAGAGCCACGTTTATATGGTCTACGTATTATACTCTTTCTTTGTATATCTACAAGAACCTTTTTGCTATGAACAGGGTGGATGCTGTAGTGGGCTACTAATGGAAACAAGTGAGCCTGAACCTTACATCTCAGATGCAACAGATGGTTACCAATTTTGGAATCAAGCGAGCCTAGGTTTCTGCAGATGGTTTTTATTTCTGGGAACAAGCGAGCCAGAACATACAATCGACCCTGGGTTTATACATATTTTTTCTCTATCATGGATGCTTTTTGTGTGAGGCGTATATCAACAGTACATGTCTCTGCACATTTACTGTATCCGCTTTATGATACTATTTTATGTGTTGACAGGTTATCACTCTGCCTTCAAAACTAGCGATGCTGGTTTATTGATATGGTCTGATGGTCTTTTTATATTTTGGACATATCACACTCCTCACATGATTAGTTTTTTTCTCTGTTCAAGGATTTTGGGTACTTTAATTTGTATTTGGAACAATGGACGTCGGTACTCTATCTGTTGCTTTACTATTCTACATAATGCTATTTCACTTTCTTATAGATGTCTCGGGCATATTTGGATGCTTTCTCAGATTGTCGATAATCTCCATGTGGACCGTTACTGGGTTTTATATCATGTCCCTGTATGTGACATGGGGTATTTTTCTATCATTGTCTGGGGTGGGACTTCCACTTTTCCGGATGGATATTTGGGTTCCAATCTTCAGATGTGAAAATGTAATGACTTCATGGACTGTTTTACTTCATATAATATATTCAAAACAACGTTTTTTCTCTTGTGAAAAAAAAATGATTAATGTTTATCACTCTGCCTTCAAAACTAGCGATGCTGGTCTATGTTGCTGATTTATTGATATGGTCTGATGGTCTTTTTATATTTTGGACATATCACACTCCTCACATGATTAGCGTTTTTCTCTGTTCAAGGATTTTGGGTACTTTAATTTGCATTTGGAACAATGGACGTCGGTACTCTATCTGTTGCTTTACTATTCTACATACTGCTATTTCACTTTCTTATAGATGCCTCGGGCATATTTGGATGCTTTCTCAGATTGTCGATAATCTCCATGTGGACCGTTACTGGGTTTTATATCATGTCCTTGTATATGACATGGGGTATTTTTCTATCATTGTCTGGGGTGGGACTTCCACTTTTCTGGATGGATATTTGGGTTCCAATCTTCAGATGTGAAAATGTAATGACTTCATGGACTGTTTTATTTCATATAATATATTCAAAACAACGTTTTTTCTCATGTGAAAAAAAAATGATTAATGTTTATCACTCTGCCTTCAAAACTAGCGATGCTGGTCTATGTTGCTGGTTTATTGATATGGTCTGATGGTATTTTTATATTTTGTACATATCACACTCCTCACATGATTAACGTTTTTCTCTGTTGCAGGGTTTTGGGTACTTTAATTTGTATTTGGAACAATGGACGTCGGTACTCTATCTGTTGCTTTACTATTCTACATACTGCTATTTCACTTTCTTATAGATGCCTCTGGCATATTTGGATGCTTTCTCAGATTGTCGATAATCTCCATGTGGACCGTTACTGGGTTTTATATCAAGTCCCTGTATGTGACATGGGGTATTTTTCTATCACTGTCTGGGGTGGGACTTCCACTTTTCGGGATGGATATTTGGGTTCCAATCTTCAGATGTGAAAATGTAATGACTTCATGGACTGTTTTACTTCATATAATATATTCAAAACAACGTTTTTTCTTTTGTGAAAAAAAAATGATTAATGTTTATCACTCTGCCTTCAAAACTAGCTATGCTGGTCTATGTTGCTGGTTTATTGATATGGTCTGATGGTCTTTTTATATTTTTGACATATCACACTCCTCACATGATTAGCGTTTTTCTCTGTTCAAGGATTTTGGGTACTTTAATTTGTATTTGAAACAATGGACGTCGGTACGTACTCTATCTGTTGCTTTACTATTCTACATACTACTATTTCACTTTCTTATAGATGCCTTGGGCATATTTGGATGCTTTCTCAGATTGTCGATAATCTCCATGTGGACCGTTACTGGGTTTTATATCAAGTCGCTGTATGTGACATGGGGTATTTTTCTATCATTGTCTGGGGTGGGACTTCCACTTTTATGGATGGATATTTAGGTTCCAATCTTCAGATGTGAAAATGTAATGACTTCATGGACTGTTTTACTTCATATAATATATTCAAAACAACGTTTTTTCTCTTGTGAAAAAAAAATGATTAGTGTTTATCACTCTGCCTTCAAAACTAGCGATGCTGGTCTATGTTGCTGGTTTATTGATATGGTCTGATGGTCTTTTTATATTTTGGACATATCACAATCCTCACATGATTAGCGTTTTTCTCTGTTCAAGGATTTTGGGTACTTTAATTTGTATTTGGAACAATGGACGTCGGTACTCTATCTGTTGCTTTACTATTCTACATACTGCTATTTCACTTTCTTATAGATGCCTCAAGCATATTTGGATGCTTTCTCAGATTGTCGATAATCTCCATGTGGACCGTTACTGGGTTTTATATCATGTCCCTGTATGTGACAAGGGGTATTTTTCTGTCATTGTCTGGGGTGGGACTTCCAATTTTCTGGATGGATATTTGGGTTCCAATCTTCAGATGTGAAAATGTAATGACTTCATGGACTGTTTTACTTCATATAATATATTCAAAAAAATGTTTTTTCTCTTGTGAAAAAAAATGATTTTTTATAATCGAAGCGCTGCGGGGTGGTTTATTATATTAATATTTCACGGTCGTTGGAACGCCCACAATTCATAACAAATATTGGAGATTTACTATCCTGTTTTAAAGTTTCATTTTATTTTTTTTAAATTGAACCCGCCATTGGTATACTGACGCCTTGTAAGCGTCGGAATTGTGACAGCTTAAAAACGTCGGAAGAGCGACAGTATAAAAACGTCGGACGAGCGACGTTCAAAACGTCAGACCACATTTCATCAGAATTGCGACAATTTACAAACGTCGGAAGAGCGATGTTCAAAACTTCAGACCACATTTCATCGGAATTGCGACAGTTTACAAACGTCGGAAGAGCGACGTCCAAAACGTCGGACCAAATTGTGTTGGAATTGCGACAGTTTACAAACGTCAGAAGAGCGACGTTCAAAACGTCAGACCACATTTCGTTGGAAGTGTGACAGTTTACAAACGTCGAAAGTGCAAAGGGTTTGGAAACGTCAGAAGAGCGATGCTTGTTTGGAAGTGACGGAAAAAGTGTCGGTAGTGTGACACTTTTTAAGTGCGTCAGAATTGCGACGGTATGGCAAACCATGTTTTTCCCATCCTCTAACTGTCGCTCTTGCGACGACTATGTGTCAGAATAGCGACGAATTGGCCATCGGAAATTCCGCCAAATTTTTTAGTGGCAATAGAGGTTGCAAAGGTGGAAAATGAGAAAGAGAAACTTCTTCAGTAGCTCTTGCAAAATGAAGAAGAAATCACCAAATTAAAGCAAACTGCATTTTCATTGCAGAATCATATTGAATCTCATACTTGCACTTTTGTTTTTCCATCAGGAAATGAAGATCCATTAGCACAAATATCTCAATTAACCATTGAATTACAAATTGCAGAGAGATATCGGAAAAAGGCACAAGCTTATTTAGAAACAGCAAAAGAGATCATACGAGTCATAGAGGGTGAAGTCAGTAAATACAAAATAGACTGCCAAAATGCTGATGCTAAGATTAAAAATCTCAAAGAAAAACTGAAGGAAAATATATCCTTAATAAAGGCTAAAGATATCATCTGGAATGATATCATTGCAGAAATGAAAGCAATTTGGGATGTTCTAACTATTGTTGCAGAGGAAAAAAGTATTATTATGGATTTTTAAGAACAAGTCATGATAGATAAGAAAAAGACAATTAATACGACCACTTGGGCAAGAAAATTCATTAATTTCATTGATTCCAAAACAGATCAAGGGTTGGAAGAAAATGAAATTAAAGACAGGATTTTATATGCAGTGGAAATTAATAAGATGATTGTCAAGAATGATTACAAGAAGTCTACAGAAAACAATTTGATTGAGCTTAAGGAAGCAGTGAGCCAGTTTGATAATTTATTTGAAAAAATAGCAAGAACAGGTTTGGCATCATGTTGGGGTCTTGGAGGTAGTATTTTATCATGGGATTCTTATGAACCCTTACTGGTGTTGGAAAAAAGTAAGGTAGACAGTACTCATGAAAAGACTCAGGTTCTTAAAGGAGCAATAGTGATCAATTTCCTTCAAAGACATTTTCAACTGCTATGGTTATTGAAGACTTTATTTGCTGAAAAGCCATCATTCAACATAATCACTTCTTTCAAATTGGAATATCATAAATTGGTCCAATCACCTAAGACAAATATTGAGATATGGAATAAATGCAGAGCGTGGATGACATATTTACCAAAGGACCCCTCGACTTTAAAGAAAGATAAACCATCCAGTCAAGGGAATGCAGTAGCAACCTCATCCATTCACATTCAGCAAATAGATTAGGATTTATGTTTATTTTATTTTCCTCTTTTAAAGAGAATGTAATTGTAATAAGACATTTTGGTGACATGTAATAGGAAGTTGATGAAGTCCTAAGTAGTTGAAGCAGTTAGGATTAGTTCCAGCAGTTACAAACTGCTTTCTATTGTATTTAAGGAAGAAAACAAGAAAGAAAAAGGTTCCAAGTTTTGGAACTTCAGACTGCAATTTTTGTACTCAAATTTCGAATGATTAATGAATGAAAAGCAAGATTCTGGCATTTGTTGATATAGATATGTGTTCCAGTTTACATTATGTGTTTTCTGTCTTTGAATAAAATGAAGTAATGAAGCTGCAGGTCTATTTTTACTTGTGTGAATAAGAGTTAAAATCCTTAATAGGCGCTCCTTCATTTTAACTGTTCCTTGTCTTATAATTCTTATGAAGTTTGAGGTGATATATTCTGTACATAGGCATATCAATTTGGGCTTCTTTCTTTCATGTTCGTCTGATCATTCCATTCTATATCAGCAAATAATAGCATTGTGGGATAGTCATAGTATTTTATCTTTGAGGGTTTAATTATAAACATATGAAGGTGATTAAACAAAGACCAATATTTCTGTGACACATTTATATAAATGTCTTAAGCACTGATTCCTTCTCACAGCGAAGGGATTGTCTCTTAAGGTACAACAGGAAGATTTATACCTCTTTTTCTGCTTTGCATGTTCATCCTTTTTTCCTTCATGAGGAGATGAACTAGTAGAGGCTCCAGCTTTCATTTTCAGACTAACATCATTGTTCTTGTCTTGAAAATTGTCTGAACTCTCATGCTCGTCATAAGCTACATGTCTACCATCTTCTTGCTGCAAAAAAGGCTTAAAGAAATGGAAATCATCTTGTAAACAAATTTGACATACTTGAATTTTAGAACTTGGAACAAAAGTTCTCTTTAAAGTTGCCACACATGCGTTCATGGCTTTGGAGTCTTCGCCATTAAATTGTACATAACCAAAACCAAAATTTTTAGGTCGTTCCTCAACCAAAATAGTTTCAACCATGACTTGTGCATGCTTGCCTAAAACCTTGCCTTCATAGCCCATTTTAAACATTAACTTGGACCATATATCTCTAGTGTGCTTTTCGAATGAACCAACACATTTTTCTGAAGAGGAAACTAAAGACAAATTAGAGTGAGTTACCTCTGCTTCACGCATGTTCTTGGTCAAAGCCTCTTGAGCTTGATGGAGTCACATCTCCATATCATGCAATATTTAAAGAATTTCTTCCTTCTCTTGCCTCATAGCAAAAAATTCCTCACGAATTTCAATGCTTTCTCTTCTATCTTCAAACAAAATCTGCACCATGTCCTTCATCCTAAAGAAGTCTCGCTTCATGTCTTCATCGAAGAATCTTGTGAAGGAGGAAGATTTTGAAACCTCACTTGATGAAGTTTTCATAATGAAAATGAAAAAATTAACTTCAAAAAATTTCACAAAAATTTCAAAACAACTGAAAAATATTTTGAACTAAATGGTTGTAGAGACAAGCTCTTATTCAAGCAACCAAACAACAAAAAACTGAAAAAAGGATTTGTTCCTCAAGGATGGCCTTGAGGGTCCTTTGGGTAAGGAAGATATATTCAGAACTTTCTTCCTTATTGACCTCTCCTAGACCTAGCTATCAGTAGCTTTCCCTTCACCTTTAGCAAACTCAAGCAACAGTCAGTTTGCAAACAGTGAAACAGTCAATATTTTACATTGTTTAAACACATTTCAAGCTATACAAGCAATAGATTTCTCTGTCAATCAAGAAACCAAGTGCTCTGATACCAACATAATCTGAAAATGGTCTGGATAACTTGTTATTTATTTCAAGAACCTCCCACTCAGCTAAGCAAATAAAAGATCCAGCTTGTACTTAACAATTTGTGAAATTTATGCTTGAAAGTGGTGTTTGATTTTTAATTGTTTATGTGTCTTAAGTCCATTTTTTCTTGCTGAAAATTAACATGAATAAAAACAACATAATGCAGCAATAAAACATTCACACACAACAGCAAAATTAACCTAGGAGTTCACCCGAATATCATGGGCTACGCCTCCTTTGAGCTTTTTCACCTTGACTTAGCTTTTTGGGATTATGGTAAGGTTTATTTTAAAAGTTCCACACTTAACTCCAATGGATATTGAACTGATCCAAAGGGCTGAGAATACCATCTATATCTCTCTTATGGCTTTCATCACTATGCAAATAGTCTTTAGGCTCCCTTAGACATGATTCCTTCTGTTGGTGCACTGAGCTACACTGAGCTTATCCATGGAACTAACTCCTTCAAAATCCTGTTTTTGTCCCTGAAACCACCCCTACTGTCTCCATCACACATCAGACATCAAATTTTGACTGGTAATTTTCTCAAATCGAGCATTGCATCCCCAAATTAGGCCTTCCTCCACGATTTGCCCAGGGCTGCCCAAAACTTCCCTTCAGCTTCTTAAGCTCTAGAAGTCATCAAATTGCTCCTAAAACCCATTCATTGGATTCATAATGCAAAACTTAGTCAGGGTATACTATTTTTTCATAAAAAATGGCCTCTAGCTGCTCCGATTTTGCCTCCAACACCTATCAGCACCCCCTGGCACTAGGGTCACTAAAAACTTCTCTGATGGGTTCTAGACCAATATAAGTCCTAAAAATCTTCTAAAACCTCCATAAATGGATTCATAATGATGTTTATAGTCAATAATGACTATTGGTTTGCTGCATATGGTCTCTAGTTGCCCTGGCTAGACCCTGAAGTGCTGCTGGAAAAAGCTAGCACTAATGGCCCCTAGAACTTTACTGAAGCTTTTTGGCTTTCTCAAGTCCTATAGAGACACTTAAAACCATCTCATTAGTTTCAGAAAATCTGAAATATCCAAAATTGGCTATTTTATTTTTGAAAAAGACCTCTAGCTCCCCTCGCTAGGCCTCAAACTGTTGCTACCCCTGGTGGCCCTAGTGGCCCCTTGAACTTCACTGATGCAAACACATGCTTAGAAGCTCTATGATGGCTATAAAACCTATTCCATTGAGTCTATAATTTTGTAAATAGTATAAATTGACTATTGGCACTCCAAAATTGGGCGAATCTAGCTCAAGATAGAGGCAAAACAATTTTTTGCCCAGTGTCCCCTACATCAGCTCCACCAAAATTGGAGCACTCCAGTTAACTGGAGTCAAATTCAGAAACTCCTCTTAATTTTTGGGGTGCCTCTATATTTCCACCGAGCATAACTGATGGCATTAAACTTGATCGTAAAACGTGGGCACATCTCACCCATCACACTCCACGGATTTCTCACCAAAACCATCGGAGAACTTTTTACGTAACCACCGAAGCCAAATGCCATGTGAACAAAAAATGCAGGAGCTATTAGTGCTTGCAGAACCGTCATGGAAAGGGTCTTAAGCCCATGGTTCTAGCACTTAGGTGCATGGAGGGGGGGGGGGATGGCCTCTCGAACCCCCAACCCATAAACCATTAAAATTTAAATAAGTTTGTGTTGCATATGATGTTAAGAAACACCCTATGGTGTGATGGCACGCGAGCGGGCTGGTGGATAGGAGGTCAGGTGTTCGACTCCCTCGAGCTCCAAAAAAAATTTAACACTTCGATTCGAGGCCACGTGGCGGCCTCCAGGCCTACCACGTGGCAATTTTTCATGGCCTAAAAATGAAAATTCAACCCAATATCAAATGAGACTACGCCACTTGTCAAGACCAGATTGGTCAAAATAGAATATTTTGGGGAATATTTTAGGGAATATTTTGAGGAATATTCCAGGAACATTTTGTGGAATATTCTTTTTTTTAATTTTCAAAAATGCCAAGTCAAACTTTGTCAAAGTCCATTTTTTGCAATTTAATGGACTTTTCAAACTGCAATAACTTCTTCATATGATGTCAGTTTTTCGAACCGTTAGTGATGCCAGAATTAAAAGGACGAGACATTTCTGGTCACTCAGGTTCAACACACTTCCTAACACTTTCAATTTTGAGCTATTATTATGGTCCATGATCCAGTTCTGATAAAAAAAGGTTTAGAGGGGGAGTAGTCACGCAAGATCCATTCATACTTGGACTGCAACATCAAATAGCCAGTTTGACGGAGAAGCTAAAAGATATTCAGCCGGTGCGACCCGCATGACCCAATGTGTGGTGTACCCATTGTTTGATGGAAGGACATGTAGTTAAGGAATGTCCAAGGTTGTCGGGAGCCAATGTTAAGACTTCAGCGGTCGGAGTGCAGGGCAGCATGCTAGTAGGAGGAGTTGTGCAAGTAAAAACTCAAGGTTTATACCAACCACAACCCCATTTCCCAGGATTTCCTAATCAGCAGAATCAGACAACAACATAATGATGCGAAATATGCAAGGGTATTGGTCATCCTCCACGATTGTGCCCCATCCTGTAAAACTATTCAAATGTTCCAAGCAAAGTCTATTGTGAGTTTTGTGCCTAAAAGAATCATCATACAGAAAAATGCAGAGCCTTGGATGCATTAGCAGATTGAATGGATAGATCATCCTATAGAGTAAATGAGACTCCAAGAGGAAGAGGAGGAGGAGGAAATATGAGGCAGAAAAACTGGAGGAAGAGGACATGTTAGATGTTATAATTATGATCAATAAGGTCATGCAACGAGGGAATGTCTGCTACCAAGATGACCATGGTGTTCCCAATGCAGAGTGAATGCACATGCTACTGAATATTTTCTGGAGCTGATCAAGAGATGGGAAGAAAGAACTAGGCAATGAGGAGCCAAGCTGGTTTATGCAGAGCCAAGGGTAGTAGAGACACAGCCTCTACCAAGTGTAGCTATAATAACCTGAGGAGGGAAGAAAATAGGGGAGGATGCACGAGAAACAGACCCGATAAAGTTAGTCAAACCTACATCCCCAAAGAATAGTTTAAATTTGGAGTGAAAAAAACAATACTTTAAAGAAGCATTGGAAACATTCACAAAGCTAGTGAGCCATAAGAGTACGGAGCTGCTACAACCATCCAATGAAGGAGAAAAAATGATTACCACAGGGACACTTATAGAAGAATGGTTCTGATTGTTCCTCAAGATTGTAAATAATGTACAGATGTTAGAGCAGTTGAAGCAAAATCTAAAGATGGTAGTCCAAGGAAGAGCATGTAATATTCCCAATTAGCTTTCAGCTAGTTGGAATATTAAATTTTGTTTTTGCTTCTTAGTTAGAAGAATAAGAGGGTAGGGAGACCCATAGATCTCCTTAGTAGGAATAAAATCACTCCAAATGTGAATGGAGGTCATCAAAGTTGCTGGATAAAGCACCCATATGTGTGAATAGGGGATGGAGCATGTGGAATGGGTCAACTTTGACCAAATCAACAACATTGGTATGGAGGGAGTGGACATTCAATAAGAGACAACGTAGTTTTGGAGGGAGATTCCTTGCATGGAAGTAGTGTCTTTAATGAGTGGGGCCCAAGGTGAGGAAGCTCACCAAGCATATAAGGAAGGGAATGGTAGCCATGGAAAGCATGTTTTGATTATTATTTGTTTATGGTCTGTTATGACTTGTTTCTCTCTTCAGTTGTTTATCAAAGACTGTAGTGTTACTTAGCACAAGGGTGTTCATGAGAAAGAATCCCACCCTCATCCTTGGGGGACTTCGAGTGCCCACTCAGGAGAGGTGATTGAGCTTAATTTCCACACTCCGACATCATGCCAAAGCTTCAGTGTTATTATATAGTGTAGTTTCTTCCAGGGTTGTGTTGTGTTGCAGTGCAGAAGTTGTGGAGGGTTTGCAGGGCTAATTTTTGAGCTTGTGTTTCAGTGGAAAGGTAGCCTTTCCATTGGGAGGCCAGCAAGGAGGGTCCTTGGGAATTATATCACCATTTGGCACCAGGCCAAGTCACCATCATCCCCTACAATGTATTTTCAGTCATAGACCTCATTATTTCAGTGTAGTTGCAGGGGTGGTTTCAATGCACCATTTGGGGAGTTAGATTTATAGTGAAGGGAGCAACCTTTCACTTGGAGAATATATTGGGAGAATATTATGTTCTTTCTACATCAGCTTCAGCCATATCTTCCCAGCTATTCAGTTACAGTGAATCTTCAGCCCTAGGGTTGCAGTTCACCATTTTTATTTGGTGCATTTCCGGAAACCTTTTTTGGGTTTTCCTGGAAAGGTGTTGTAGAGCCTTGATCCTTATTTCCAGTATATCTTGAGGCATTTACCAGTTTTTTTTAATCCTTTCATTCTTCCAGCTGAAGTTGTGACTACACTTAGCAGCTTTCCAACAATTTTTATAGTAGCAACATCTCACTTTTGAAAGTGTTTGATCATTGGAGGCTTGTTTTCTTATATTGTATGGTTTGTGCCTCAGTATTTTTTACTTATTTGTTGCTGCCATGATTAATTAGATGGCTCCTTCATAGTCTCACATTTGATGTATTGCTATTTACTGGTAATTTCCATTATTGTGTTCAATATTTCTTCTTTTCCTATTTTTTTTCATACTCACCCATACAGCTAAGAATGGCAAACCAATACTGCATTGTACCAATAGGGAGGTTGGAAGAAGTTGAAGTTGATGTTGCGGGAGTAAAAACTTATACGGATTTTGAAATGATAGATATTATGGGGGATAAGGATCCCTATCCAACCCTGTTGGGTGTTATCGCTCTATAATTTATAAGATTGGCAAGACTAAATTATAAAGAACAACATCAAAACCACTTAAAGCCTAGGATCTAGCCCTCCTAGACTCAGAGAGGGATCTCTTTATGTAAAATTTAGTTTCGTTTTAAGCTTTCTGATATTAGGCTAGTTAAACTAAATGTGAGAGTTGTTTTTGTTTGATTTTTTGTGGTTGGATTTCAGGGATTTCGTAAAATAGTTTCCATTGGGCTATGGAGTCAAGATAAGTTGGGTGAATACATAATTTTTTTAGAGAAAATGTAAGGCAAGCTAGCTGCGAATACTGGTTTCTTATAACTGAGTGAATTTATGAAGTGGAGAAAAATGATTTCAGTAATAATTTAAGAGAAATTAAGAATTATTAAACCATACATCAGAATAAAACATTTAAATTGTAAGAATAGTCAGAATTAGGGTACTCTGGACAATAAATATTAATCTAACTTTCCTGTTTTACAATTAGAATTTTAAATGTTGCACATGAAAATATTGCAGTGGGAAAACATTAATCATGAATAAGGAAAAACTCACCAGGATAACACAACACATGAATCTTGCAAATTGATCTTTTTATTGATGCCAAGCTCCAAAAATTACAATTGCTCCAATATAGTAGTTCTTACAATGTAGGGTCCAACTAATGCATGCAGAATCTAACTAAAAATTATGTCAGTTTCCCTATCTAATTTGGAAACTTTTCATTAATTACATTTAAGAAAAAACTAGACAAGTGTGGCCATGCAAGGCCCGAACAAAATATCTCTGACAAAGCACCACCTGTGGAATTAACTTCGGTAGCTCTTCATGAATCTAAAAAACTTCAGCAGCTCTTTGTGAATCCAAAAGTGGGATGAAAGTGGCTGAGGTGGTCAAGAAGAGGCAACGATGGGTGGCTCTAACATCTGGCTCTACTTTTGGACCGCCTTTGCTGGATCATTAAACATGATGCAGTGATGGCAACTCTTCATCGATCGGTGGTTGTGCTAATGTGTTCACTGTCTTTTCTGTTTCAGTTTTTTTTATCATATCACAACATTTATGCACAAATTCCCTTTTCCCAACTCGACCCAGCTGGCACGTTTCCAATAGTGCCACCATATCTCCTCTTGCTCGATTCTGCCTCTTCTGCTTGGGTTTGGTCCCTTACTCGAGCTTTTCTTCCTGCGTTCACTTTCCTTCATAAAACAACATGAATACAAAGAACCCTCGACATTTAAATTGATGCAGAAAAACTGCATATTTTACACAATACGCGGACTTGTGGGTTATGGGCCCACAAAAGTTTGCTTAGCACAACAGTGGATCACAATAACGCAACTTTACCGATTTCGCAAATCGGCAATCAAAAAATATCGCAAATCGTAGATTTTATGATTTACCTGATTTCATATCGAGTATTGCAACTTACAACAATTAACTGCGATATCTTAACAATAACAATATAAATCATCGATTGCGATATGTGATGATGATATCGCATCGCAACATCGCAACCCAAAAATCATCGCAAATTGACATTTGCAAATTTAAGTCTCTGTCGTTAATTGTTATATCATATTGCATGCGATGTGCGATGGGTGGTGGGGAAAGGGTGACGTGGAAGGGAAAGGTGGGTCCCTTTAATAGTCTACCTATCATGGAATATAACCAATAAAAGGATTTTATGAAATGCCAATCCATAAAAAGCAAGAAGGTCAATGAGATGCTGGTTTTAATTTGTGATACAAGGTTTATTGTAGTTTCTAAACATATACATATATATATATATATATATATATATATATATATATATATATATATATATATATATATATATATATATATATATATATATATCAAACATCAATGTGTGCGTAGTTGAAATGGAAGTTGTTAGCCCCCTATAAATTTTTGACAAGCAAACAAGGGGCTAAAATGTTTTTGAGCCTTCAAGGAATGCATTTCCTCTGAAAACACATCATCCTTGAAGCCTCCTTGTGCCTTGTGTCCTTTGATAAAATCTCCTCTGCTCTTTCCATCCAAAAATTCTCACTGATTGCAAGAAATTGTGCTCCAAAAGGCCTACATTTGCCCCTTGTATCCCTGCAAAATGCCCCATTTTAACCCTTTTTTCCCCCTTGTCAAAATTCCCCTCTTACCCTCTAAATCCTCCAAAAATCCCCTATAAATCCCACACATACCCCTTGTTTGGCCTATTTTCCCCTTTTTCCCTCTATCGTTACCCTTTATTGGCCTCAGAATGCACTAAAAATGGGCCAAAAACCATATTCTCCATATATATGGGTTTTAGCACCTTTTGGCCCTAGCCCCAGAACCGTTTTCCCCCACATGACCCAGTGCCAAGACCAGGCGCCAAGGCGAAAGGCGCTCATCACAAATGTATATCGGGAGCATTTCTAGCCGTTGATCTGGACAGATCGGACGGTCATTGCGGATCAGTGCCACGCCCATGGTCCCCACAGCGTCCACCGTTCAACCCTTTCACCACCCCGATCACATATCCATCGTCCGTTAGCTTGTAGATCAACGGTCAGAAGTTCACCCACCTCAGTGGTCCCCGCGCCGTGCACTGTTCAAAAACCACTGGTTTCTATCGCATCGCCGTTGGAGGGTGAGCGGTATTTTCCCATTTGACAGCGATTCCACTCACCGCCTGACGTGTGTCTCGAACACTGTTTAAAAACTGCCCCCCCCATTGTGCATTAAATTTCAGCAGCAAAACTGGCACGATATCACTATACACCGTCCGATCTATGACCGTCCATCCAACGGTGATCGCGCCCCCAAGTTGCACGGGCAATAACCAAGGCAAACGCGACCCCTAGCCCACTGTCCATCGCCCCCCGGTGCATTTTCAGCCGTCAATCTCCTCCTGAGATCGGACGGTCCAGATTTAACATGCGCCCGCCATTGACCTGATCCCGCCACATCACCCATTACACGTGTTTTCATCACTATTTCGTCCGTCCCCCTTTATAATTGATTCAAAGGTCAAAATTTTAATATTTTACGTTAAATTTTCCACCTCGCCGTCCTCTAAAGAATTTCCCGCTGATCCACCGTGTTCCTCCACAAAATCCTCTGCATTCATCGTCTTCACCCATGCCACGTTGCCATTTTTGGCAGTCATCCACACCACCCTCCCCATGCATGTTTTTCTTAACGTGTTTTTCTGTTTTGCAGGGTTACAGGCAGGCAGAAAACTACCATGATTCGTCTGCACTATTGTAGTGGTACAATGCATAGAAGAAGCTGAATTTAAAGCCTGATATTACAGGAAAATGTCCGGAAAGGTGTCTGCAACGTGAATTTCATCAAAGGACATAGTTCAAACTCTGCAAAACCTCTCCGGCGCCATTAAAGCTCAAATTGCACGGACAGGGACAATATTGGAGCAGCGAAGGATATTAGTGAAAGATCAGAGAGTTTAAGGCATATAATTGAAGATTGTAAGCCTTAACTAAACAATTAGAGGCAAAATACCAGGTCAAAGACCGTGAGGATCAATCAAAAGTTCCTAGGGCACATAAAACAACGCCAACAAGGTTTCACCATCAACAAAATTTTCTTTCTCATGAAAGGACGAAGTTCCCATGCAGTTTTCATTCTATGCCGTGTTCTAGAGGAGTTTTCTGCCCTGACAACAGTCCTGATGCTATAGGAGCATTTGATATGCAGTATGGCGGAATTCAGAGTCATTTATTTACCTTTTTTTTAATTCACCAAAGTACTGCAGAGTACTGTAGCCAAATTACATCAGAGGCATACCAGAGTAAATGGAAGCCTGGAGAAGACCACTCTTTCACCCAAAGAGTGCCACAGATAAATGCATAGAATTTAAACAGAATGGGCTTCGGCCCTCTTTATTTTCTAAGTTTTAATGCTTCATTTAGTTTTTCACCTACCTCCTCTGCTCTCTTCAGCTATAAAATTCATAAAGGAACACATCGTAAAGGTTGTTGATCAGCTATTTGTGAAATGCAAGCTGTTTCTTTGGAGACATGTTCTCTGTGTAAAGTTGTAAGATAGGCTGAGGAAGATGTTTTTAGACTGAATACCAAGTTGTTTCCAATGTTGTACTTGATTGGTGTTTCTCTTTAATATGACAAGCACATTTCTTTGGATCTTGATCTAAAGCAGCAGTGATGTTTTTCTATCTTTGTATTTGTTTTATTTAGCAGTTCACTACATGTCATTTCTTCTGGGCACGCATCAGAAATCTGGCATAGGATTTACCCTTGTTAGGTACCCTATGTTTCTGTTCTCCCTGCCTTTAATGTTTTCTGCTAAATGTGTTATCTAAGGGTTGATTTCAATTAATTTAACCAGTGTAGTGGATGTCATTGCCTGCTAGCTGATGTATGAATTAATAAATCTGTTCTTAGATGTTCTTTTTAGGATTTAATTGAATTAATTGAGAACAATGGGAGGTCTAGAACTCTGTCTCTATCTCACTAGGATCATTTTCAATTAATTTAACCCTTCTAAGATCCCTCAAGCTGGGGGCTTGTTAGAGTCCCGTGATTTGGCCGATTGGCGAGCCAAATGATGATGTAACATCAAACCAAGCTTTGGAGCCCAAGGACCTAGCCTTCCTGGACTCAGAGAGGGCTCTCTCTATTATATGCAAAAGATATCAGTGTGTTTTCTTATGGTGTTCTGATATTAGGCTAGTTATGAAGTGAGTTTTTGATTTTTTGGGGTTTTTTAAGTTCGTGAGGGATAAAACTGATCAAAGACATAAACTGGATAACAAGATGTAGATAAACTGGGCTATGGGGTCAAACAGGTCAAGGAAGCTATGAGATGATGATGTAAGGCTGCTATAGGGCCGATTTGATTCACGGTAGAAGGGATCTTTGGGCAAAATGGAGTAAATGGACATCAAGTTTGTGAAAGACAAGGGATTTCAAGTGTAACTAGTTGATAGCAGACATAAACATGTTATAGCAAGCCATTAATCATGCTAAATGCAACTATGAGCTAATTAATACATAGAAATCAAACATTCCAGCCATGCATAGAAGTATAAGACCTTCTAACTTCGGGAAATGGCTATCAGACTTTAGGGAAAACACATAAGACAAACTAACAACTCATAAAACTATGTCGGAACGCCTAAACATAGTCTCTAAGTCATTGGGCACTTTGACAAACAAGCTTTCATAGTTTTAGGCAAAGGGCTAGATCGGGACTAGGCCTCCTTGGTTCAACAAGATGATCAACTAATCAGTCAAAGAGAAAGTTTTATGGACAGAACTATGGACATCTTATAGGTAGGTAGGGCACACCATACATCCTACTCAACATACATAGAACTTGTGAATAAAACTAGCAAACATTATCCTTTAGTTACTAAAGAGCAGTTAAGAATTCTTTAGCATAACTAAGGAAGAAGAAAACATCAAGCTATGAAGATTCAGGAATTTTGAGGTGCCTCCCTGGGCATATCTCAAAACTAATCTCTACTGATCTATAGCAGCAAGAAGCATGTATTATGGATGAAAACTAGAAGACAACAACAAAGCAAGAAAAACTATACCATTCTACCATGTCATGGAATCCATCAACAATCCTTCATCATTCCTCAAAAGCATCCAAGAGTCAGTCCAAAAATCATAACACAAGTGTATTCTTCAAAGCTCATATGACCAATGTATTAATTCTTCTCTCAAGTTCAGCCTCCTATTTTACAATGAAACCCATGGAATAAATAGGCTTGAGGAAGGAAAACCTCATGGAGCAACTAGCTATCCCATTGGCCAAGTCAAAATATCTAAACTTGTCCTTGAGGCTTTGCAAAGCCCAAGGCACAAAATATTCCATAAAATATCTAAAAACTACTAAAAACGGAAATTATATTGACTTTAAATCATTTCCCAAGTATAAAAATAGCTAAACGCACATTTGGGAAAAGCAGATTTTTGAGGTTCAAAAATTACAAAAATACTTCATATTTATGTCTGAAAAAGGTCCCTTGACTTGCTGGAGGCAATTGGCAGCCTTCCTGATGTCGAAATGAGGCTCATGATAGCTCCTTGGAAAGCTCTCTATGTCTACTTTCTGGTGCAACTGAAATCATCTCAATATGATGCTTGGAAGTTCCCCAAAACTGTACCTGTGTGTAAAAAACCAGGAAATAGCAGACTGCTGATATGGCGGGCAGAATGTGCAAAAAGAGGGCATTTTTCGCCAATTTGAGGGGGCGAATGATCTCCGAATGCTCTTAAAATCGCTGGGGACCTGCTCATAGAATTATGGCATCCATCGGTATTATCCTTCTCCCTTGGCAAAACCTCAAACTGAAATGGAGAAATTATGAGTTTTCAACCAAAAACCCAAAAAATGCCAAAAAAAAAAAGTTGCCGAAAAAGGCCCAAAATTTGCATGCATGACCCTCAAGGGTCCATAGCAACATGCTCCGAAGCTGAGGCCAAAATATCAAGGGCTGATATGCTTTTCCCTTCTTTCCGTGCTAGGCGCTTCCCCTTTGCGTTCTTCAATTTCTCTTGGGCTGCCTTTAGTTTGCGTCGGGCAAACTGATTTAGCTTTTGGAAGTGATGTGTCCTCTTCCTCTACAGCTCTAAATCTCTATTCGCCCTCTCAAGCTTCATTTCCAAATGCTTGTTAGCTCTTTCAAGCCATGCTTCTTTGTTTTCTTCAATTTCCTGCTCAAGGAGTGTAGTGAGAGGAAAGGCTTGGAGATGAGCTTGTTCTTCTGCTCTCTGCTTTTCTAAGGCTCTTTTAAGCCCGATGGTCCTAGGCCTCTTCCGCCTAGGCTGGTCTTCCTCCTCTTCATCATCAAACTCACCAATGAGTTCTTCTATCCTCGCTTGGGCCTTAGCTGCCTCATTTTTATATTTGATCGCCCGTGCCTCATGAACAGTTGTGTGCACATTCATTTGTTTGTTTTCAATCTCTAAGAAGTGGTTGAAATTCCTTGCCCTTTGAAGATCCTCCTCTAATGCCTCAATTTGTCCTTCCTTATGGATTAGGAGATTTTCGAGAAGGCGGGCCTCATTATCACTGTCATCGCTTTGGATAGGGATGACAGCTAATTCACCTCCATGCTTTGTACTTTCTCCAACTTTGCTTTTACCTTTGAAAGCCAATCTGGCGCTTTTCCTCCTTGGCATGCTAGAAGGTGTCCTTTTGGGCGATTTCCTCTTGCTAGGAGCAATCTTTGTCACTGTTAGGGTGGCAGCTTTAGCACCTCTTTTCCTTGCTGTGCTGAGCTTTGTTATTTTGAGAGGAGGAAACACAACTGATTTACCTTTGACATCTTCCTGAACTTGTTGCTCTTCTTGAGGCTGCTGGATATCTTCTCCTGGCTGTTCACTTTGCTGCCCCTGTTCGCCAATATTAGCTTGCTGCTCTTCATCAATGTCTTGTTCAATTTGTGGCTCAAGAGGTGTCTCAACTTCCTACCTAACCTGTTGTTCTTCATCTTGCACCTGCTGATGTTCCTTATCTGCTGTCTGCTACTGTTCCTCAATTTGTACCTGCTGCTGTTCATCAATTTGTAACTGCTGCTGTTCATCTTGGACCTGTTGTCCTTCACTTCCTATTTGCTGTTGTTCCTCATCATCTAACTGTTGCTGCTCATCTCTTTCCTCTTGTTGACTTGACTGTCCTGTAGACATCCTGAGCCTTCTAGGAGTAGGCCTACTGGACAAAGGTACTGGGCGATGGACAGGCTGAGTAGGAGAAATATGGGCAGGAGGAACAGTAGCAAAATCTGGATGGTTGATGAATAAATCCCATGAAACCTCTTTCTTCTCTAGCTGGTGTAGGAAGATAATCTTGATCAAAGAATGATGAAAAAGGGAAGGGATTTGCAGAGGTGGGGCCTTCTTCTGGACAGTAGATGCCATCTTCTCTATGCTCTTGAACAAAAAGTAAGGGAGGTTTAGTTGCCTACTTCTGGTAAAATGCATCAATAATTAGACATGGCAGGCATAAATTCGATTAAACCTCCCTTCACAAGTGAAATATTTCATTATGACTTTCATAAGAGGAGCATAATTGTCAAGGAGATAGGAAAAAGGGAAAATAGCAGTGACAGCCTCTCTATGTTCAGGCTTGATGAAAGGCTTGTAATCCTCTAAGTCAAGATGAGCTTGTTTGAACCATTTTTTGCCATGATACGGGATCTTGGTGGCCTTGGACACATACCTTGGAGAAATTTTGAAATCAAGACCCGCCACTTGGAAGTGTTTTTCTTTGAATCTCAGGGCGCACAAGTGTGTTAATGGCGAAAAACTCTTGACTTCTTCTATCTTCCGACAGAAATCAAGGCAGCCTACTTCATGGAAGTTGAAAAGTACAGATGGATGAGCATTAATCTCTTCTGTAGAGATGGGCTCATATCTTTTATGTGGACCGCTCCTGCTGTCTTGCCTTGGAGGCATTTTGACCTGAATATGCTTTGGAAGAGGTAAACTGCCTTCACTGTGTGTAAAATGTCCTGTTGGAGTCAAACTGTGTCACTTTACTGCTTTGACAGATAGACAACGAGATTTGGATGTTTTGCAATAAGTTTCTTGTAATACACAACCTCTGCTCTCTTAAAACTAGCCTTCTACCTTTGAATGTACCTCAGCCAGGCAGATTTCTCAATAGGGTACTATATAGTAAAGAGGAGACAGACTGCTTTGTAAATTTCCTGTACACAGTGTTAAGAAATCACTCTTCTTGTGAATTTGTTAGAGGCCAATCAACACACCTGTATCTATGTCTCCAACGTAAAATTCAATCATTAAAACCCTGCTCTTCAGAAAGTGGCGTTCCACCTTGAAAATACCTCAGTCAACAACTTTTCAATATGATATAGTATAGTGGAATAACGAACAGACTATATGAGGCAGGATGTATACAGTGTCAAAATTACCCTGTTCTGTGAATTTTTTAGATGTCAATCAATACATATGTATCTCTGCCTCAAGGTAGCATTTCAAACATCCACAACCTGCTCTTCTTGGAGTGCAAAATAAATCAACAGACTTATGGATATGCATTCAAACTTCTGTGTAGGTATACAGTCAAATTTACTGTTCTGAACAAGGTGACAGAGTTTGGAAAATGCCTCAAAAAGTTTCAACAAGGCTTGCAAGGGTTTTTACTTTGCAAAATAGGCAAGACCTCCTATCAATGTAACACCTCTGGTTATGTTGGAAAAACCTTTACTTTGGATGGATACCAACTTATCAATAAGCTTGAAAAAACACAAGGCAGTCAACCAACAAACATAGTGAATACTGTCCCTTTGTGAGAAGTGTGAGCAACCTTCCCCTGCAGTTTTCAACCTATAAATTCTTGTTTGATCAAGAACCCTTTCTCCTACTTCACTGTTTCTCTATATGTATGTCATTCCTTTAAACAAAACAGGCTCATAAAGTTAACCCCGGTGTGATTATACATTCAAATTTACAGTTAGAGTAGAGGAAATGGGGTTTTAAAAAGCTTCAAAAGCTTGAGCAGAAGCTATAAGAATTTCCTATTTTTAAAATAATGAAGGCTTCTTTCAATATAGAATACCAGACAACTTTGGAAGAATGTATTTATGCCATCTGAAAATCCACTCGAAAATGATCCTTTGAAGAACAGAAAAACAGTCACAGTGAAAAAAAACTGACTTTTATCACTTTGGCAATTTCGAAAATTTCGAATGCAATTTCAAAATACCTCTTGAATTCGATGGAAAATCCTTGGAGGAGAGCTGGAGATAACTCTGGAGGTCCTCAAACCTGCGCGGCACTCTTCAGGGAAAGGGCGGCACGCAAAAACACCACCCGGGAGGCCTGTCGGGTCGGGGGTCGGGCGCCGTGTACAGGCGTGTCGCGCAACTGTACAGGCGCGTCGCGCCAACACTGACCGCTCGTTGAAAAAGTCCGCCAGGCGCGTCGCGCGGGTTTCCAGGCGTGGCGCGCGGTCACAAACAGTGCAATCTTCTGCAATTTCGACTCGAACTTCCTTTTTTCGATGCTACGGAGGCATGGAGCTTTGTTTGAACTTTGAAAACGAAACATTCACTCTACTACCTCACTCTTATGTCATTTCAAAAATCTTCAACGGTCACTTTCATCGTTTACTTGCAATGCAAAAAGAACTCACGGTTGGCCTTTTAACACAGCAAAGTCTCTTTTTCAAACAGTGGTATTTCCTTCCACTATTTTTTCTTTATTGAAAATGAAATAGCAGGGTGTTTCGAATTGTTTCATGGGGAAACTACCTTCTTTAGTAATATTGAACTTATCATTTCAATAACCTTTCGACCATCTTTGCCACCGTGTTTAATGGTGCTGGTGATATTTATGATGCAAAGCAACCCCTCTTTAAAACTGTCAAGAAAATACATGAAGACTGACTTGTTTCTGAAAGGACAGGTTTGTTTTGTCAACCTGTTTTGACAGTCTCAGTCTCTAACAGCTTCCTCAACCTTTTCTCTAATGCAGGTGTCAAACTTGCTGGTCTTCTTGGACTTGATCATGGTCCTCTATTTTGAGAAAAGTGCCTCCTTTCAACATACTTCTCTGCTTATATCATTTATGAGATCTTTGTCCTTTTTTGAATAATGAGAAAGCTGCATTTGTTTCAAACTCCCAAACACTGACAATCTATCAAACCGCTTCTTTGTCTATTCATAAACTGGTATACTTATTTATAATGTCCTTTTGGGAACAAAACCTGAAATGCTTCCCATCATTTGTGATGTATATTCTGAAAGGGAAACTTATAAAGCAGGAAAAAAACAAGACTTCTTTGAAACACAGTTATCAGTTCCTTTTAAGAGTGCAGTGATCTTTCTTTGTAATAGAACCATTCCAAAGCTCAACTCTGTTCACTGTTTTAAATTTTAGGTGATATTTTAAAGAAAAATCACTCAAGTTCTGTTGAAGAGATTTGAAGGCTATTTTTTCATTCTTAAAAGGGAGGTGGTCTGTCTTTTCCCAACTGGGTTGACAGTCTCTACTTCCAGGTGATCCATAAGTTTCTTCTTTGATTGTAAGTGCTCTATTTTGGTTGCATCCAGTCATACCATAATTCTCTGTTTACTCAAAAAGGAGCTCTTTTAGACTTCTTGGCATGTGACAGTAAAGTGACTGTGTGGCCACTTCTCCTAAGGAAACTACCCTTTTTGTATCAATGACCTGCATATATTCAATATTTTCTCCTGTCCACTATAGGTATAGTTTGACAGACATTTCCATTTGAATAGGAAAACCAATACTTTTGAATCATAAACACTATCTTTTACCTGTGTACAGATTTTTGCTTTCTTTCTTTGTCTCTTTCCACTGCACCTTTTGACCAATCAGTTTTTAGCAACCCTCAATGCCTTGGCCATCTGCTCATAAATGGAGGAGGCCCTTCACTTGGAAAAGTATCTGAAGGTTATTTGATAAGGCTGCATGACAAGGGTTTTGCTTGGATTATGAGGGTAAGCAACCAACTTGAAAAACATCAATACTGGCACCTCTGCTTGCAATCACCACTATGCTTCAGAACAACCCTAGTCAAATTGTCACTGTCTCACTGTACTGCTCTGAGGGGAACTGAGATGTCATCATTTGCTTTGGTCATCTTATGACAAATTATTTGAAAGATAGTCTCTGTGAATATGGAGGTCAGCGCCTTTTGAAAAACAAACACCTTTTCTTCTGCCTGTGTGATGACATGATCTGTCAGCATCTCTTCAATTTGGTCTTGTGGGAAAGCAAACTGCCTATGATTAGAATTGTTTTTACTCATGATATGCCTTTCTAAAGTTTAACAATTCACATGATTTGAAAACTTCTCATGACTTCCTTTACAAGACCAAGTCTGTTTTCCTTTGAACTTGCATACCTCAGATTCCGTCTCTGCTGTGAATATCACTTACACTTAGAAAACCTAGAATCTCTGTTTCACTGTTTAGTAAAAAGCAAACATGGACTTTTGCAATCCTTAAAATCAATACTGGCCAGTGCCCTCTGCTTGTAGATGAAGGAGGCGCCCTAACCCTCTGCTTGTAAATGAAGGAGGTTCTGGGCCATGACAATTTACCAGTTTGTTGTGACAGTGGTGTCTTTCTCTTGCTGTGATTTTCATGCTGGGAATAGGCTGCAAGACCTTGGTGAGTGACTCTCTATTTTGCAGATATATCTCAGGCTGATGCTACATTTAGAAGCAGCCGTTCTTCTAACTGTAGATTCAAGAATTTTCTCCTGAGACAGAGTTATATTTCCTGTCTTTGTAGAATCCATAAAACACTGTAAAACACCTAATAATCAGCTTGAGACTGTGGTTTATGCAGTGCTGAGACCTAAGGATATAAGTGGCGTGACTTAGAGCTGTTTGTCAATTTTATTTGCAGAGTGGGAGGTCAGTCATGGTTGGTCTGTAGCAGATGGAGGATTTTTTGGCTTTTTGATGATTTCCAAGGGTAAAATGTCTTAAAGCGCCACTTCTTAACATAGGGGAGACTTTTGAAACAGATTTGGATTTGCTTTTGGAGCTGATGGGCAAACCAGGAGGGCTGAAACTAGAAAAGATAGTGATAATGGATTTTAATCTTGACAAGGGCGGACTGAAAAGTAAAAGGGCGAAAAAAGTTTTATGAGGGTTTTCTAGATGACAGATTGACATATGGAATTCAGCTTCTAGAAAAATCAGCTATGGATATAGTCATCACTAACATGTAAAAAATACTGATGGCTAACAGTGGCTCCATTTGAGGAGAACAGCTCCTCGTCAGGAGGTGTTCAGAATTCAGATCTTTGGCTTATGAAGATCAGTGCCTTATCCATTGGCGCAAAATTTCACCCTTCTTTTGATGTTATTTCTGAAAAATGACAGCATGATTAATATCAATGATACTTCTACCTACCCCACTATCTTTCCTAACATTTTTTCTTCTCTTTGGCGCATTTGAACTAGCAGCCTTTTGACAATGCATATTTTTTCTTTTTGCAAAATGAACGTATCTATTTCTACTCTTATATCTGCCGGGAGTTCAGATTAAACTGATGAACTCCTTCATTACTTTACCTAAAGCTAGATCGACTGTCAAGATTAAGCAGTTTGACAGGATTTTATTCTCTAATCTAAAACATGAAATTCAAAAATGATCAAATCAGGATTAGGCAGTCTGATTTGTCATGCATTTGCGGCATAAAAGACAAGCTGCACACAAATGTTATTTTGCAATAAAAGGAAACTAGACAAGCGGGTTTAAGATGTACAATGTATTTTTCATCCCTCGCTTCTCTTTTTGGTTCTATTTTGGGCATGTGGAACCAGAATCTCTCCCTAATCTAAGCTCTGTGATAAGTCAATCTTACACAATGTTGACTATCTTTGCACTCACTAACTTATCAGAAAATAAATTTAAACATGCTCAGCTATGATTAGGCTAGATAGCTGAACAAGACATTGAAGCACTAGTAGCGGCATTTAGACTTGCTCGCTTTCTGAAAGACTATTTTTTGGAACATGGGGCCTTTGTCCTATCTTCACTTGCCCTCTTTTATGTTTTTACTATTTTTGACTTTCCTATCTTTTACTGTTTTTGATTTTTCTATTTTTTCAATATTTCAAACAATGGTATGTACAATGAGTGAAAGTGTCTCAAACTCAAAAATCTTGGAAATGATGGAATTTAAGCATCTTATCCTCGTAAGGATCTCCTCTCACCCTTGGCCCACTTAACTCTTGAAAAGAAAAATTTGGGAAATTCTCTCTCTCTAACATGACATAGGGATTCATGCAAGAATCTTTGAACAGCCCGATATCTTCCCTTTGTACCTCTCTGAATATCTGATTTCCACTCCTTTCCTTACTGTATGCTTTCCTCAAGTAATGCATGTATTCTTGGTCATTCTTAAAATAGATAATGACATCATCAAGGTATGCAAAAATGCAGAAATTTAAAACTGGGAACATGGCCTTCATGAACAGATTTCTGATATTAGGTGGTTTTGCAATTTTGAACTTGAAATCTGATCTACCTCCCGCAAACTTGAAAAAATCTTTAAGTTGTCTACTTTGCAAGGGAATCTTATGATCATGACCTGAAACATCATCTTGCGAAAATACATGATTAAAAGCACTTTTATTTGGTAAATCATGGTCTTGGGTAGAAAAAGCATATTTTCTGTTATAGGGATATGCAGTATTACTTCTAAAATCAAAGCAGATTCTAAGGCCATCTGTTTTATCCCTGATTATTTCAGTTTGTTTTGGATTGTTGTGTTTTCTCTTGTCAAAGCTGTTCTTTGAGGGGAAGGTATTGACACAGTAGTTTCCCTTGCTTTTTTTGTAGAAATTGGTATTCTGCATGAGATTTCTGATTTTGGCATTTCTAAGTTCTTCATGAAAAGACAGAATATGAGCCAATTTCAGTAGTTCAGGTATGCTAGGATTGCAACTATCATTCTTGTTCCTAAGGAGTTTATTTGGCATTTTCGCAAGATTTTGAGCTGCTGAGGTTATAGTTAAAGCTTTATTTGCAGTAGGAGGGTCACATGATGGTAAATCTTTGAGGTATGGCAGAAACATTGAACTCCCTTGCTCCTGGGTTCCAAACAGGTTTATAATGTGTAGGTCTTCTAAAGCCTTTACCCGGAAGAAATTTCCACAAGTTACTGTTGGTGTTTGACTAAAACTAGAGCAATTTGCTTGATAGTACATAAGGGTTTGCGCTTCTTGCTCTAATCCTACTTTGGAAAGGGAAATCTTACTTTCGTCAAGACACATCTGTTCATGATCATGGTAGTTTTGAGTGTCTAGTTCTTCATAAGGCACCAGGGACAACTGATGTGGTGGATCTAAGTCTATATCAGTTTCCTCTGACTCTTCCTCCATGTCTTCATCAATATGCATAATGAAAGAGTTCAGGTCGGAATGCAAGGAACACATCGGGATGTTGTCTGGCCTATCTTGACTACTAATCATGTATTTCATGTGTGATTCTCGGTAGAGTATTCTGGTCTGGCCAAACACAGGAATGGTGGCATATGACATGTCCAGTTGAATATTCCCTTGGAGTTTGGCTCCCCAAGATCTGGATAGAAGCATCCCGTACTTGGGAGGAATGTCTGCCACCACTATATCCATGATGAGATGTTTTGCAGGTATTTGGGCCAGACTAAAACAAAGGTCTTTGATCAAACCAAGACATTTGACTCTACTTGAATCAAAGGAATATAAGTCTTTGTAAGGTCTTGTGATTTCCAGGCCTAGTCTTTCCATTACTACCTTCGGCATAAGATTATGCGAGGCGCCGGAGTCTAGCATAGCATTGTGGAGGATTTGGTCGTGGATGTTTAGGCTTATGTAAAATGGGAGAGTAGTTCCCTCTTGGAATTTTCCCTCAATCCTTGGACCAAACAACACTTCAGGAGTGTCATCAGTTAGATTAACAGTGTTTGCATCATTCCCTAGATTTAAGACTTTTAGTACTTGGGATTTATAAGAGTTTTGGGCAATGAGTTCAGTAAGAGGCATGGTGATCTTAATCTTGGTGATTTCGCCTTCAAAGCTGAAAGGTAGCTGAAGTTTAGATATGTTTGTTTCAGTTTTTTCAGCCACGACCTTCTCTATGTTCTGAGTTTGTTGACCTTGTTTTGGGATTTTGTTTGCCATAGTTGTTTCGGTGACTTTTGTAGAAGTACCAGGAGTATCTGAGAGAGGACTAGTTTGGATAACTTTATCTTTGCTTTGGTCAGTCTTCTCAACCTTGATTTTGTCACTGCTTGATGCTTTCTTGAGGATGGTATCTGGAGCTTTAGCAGTATCAGAGTTACCTTTCTTGACATTATCTTGGTTTCTTTTGCTTCTAAGGTCATATTGCCTATGGGCTTCTACAATAGCATTTTGAAACTCTATGGCGGGGTCATCGGGATCTTCATAGTTGGTTTCATCCTGATCAGGAGAAAAAAACGCTTGTTCTTCTTCGGTGAGGTACACCTCACTCTCATTGTCAGACCCTATGAGGTTTAAATGATGTTCATCAAGAGGTTCTGAGTCCCTATCATCTTCTTCCACATAGTTTTCATTGAATGGTGGCCTGATCTATTGGTCATTTTCCCTTGGTCTGTTTTGGGGTTGTTCCCTCCTAAAGTTCTGTTTCCGGTTTCTGTTTGGAGGGTTTGGCTGGTTGTCCCTAATAGGAGCCTTTTCATTTATCTTTTCCCACATTTTAGCCATCGATTTGACTAAGTCATCTATTCTGGGATCTAGGGAAGGTGATGAAGTGGAGACCTCATCTTTATATGTAACCTTTCTTTCTGATCTAGTCCTAGCTCTCTTTTCAGCTAAGTTGGCATCTGCTTTTATGGCTATTTGTTGCATTTCCTCTAAGGTAGGGGGATCCTTGTCTCTCAGATGATATTTCATGTCCGGATCAAACCCTTCGGGGAATTTTTCCAAGGCTAAACCAAGTGGGGGTTTGAAATGAGGTGGGAGGGAGTTATATACACTATTGAACCTAGTACAGTAAACTTGGACACTTTCCCCATTTTCCCGTTTTAGGTTGTTATATTCTGACAGGATTTGAATGGGGTTTCTTCGGATTTCCCACCTATTTTTGAAGACTTGGTGTAGTTCGGGGATATCATGGATACTGTTTGGAGTCAAGCTTTTGAACCATGCTTTGGGTTCACCACCAAGACTCTGGGCAAATATTCTCATTCTGACGGTCTCGTCTTGTACCTCCAGGTATTCATAAGCATCAGTCATCCTACTTATATGCTGTTGAGGTGTGGTGGTGTCTTCTCCAGTAAAGTGTGGGATTTTGTCTTGATATTTGTTTGGGAGAGGAGCCAAGGGCGGTGGCAACACCAAAGGTGCGTACCAGGCTGCCATGACTGGAGCTAATGGATGATGTACAAGATGAGGACTAGTAGGTTGAGATGAGGTGGTTTGAACAGTGGTGGTTTGACCAGGTGTGGCAGATGAACTTGGACTAGTGATCTGGTTTTGAGCAGATCTGGGATGATAGGAGCCAAACTGATAGAGAAGCTGGAGGTCGAGAGGAGTGGTAGGTGAAGTTTCTCTATTAGGACTTTGTGGTGGGTTTATGGGTTCAAGATCGTCAAAGTTTATCTTACTATATGATTTGCTTCTGGGAAGAGTTTGTGATGACTCTAATTCAAAAGGTGAATCTTTTAGGATAGTGAGATGTTTAGGTATAGATCTTGTTTTACGGATGGATATATTAGTAGCTAGATGATCAGTTTCAGAAGCTTGCCACAGAATCTTCTCTGGGTCATCTACTATGGTAGGGGGATTTGGGTCTGGATGAGCTCTGGTATTGATTCTTCGTGAAGCCAGATTTTTAGATCCAGAGTTTAAAGAGAATGGTATTAGTGAATGTTTTGGATGAGTGATTTCTCTAAAGTTCTACTAAGGTGAAGGGTGGTCAAAAATAAAAGGATGAACTAGTGGAGTCGCCAGGTGGAAATGGGTTGTTTTTGTGAAGATAGCTATGGTCCACCACCAGTAACTAATTCGGGAATGTTTTGGATTTTCTGAGTTTTAAGTGAAGCCTATGGTTTAAAGTATCCTAGACTTGTTTCAACACTTTGCTAGGGTGATGAGAACAAAAAGAGTTTAATTCAAATGTATCTATGGACTGCTTGCTTGTTTTTGGTATCTAAAGGACCAAAAAGTCTATAAGAGTTTGCTAAACTGTCATGTACTCAGTGTCCCACTATCTCCCGCTATGTTAGTGAGTGATGGGATAGGTCTATTGGATAGTAGCCTAGAGTTTGGTAAAATAGTAAGGCTTACTAGAGGTTAGTGGAGTCACCAGGTGGATTGTTAGTTGTTTTGAGGTATTCTTGTATGGTCCACCACCAATATTTACAAAGACCAATCTAAAGGAGTGTTTTGGGGTTTTTCTGAGTTTTATGTGCAGCCTAGGATGTAAGAGTGTTATAAACCTGATTCATCACTTTGCTAAGATGGTGAAGCAGAGAGTTTACACTAAATGATTCTAGAGGCTGATGGTTCAAGTTTAAAATTTGAAGGACTAAGGAGTCTATAAAAGTTTGCTAGACTATCATGAACTCAATAGGTCCCACCGTGATCGCCATTATGTTAGAGTCCCGTGATTTGGCCGATTGGCGAGCCAAATGATGATGTAACATCAAACCAAGCTTTGGAGCCCAAGGACCTAGCCTTCCTGGACTTAGAGAGGGCTCTCTCTATTATATGCAAAAGATATCGGTGTGTTTGCTTATGGTGTTCTGATATTAGGCTAGTTATGAAGTGAGTTTTTGATTTTTTGGGGTTTTTTAAGTTCGTGAGGGATAAAACTGATCAAAGACATAAACAATGGATAACAAGAAGTCAGATCAATTGGGCTATGGGGTCAAACAGGTCAAGGAAGCTATGAGATGATGATGTAAGGCTGCTGTAGGGCCGATTTGATTTAAGGTAGAAAAGATGTTTGGGCAAAATGGAGTAAATGAACATCAAGCTTGTGAAAGACAAGGGATTTCAAGTGTAACTAGTTGATAGCAGACATAAACATGTTATAACAAGCCATTAATCATGCTAAAGGTAACTATGAGCTAATTAATACATAGAAATCAAACATTCCAGCCATGCATAGAAGTATAAGACCTTCTAACTTCGGGAAATGGCTATCAGACTTTGGGGAAAACACATAAGAAGGACTAACAACTCAAAATACTATGCCGGAACACCTAAACATAGTCTCTAAGTCATTGGGCACTTTGACAAACAAGCTTTCATAGTTTTAGGCAAAGGGCTAGATCGGGACTAGGCCTCCTTGGTTCAACAAGATGATCAACTAATCAGTCAAAGAGAAAGTTTTATGGACAGAACTATGGACAGCTTATAGATAGGCAGGGCACACCATACATCCTACTCAACATGCATAGAACTTGTAAATAAAACTAGCAAACAGTATCCTTAAGTTACTAAAGAGCAGTTAAGAATTCTTTAACATAACTAAGGAAGAAGAAAACATCAAGCTATGAAGATTCAGGAATTTTGAGGTGCCTCTATGGACATATCTCAAAACTAATCTCTACTGATCTATAGCAGCAAGAAGCATGTATCATGAATGAAAACTAGAAGACAACAACAAAGCAAGAAAAACTATACCATTCTACCATGTCATGGAATCCATCAACAATCCTTCATCATTTCTCAAAAGCATCCAAGAGGCAGTCCAAAAATCATAACACAAGTGTATTCTTCAAAGCTCATATGACCAATGTATTATTTCTTCTCTCAAGTTCAGCCTCTGATTTACAATGAAACCCATGGAATAAATAGGCTTGAGGGAGGAAAACCTCATGGAGCAACTAGCTATCCCATTGGTCAAGTCAAAATATCTAAACTTGTCCTTGAGGCTTTTGCAAAGCCCAAGGCACAAAATATCCCATAAAATATCTAAAAAACTGCTAAAAACGGAAATTATATTGACTTTACATCATTTCCCAAGGATAAAAATAGCTTAACGCACATTTGGGAAAGTACATTTTGAGGTTCAAAAATTACAAAATACTTCATATTGAAAAGGAAAAGGTCCTCTCACTCTGCTGGAGGCAATTGGGTGCCTTTCCTATATAAACGAGGCTCATGATGGTCATGAAATTCTGTCTACTTTCCGCGCAACCGAAATCATCTCAACTGGTGCTCGGAAGTCCTTCAAAACTGCATCCCGTGTGTAAAAACCGTGAAATAGCAGCATCGCTGATATGGGCGGCGTAATGTAAAGAGGCGTTGGGCTAATTCTGGAGGGGGCGAAGGATTCCCCAAATGTCCTGGGAAAATTGCTGGAGACCCTGCTTAAGAATGGTGGCATCCATCGTGATATCATCCTCTCCTTGACAACCTATCAAACTCGAAATGGCGAAATTACAGTTTTCGACTAAAAACCCAAAAATGCCAAAACAAAAAGTTGCCGAAAAGGCCCAAAATTGGCATGCATGACCCTCAAGGGTCCACAGCAACACAGCCCCAAGCCGAGGCCAAAATATCAAGGGCTGACATGCTTTTCCTTCTTTCCGTGCTAGGCGCTTCTTTACCCATCTTCTTCTACCCCTTGAGCCGCTTAGCTTGCGCTGCAACCGATTTGGGCTTTTTGTGCTGATGTGTCCTCTTCCTTCCTCATGTTTCTAAATCTTTATTCCGCTCTCAAGTCAAAATATTTTAAATGTTTAGTGGTTTTTCAAGCCAAGCTCTCTTTGCTTTCTCAATTTCGTCAAGGAGTGCGTGAGAGGAAAGGCTGAGCCGGGCTTGCTCTTCTCGCTCGTTCTGGCGTCTTTAAGCCTGGTGGTTCTAGGTCTCTTTTCCGCTTAGGCTTGCCTTCTCTCCCTTTCATCATCAAACTCACCAATGAGTTTTCTCTAATTCTTTCTTTTCGCCTTTCACCGTCTTTCTTATACTTAATCGCTCGTGCCTCATGAGTTGTACCGTGTGCACATTCATCCGTTTGTTTTCAATTCTGTGTGGTTGAATTTTCGTCTTCTTTGAAGATCTTGTAGTTCCATGCCTCAATTTTCTCTCTTCCTTATGGATTAAGAGATTTTCAAGAAGGCGGGCCTCATTATTACTATCATCGCTGGAGGATATCAGCCTAATTCACCTCCACAAGCCAGGCCTTTCCCTGAACTTTGTTTTAATTTTGAAAGCTAATCCTCGGCGCTTTTCCTCTTTGGCATGCTACATGGTATTTTTTGGCACTTTCTTGCTAGAACACACCTTTTCGTCACCGTTAGGTGCGGCATTTAGTCTCTTTTCCTTGTCATGCCGAGCTTTGTTACTTTGGAGAGGAGTGAGTGGCACGAACCTCATTACCTTTCACATTAACCTGCCGCCCTTGAGGTCATGGCCCTTTCTGGGTCGTTCTCACTCTGGGTCGCCCTTGCTGCCAACATTAGCTGTCATCAAGATTTGTTCACTCAGTCTAAGAGGTGGTTCCTAAACTTCCGCCTAACCCTGATAAGCCTTCTCTCACCATGGACCCATGTCCTCATCATCCACTTCCGTCGCCGCGTCCCCTCACTGCGTGGACCCGCTGTCTCATCCTCTATCCGTCATGTCCCTCATCTATTTCTTCTTGCCGCCGTTCACCGCCTCCTTCTCCGTTGACTCGTCGTCCAAAGGAGTCATTCCGAGCTTCCGGAGTAGGCCTACTAATAAAATAAGGCATCAAGAATATGGACAAATGAAGAGGTGAGAAATATGGAAGGTGATGACCAGCGGGCAAAATCTCGATGGCCGATGGAATAAATCCCATAAAACCTCTCTTTTCAATTGCAGAAGAGAATTTTTCGGATCAAAGAATGATGAAAAGAGAAGGGATTTGCCGAGGTGGGGCCTTCTTTTGGACAAAGGGATGCCATTTTCTCTATGCTTTCGAACAAAAAAGTAAGGAGGTTCAAATAATGCCCCGCTTCCTCGGTAAAATGCATCAATAAACGGACATGGTAGGCATAAATTCGGACAAACCTCCCTTCACAAGTGAAATATTTCATTATGGCTTTCATAAGCTTGCCAGACATAGTCACAAGAAGATATGAAAAGGAAGATAGAAAGGACAACCCTCACAGAACAAGTTGATATGTCGGTAATCCCGAAGTCAAAGATGAGCTTGTTTAAACCATTTTTCGCGATGGACACGGGATTCGGTGGCCTCGACACATACCTTGGAGAAATTTTGAAATCAAGACCCGCCACTTGGAAGTGTTTTCTTTAACTCCCTACATAAGTGTTAGTTGCGAAAACTTTGACTTCTTCTCTATCTTCTCGGGCAAGAACCGTAGCCACTATAAGTTGAAAGGCGATGGATGAGCATTAACTATTCGTAGAGATGGGCTCATATCTTTATGTGGATCGCTCTCGCCGTCGGCCGGAGGCATTCGACCCGAAAATACGTGAAGAGGTAACCGCCTTTACCGGTGTAAAATGCCCCGCGGAACTCAAAACTGGCTACTTACTGTTGACAAGAGAGACAATGTGAGGTGGATGGTTTGTAACAAGTGTCTTTGTAATACACAACCTATTCTCTTAAAACTAGCCTTCAGCCTCGGAGGCACTCACGCAAAGTGACCAATAGACACCATAGAAAGAAAAGATGAGACAGACCGCCGTGTAGATTTCTACATAATAAAGGTTAAGAAATCATTCTTCAGAGCTTGTTAGAGGCCAATCAACACACTTGCATTGGCCCCAAGACAAAACCTCAATCATTAAAACCCTCGCTTTCTTCAGAAGTGGCCCTACACCTTGAAAGATTCTTAGAAACAATTTTTTCACAGGAGAATATAGTGAAAAGAAGGGCACTTACAGAAGGAATGGCTGGAGAAGTGCTTTATAATCCTTTTCTGTGAGCTTTTAAGATGTCACTCAATACCTCTTACTCCTTTCCATAGTAAATTTGCAATCATTTAAAAACTCGCCCGTATATGTGCCAACATTGAACTAACTTGCATATGGAATCAACCCTTAGTGAAGTATTGCATGTGGCCTACCTAGTCACCTAGGCAGTATTGTGAGTTTGAAAGGACTCCAAAGTTTTTAGGGCAGAGGTTATGTGAGTTTTTCCTTCTAAAACAATCAATGGTCTTTTGGTGAAATGTAACCCTCTCATGTGTTGTGAAAAACCTCCGCTGATGGATATAAGTTGTCAATAAGCTGAAAGAATACAAGGCAAATAACCAACAATACAGTGAATATCAGTTTCTTGGTGAGAGGTGAAATAACCTTCCTCCCGAGCTTCAACCCAGGAAGTCATTGACCAATAACCCTTTCTCTCCACCGTAATTTCACCTGCTCTCTATGCATGTCACTTTAAAACAAAAAAACATGCTCATAATTTTAACCTTGATGTGAGTATACAACATTCATATTTAAAGCAGCAGATAATGGTGGTTTAAAAGTCTAAAATCTTTGAGCAAAGGTCGTGAGAGATTCCCCTTTTCACAATAATCAAGACCCTTTTCAATGTGGAATATCAGTCATCTGGGAGAAAGCCTTTATGACCTCTCGAAATCACTTGGCGTTGAGGTTTTAAAGAATAACACAAAGATTGCAGTATACAGAGAATATTGTCTTTCAGGTGATTGAGTAGGGTAATCAATGCCTCCGTTGCCTTCACCAGTAGTGACTTTTAACTAGCATACTAGTCTTCCTTGGGAAAATTCTCCACACTTTGGAAAACCAGCTTCTCAAATGTCTATGAAAAGCCAACAAACACAAATGGTATTTTCATCTGCTGTGATAAGATACATTTTTGAAAGGCATTTGGAAGTAAGTATGTAGGCTGAAATCCTAAACAAACAGTGTTTATTTTTGATGAACTTCAACGATAACAATGTCGTTTCAACAGATATGCCGCGAAAAACCACCTTTATCACCTTGGCAAATTTCAAGATTTCAAAGGCAAAATTTCAAAATACCTCTTGAAATCGTTGGAAGATCCTTGGAGAGGCTTGAGCAGCTTTTATTCACTTCCGAAAATGAGGCTGGAGGTCAAAGAAACTCAGTGTACTTTGTGGTGAAAGGGCGTCGTGCAATTTACCAACGAGCGCCTACTGGCCTGGGCACAAGGGTAGGACAGGGGAAGGTCATGTAATCAGACAGTGACAAAAGGCATTAACGGATGCCTTTGTAAAATCGCCCCCAGTGCGGCCGCGCGAAATGGCGGAAGGTTGCTTAGTTACTATAGGGCACCATCGCAATTTGACCCGAAACCTTGTTTTGATGCCAAGTGAGGTACAGCCCGTTTGACCAATGAAAATGAAAAATCACGCCGACCTTCACTCCTTAATATATCATTTCAACTTCTTAACGGTCACTTTGTATTTTAAAGGTAAAGTGGGAATTTTAATAGTTTTTATGTTTCAACATCCTTTTGACATCTTTAATATCGAACTTGAAAATTTGAAAAATAACTCCATAGCCTTCACTGATTTCGCCACTCCCTTTAATGATGCCGGGTGATATTTATGAAGCAAGGTAACCTCCTTTAAAACCGCGGAAAATACCCGAACCGCTTGTTTCTTGCAGTATATTTAATACCCCAACTTTTCAAACTTTTTTTAAATAGCCTACAACCCGAATACATTGAGCCGCGAAAGGACGTTTTTTTCACCGTCAACCTCGCTTTGACAACCTCGTGCTTTAACAAATTTTCTTCAACTTTTTTCTCCAATGCAGTGTCAAACTTGCCGGTCTTCTGGAATTCCATCTAAGAAAAGCCTGGGCCTTTTCAACATACTTTCTCGCTTATAGGTATCATTCGTGTATGACATTCAATTTTCATGGATGAAAACTCATTATTTAATCATTTAAATACATACCATCAAAACAAAACTCTTGCCTATTCATAAAATTGTATACCTATTCACCATGTCCATCTTGGGAAATCAAACTCAAATTCCTCCATACTTGTGATGTATTCTGGAAGATAACCAGAAGCAAGAACAGCCCTTGGAAACAATTATCATTTTGCTTTGACCAATTGCATTGACCTTTTTGTACAGAACTACCCATAGCCCAATCCGTCCACCGTTTTGGCATTTCTGTGATATTTTTATCAAGGAAAAAACCATTCAAAACTGCTTGAAAGTTTTGAGAATCAAGTGGGCTTCGACAGAGATGGCCGTTCTTCCAATTTGTTTGATAATTGCCGCTTCTCGGTGATTTATGTTTCTCCTCGGACTCGTGAGTGTCATCTTTTGGTTGCATGCTTTCACACTATATTTCTCTCATATCAAAGGAGCCTGACCTTCGGTGAGATAAAGGTATTGCTTGACCTCTTCTCCCTAATAGAAATTTTTTAACACTACAATGGCGATATTCAATATTCACTCTGCCCACTATAGGTACAAATTACTTACTGCCTGAATAGGAAAACAATATTTTGAACTTGGTAACACTAATTTTTACTCCGGTAAGACTTTTGCTTTTCCTTTGTATCTTCCACCGTCTCAGACCAACTCCCCGCCTTAACAACATCCAATGCTTTCTTGGAAGAGTCCGTCATAAATGGAGGAGGTACCTTCAATGAGTAAAAGTGACTTCCGAAGACATATTTGATAGCGTCGATGACAAGGATTTGTTTGGATTAAGATAAGAAACCAACTTAAAAACACTGAAGACTGCACCTCTCGCTGCAATCAATACCTGTTTCCGTAAAACCTTAGCCAAAGTGTCATCGTCTCAGACCGCCGAGGGTGACCGAAGCAACATTTGCTTTAGTCATCTCATAACAAACTATTTGAAAGACAAATTTCCGTGACTATGGAGGTCACGCCTTTGGTGCACAAATAATTCTTTTCCGCTTGTGATGACATGATCTCGTCAAAGATCTCTTCAATTTGATCTTAAGGGTCAAAGGTGTCGCTTATGATTGGAATTTTTACTAATGACATGCCTTTCTAAAGTTTAATAATTATATAGACGGAAACTTCAAAATGACCTCCTTATTTGTACTCAAACTCTCCGTTTTTCCTTGATCTTGCATATTTCTGTGCCTCTACTGCTTATGATCATCACTCACTCAGAAACGGAGTTGTTGTTTCATCACAGGGCAACCCCGCCTTGAATCCTTTTAAGTCAAGACACGCGCCCTCTGCTAGATAAAGGAGGCACCCCAACTCCTTCTTTAAACAAGGATAATTTCACGTTTATTAATTTATCATTGCCGTGGACAGGGTTCTTTTCTTAATGTGATTTTCTATACCGAAGGAAACCGGCAAGGTCTTTATGAGACTGTTGCAGACATATCTCGTGCTCATGATACATTTAGAAGAATGTTCTCTAACTCTAATTCAAGTATTTCTCCTGGATAAAGTTATATTTCCCTCGTTCTTTGCAGAACTATAAAACATCGTGAAACACCTAATAATCAGCTTGAGAATGTGGTTTATGCAAAAGGCCGAGACCTAGGGGGTGTGAGTGGTTACTTGATACATTGAATGGATTTGCGTAGTAGGAGGTTGGTCATGATTGGTCTCAGAAAGCAAGATGGAGTTTTTGCTGATGATTGCCAAGGGTAAAATGTCGGAAGCCACTTCAACATAGGGAGACTTTTGAAATAGACTTTGGACTTTTCCCTTTTGGAGCTGATGGCAACACTACTGTGGCTGAAGCTAGATAGGATAGATAATGAGGTTTTATTTTGCCATGACCCAGTTAAGAAGGGCTAAAAAAGTTTTATGAGGGTTTTTTAGATGACATATCATATATGAAATCATTAGAAACTCAATTTGTGGATATAGTCATCACTAACATGTAAAAAATACCGATGGCTAACACGTTCATAGTTAATTTCATTAATCATTATACACTTGTTTGTAATAAACTTTTCCAAAAGATCATTACAATGATTAAGAAATTGCCGTAGTGTTATAGATTTTATTCGCAAATCCCCCTGCTCATTATCACAGCTAAAATGGTACTCTAGTAAACTCTTCCAAGATATCACAGATGACGAAGTGCTAACCGTGGTAATCGAGGTCGCGCTTTGTTAACAGAAGCACCGCATTTTGCAGCTCTTTCCAAAAAAAAAAAAACATCATAACAATGAGAGAAATAGCCGTGATGTCTTAGTTTTTAATTGTATTTGCTTTCGCTATGTAGTTAGATTCAATTGCATTGAGTTGCATGTACTGTGGATTGTTCACAGCTCTTCAAAATAACCATTCAGATGGAACGAAAATAGCCTGAGAACTCATGATTTACTCCATGACAACTTAGCGTATACCCTGAGGCAAATTGTATTTAGTTCATATTCTTATTTCCATTTCAAGTTTGATACGAATGGACAGTAACGTTCATCGCACTAGTAGCACCCTCCTAGTTCAGCTCATTAGCTCACTATATTTACATTCCAAGTTTAGTTTCCATCCATTGCATTTGTAAATTGCATTAGTTGTTAAACTTTACATACCACGGTCTTCACATTTACAAAGTTCTTTTGGTCCAAACCTATATTAACTCATAATCATCCCATTTTAAGACAGTACCGCCCAAGGCTCCGGAGGAGCTTTGCAACCTTTTTACCATTTCACAAACAGCCTCTTCTCAAAGACTATCTTCAAAGGAAATCTATAACTTTGAGTTTATAAAGTTAAACTTAAGTTGCTAATAGAATTAGGAGCTATTTTTTAGAGTAGATCTAAGATGTTAAATGTTCTTTTCAAATATATTTAAACAAACCTTTTAACTGTGATGATGTTAATTATTATAATTTGATTGTTTAATCGTTGGGTAGTTAGGAGAATTTTTATTTACACTTAACCGCCCATTTCTCAAGCTCTTCCAAAACATCTTTAATGAATGAATTGGACAAGTTAAGCTCATGTTGTGATTTATTTTCTGAAGTCATTATCAAGCTTGTATTTGCTAAGTCATAGTTTAGTTTGGTTCTATTTCAAAGATTTTCATTTGTTATTTGTCATCCATAATTTAGGTCAATTGCGAACTAACAGCTTCTTTCCACCAACATTTAGTTCTTTCCCTTGCAAACATAAAACCATAAAAAACCAAAAAACATCATAAAATTCTAGACACAACAAGTAAGACAATTACCTAGGCACATATAGTGCACCACTTCACCATGAACAACTCATGGACAATTAAATGAACTCAATTTAGGAGACTAGGTTGAGCACAAACAACCTAGTCCCACCATTCAAGCTCATTCCATAATGTTTTTTGTTGCATTTTTCACATAAATTTCTAGTGTATTGCATTTGAAGGTTTGAACCTTGCAGGTTTGAGACACAGCCATATCCGCCAAGCATTAAGATTCTAATGTTTACATTAAATTTTTTCATTTCGCCCGACTTCCACGTGCATTTCCCACTCGTCCCATCGCATTCTTCCACAAGATCCTTTGTGACCACTCTCATCCATGTTGCATTGCCATTCTCACAAATTCTCCATCTGTCCTTTCCAGTAAGATTTCTTAACAATTTTGCGTGTTTTGCAGGTACGGGCGGTGGACAACCGCCATTGTTCACAATTACCATTATAGTGGCACAGAACGTAGGGAAGACCATTTTTCGTGGATTGAAATCATGGATAAGAGTCCGGGAAGGTGTTATGGATGAATTCATTAAAAGAACAGAGTTAAACTCGCAAAAACCTTCCAAGAGCCATTAAAGCTCGATTTCAAAGACAAAGATACCACGAAGCGGCAAAGAGTATCAAGACAGAATTAAGGAGTTATAATGTACATATTAAAGATGTTAGTTCTTAATTCAAGGTTTTTCAGCGTTAATACCAAATTGAAGACCTCATGATCACACTAAGGTCTGATAAGGCCCAGCGAAGGTAAAAATAGGCACGTTGTCACCACTGGGCATTGTTTTTCATGAAAGTGATTTGAAAAGCCCATACCGCTTTCATTCTAATAATTTGTTCTGGGAAGATTCTCTCGCCCCCGAAAATGTTGCGACAAGCGCTGCCGAAGAATTTGTTACGTAGTATGGCAACCCGGGTCACTTATCTACCTTTTGTCTAGTCACCGTAGCACGGCAGAGTACCGCAAAGAAGTACATCAAAGACATACTCCGGGAGTAACGTACCGTCGAAGACCACTCCTTCACCCAAAGAGTACCGAATATTTAAATGACATAAAATGTATCAGCCCCATTTTTTCACTCATTTAATTTTCATTTAGTGCTTCATCTACCTCCGCCGTTTTCATTCGGAGAAACTGCAGTGAGGAAAACATTAGGTTAAGGATACATTGTTTTAAATTGCAAGATGTTCCTCTTGAGATATAGTTTTCAAAGTTGTAAGATAGCTATAATAGTTTTCACCGACATTTAAGTCATTGCATGTTGTACATGACTCGGTGTTGGTTAAGCATTATGATGCGATATTTTTTGATCTCGATTGAAGAAGCAGATGTTTGCCTCGTTTCTGTTTTCCTTTGTAACTCATCACATTTCATTTCTTCCGGCATCAAATCTCCAGAATACCTGAAGAAATTTTACATTACGTTCTCCTACTTTGGAATTTTTGGAGTATATGTGTTATCCGAATATTGATTCAAGCTAATTTAACCAAAGGTAGGAGTTAATATTTACCGTTAGCTAGATAAGTTTAACCAATGAATCCGTTCTTGGATTTGTTAGGTTCTATCTGAATGAATTGATGCCGGGTTTAAAACATAGTCTTTGTCTCACTAGGATCCTTTTCAATCATTGAACCTTTCTAAGTTCCTTAAGCTAGATGCCGAAGCATTGGAGTTCAGCCCTTTCATCTGTGCTCTCGCCTTTGTGTTTAAATTTTTGATGTTTTTTCATAAGTAACTTTTAGTTGATCACAGTTGTCCAATGGTGTCCCATCCAGGATCATTCCTCAAGGACACCTTGGAGGTTTCCCTTTCCTTTTCACCTTCTTTCTTTCCATTTTATTCCACGCTATCATCTTTAAGATCCAATGCTTTAGATGACTAGCCCAACTCGAAAGCCTCGCATATTGAATAGCAAGTAAACCCTTTCTTGAATCCATTTCCCAATGGTCTCGATTGTTCTTTAAATCATCCTCTTACCTAAAATCCTCTTCGCACATTCTTGCCTCACATTGAACCCTTCCTTTTCCGATTCCCAAAAACGAAACAAACAATCAATCAAACAAACCCGTGCCTATAACTAGCCTAATATCTTAACACGTAGCCAGAAGTGTTACAAAACCTTGCCTATATAGAGATCTTCTCTCGGACCCCAGAGGGCGATCTTGATATCTGAAAGGGTCTTCGATGTTAATCCTCATCTTTTGTGCACACAAACATGCAAACATGGAACTCCAAAATATAATGGAAACTCCACTGGGAACTAATTGAGGAAACACAATTTTTAAATGCTTCCTAAAACTCAAAGAAGACCCAGTAGCCTTATTTTGGTGAAGAATGTGGTGGATATTATACCATTCTTGAAACATTCTAAACCTTCCACCGGGGCGACCCATAAACTCTCCCATATTTAAAGACTCCACCGGTGATCGTGAGGCCTACCGATTATCTTGGTTTACATGAGACTCCACCGGAAGACCAAACCTCTCTCCATAACAACATCAATAATAGTAATAGGAGTGTTTTGCTTTGAATGCACATTCTGCCTGAACCATTCACAAGAGTTATCCTAACCCCACTCCACTCCAAAATAGTGTTGAAAACCGAGAACATTCTCAGAAATCTCCCCGTACCTAAAAGACCAACTATTTCCAAGCCATATCCATAGAGCTAGCTCTGCACCAGAAGTCTTACAGCTGATTGACCTCTTCGCTGACGTAGAGACTGTGCCAGCTTTACGAACTAGGTTATTGGGCCAGAGACCAAACAAGACTTGAGCTCTGTCACCACCAAACTCGGTCAACATGTTAGGATAGAGAAAATCCCCCCATCTACGCCTTACATTCACTTCATTCAAAACTTGGGGCTCGCCATCCCAAACTCTAATCAACAGTAAGGTGGCTAACCCAATATCCCGCTCATCTATACACTCGCCTGTTCAAGAACTCACACCCCCTCGAACATCATTATGGTACCGTGTATGTTCCCCCGTGTTACTCTCACCCCTAGTGCTCCGTCGTAATGATTACCAATCAAAGGATCCCATATTTCCACCGCAAAAGAGTCCACTAGGCTCAATACCTATGGATAGGATGGACGATCGCTTGATTGCAGAGAAATAGACGATGACAACAAAATGAGAATCTTTTTCCCGCATTTTAGAGGCGATGTGAAGAATAAATAAAGTGTTCGCTCTCATTACCTATCCATGATATTCTCCTTATACCTGGGTATACCTTCATAAACAAACAAAGTCAAGACCAACCCCTCCAAATCTTAGCAAGAGTACAAGAATCTCAAAATACAAACGTAGGAGAGTGTTCATGACTAATCTACAAGGTTCAAAGGAAACATTTAACAAGCTTTTCACTACTACATGAACTTCCAAGGTATGGCTCTAGTGAAATATCCCGAAGGCTTTCATGCCGACATGGGAATGTACTGCAAAATGAGAGGTATTGCAACCACAAGAGAAAGTGAGCAACAGTGGGAGGAAGCTAACCCGATTGAGAAAAACTAATGAGGGCTTAAAAGGTAACATATAGAGACACACCGTAGCTTCCAGACGGCACTAATATACCTTCATTTTCATCTGCTAAAAATGTGAAAACTACAAATGATGGAAAAAATGGTTGTCACAATAGGTAACCAGACCGTAAACCAAACCCAACCACCAACTTAATGAATAATACCACTCCAAATGTACAAAGAGACTCGGTACTGCCAGCCCCACCCCATTTCATGAGAAATTCTGGATGAAGATGGAGGGATAATAGAAGAGTTCGAGGAGAACACAATAAATATGTTTGAGAGCGTACAACTCCATCCACAACTATTCCACAGAGGAAGACTAACCCTCACTCCTCATATTGGGATGAGGAGAAAATTAGAATTTGAGGATTGCGACTAGGATTAGAAAATGCCATCATGTGCTCGGAGAACAGAGAACGAGAAGAAAAAGAGCCTAGACACTTCCAAAACAAAGGCTTCTGAGGTTACCATCAAGAAAAGGCCCGAGAAAAACTTCTAAAGTAACCAATTAAAAGTAATAACTAAAAAGCTATTAAGAGTTCTGGGAAGTAACAAAGAAAAAGACAAAACCAAACACCGACAAAAACAGAAACAACTAACTATATGATCAGTAGTTCTAATATGCTCTATGAAACAGCCTTAATCCACAGTCGGAGGATCACAAGACACTGAGCCTCACTGGGGTGTAGTGGAGGAACAATGTAGTTGAATATTACAAAGATTAATCCCTCTTCACACTTGAGGATACAAATTAAAATCACTCCCACTCTCTAAGCTAGCCACTCAGATGTGTATAAAGGCTAAATTTTAGCATTAACGAAGGGAAAACATTAATCATTAACTGTGAAGACTCACCCTTCCATGGTCCAAACATAGAGGGGAAGTTTTAGGAAGGGGTAGTACCTCCTTATATCACTTCTAATATCCATACAAGATCCTTCTTCACAATGACAAGATGACTCCTAAAGGCATCACACAACTTAATGCCCGAGGTAGTTATGAGCGGTTAGGCCTAGAGATAACCCATCTCATAAATATCCATATTCATTTTACTCTAGCAGTAAAGTGCCCTTTGGCCTAATCAAGGACCTATGTGCATCAATTCGCATTCCGTGTTTTAAATGTATGGTTATGGATGTTGTAGCATACAGGCCACCATAAGGGTATGATATTTTCAAGGTCATGGGGAGCCAAGCTACAAGGTACAATGCGTATGGATGGGGCATATGCCACAATCCCCGTTCTTAGCCAGCCTTAGGAGACTAGAGACAGAGAGGTGAAGAAATTCTTAAATGCAGCCTCCGAAAATCGTAAAATTCTCCCTCTGCATCATATTAAGGATATGGACCTTTATCCTTGCAATGATGAATCCTTGGAAGAGCCGTAGCCAGGAAGCAGATACAAACAATAGGAAGAGCCCATAGATTTCAACATAATAATGGTAGACCTAGGAAGAAAATGAGAGAAACCGGTTGACGTGATATCAACAGGAAACCTCGAGGAGCTGCAACAGGGACAAACAAATTGCTAGTCACCTTCCACAAACTCACACCACAAAGAACGAAACCCTTCACACCATAATGTGCCCCCACCGCAATAATGAGATCAACACTAGGAAAGAAACCAATGATAAACCCGAGAAAGAACCTTTATGGGAAATAAATTTCAATGGTTCCCGTACTTCAGAAAACTCAGTGGGCGGGAGTGTGGTGGCATAAATACGTATTCAACTATGCCGAGAGTCATGCCTTCAATCTAAACCTGTGGTACAAACAATATTGCGGACAGTGAGGCCTCATCTCAGTCCACCACAGGACAGAAGCCCGTAGGATAGTTAACGAAGGAGACTCGAGTTAATCACAATGCGTGAATGGTGAATATACGCAAAACACTTCATAGCCGAGAGCATATAGGAATGATGCTATAGATTTATTAAAACATTTAGGAACAGGAACTTAAGCTTGTTCCGAGGAGTCGTAACATACTGTAAATGGATTAGCCCACATAGCTAGTTCATACCATGAGCCTCCCAAAGGACCAAAAAAATCATCATTCAAACAAAGTTCAGACTGCAGTATTCATAAATTAAAAATATTGGCAGTATTGAGGGTTAGCAGCATTGAGGACTTCTTGATTGCAAAGAATGAGCTTGAATTCTCTCGATTCCACTTGCATTTCAACATACCCTAAGTAAGAGCGCCGATGAAAAAAAATCACCCCCCATAGCGCAGAACAACATCTTTAACTGAAACAGATTAAAAATCCAACCGAAGAATATAAAACGCAGAGAAGAGAAATAGAGGTGTTGGCAGCCAAAGATAATAACATACCCTGTTGCCTACGCCGTGAAGACCCTTTTTTTATTTTGACACGTAGTGAAAAAAGCCACCATAGACAGCTCAGACTCTCATGTCGAGGGAATGCAACATAGGCAATGTAATATCTAATATACAAATTGGTATCTCACTTATAATGAAAAATAAATACATCACTTATTTAACACCATTATTATTTTTTCTTTCTGAGCATGAGACTTAAAGGCCACAAGACAAACATTATACAACACAAAATACCGTTGAAAGAGAACGAAACCTTCTTCCTGACAGAAACTCATAGATTATCCTAAAATAACCGCCTGCAGTTGAAAAAGAAAATAGAAGATGTAACAGTGAATAATATTTTCCGTGACGTTCTCAATTAGTTCCCAAACCTTGTACGTGAGAAAGAAAACAGTGAGATCGCATCAGACAGATTTCAGAACCTTTAACAAAGCCTCACTTAAAGACAATTACCCTTTGTCAAAATGAACACATTCTTCTAAAGTAGCAGGTCAAAAAGGATCTCCCCGTTAAATTATTTTTTGTGCCACAATCCAAGTTCTAACATCGCGTAAGATTAACTCGCACCGTTTCTTCACTCACCTGTGGCAACTTTTTTTATGTATGTAAAAATGCTCTTCGGATCGATGAACGCCGGGTGTGACCTTCCAATGAGCAATTTACAGCCTTTTCTGGAGGAAATAGGGACTGGCTGTTACCTATCTGGATGACATAATAGTATATTCTGTAAGACCGATGAGGAGCACCTAAAACATCCGAGAAGAGTTTTCGAAAAAATGCGAAGTTTTGCCTCATTAATCCCAAAAACTATATTTGGGTTTGCATGAAATCTTCGTTTAATACATTCGATGTAATTTGCAGATAGGACCCACAAAGAGTGCTGAGGGCACGATGGGATTGCGCCACCTTAGAAACATTAAAGAGTTACACCCTTTATTGGGAAAATAACCTCTTTACTAGATTAATTCCCCAACTTAGTTGATAACTCCCCAAGAATAAGACTAACATGCTTAAAAAAGGTGTAGGGTTAAGGGACCCGTTGAGGCAAAAAAATCTTTTGAGTTAGTTAAACTTGTACCCCACTCACTCTCTGTCTGACCTCAACCCGTATTTCTCAAAATATTTCCCCATGGGATATTTTCATTTGCCCTCCGAGCATACGCTGGGTCGTGGCCTCACTTTTAAACGGAGAGAATAGATACATCCCCTATTGCTTTCTTCAATAAGGCTCGAGGGATGCACCCTTCAAATATAACATAATGGAAAAACAAAGCCTACACCCTCGTTAATGCTTTGAAAGAATTTAGGGTGTACATACTCGCATTCCCACACCAGGAGCCTGTCACGGCCAACATAGTGACACTGTCTCAAGACCGCATGGGAAGAGGGAATGGATTGTCGTGATTTTTAGAGAATCATAAATAAAACCCACAAAACTGATCAAAAGGTCGTGACTTAGCTCAATTAATGGTTGAATAAAATCTATGTCTCTCGATATTAATGCGATATACTTAAGGAACAAGAAGGATTTATCCATCGCTTAAATACCCCCAAAATTCTCCATGGTATTCTCGATATCCCGTATGTGCTCACAAACCCTAATGTTCTCCCGAACCGTCAAAAACTAAGGCCATATTCCTAAAGAAGCAAAAGCCGAAACTATTGTACACTTCACGTACGTTTATACCGGAAAATAAATGGTCATTGCTTAAATGTTTACCGAAATTAAAGCAAGTAGAGAATTAAACAGAGTTCCATGGAGAGTGTGGAGGCCACTTAGAATCTGAAGGCTACCCAAGTAACAAAATACTGTGAGCATGCTGGTTATTGGCCCACACTTTCAAAGGACATCCATAAATTATAATTTTGCCATAAAATGCCGGGATTCCTTTGAGAAAGAAAGTGCCTCCCATTACCACAACCCCATTTCGGCTTGAGGGTCCCTTGCAATGGGGCCCAGATTCTTTACTGGAGAAATACACCCTGCTTATTATGCACAACACATAAGTGGATCCCAAGGCAGCCACTTCGACTTGCCTGTGTGGATAGAGGCCATACCTCTTCTAGGAATGCCAGAGCCCTATCATTGTTCCTAGAAGACGACATCCTTCTCTAGGTTTGGTCGCTCAGTTAAAATAATCACCGATAATGCTACCTTTTGGATCCAACAAAATGATTAATTTTTGTCACAAAAAGTATAAAATAGCACTCGGCCATTCTAACTTTACTAATGAAAGGTAATGGGTTAGTCAATCATCAAACAAGAGCTATAATCATCAAAAAAACTTCTGAAGAGAATAAGAAGTCATGGCAAGTATAACAATTTAGTATCTTGTGGGTTGGCGGCTTACAACGAAGAAATCCATTGGCATGTTACCATATCAGCTCGTCTTTGCGGAACAGAGGCGTGTTTCCTACCAACCTTGGGGTACCAATGACAAAACTCGACCGAGATTCCGTAGAAGAAGACAAGATGGTAAGGAGGATAAATCAGAATTCATCTCCGTGGAAGCCAAAGAGAAGAGGTCTATAACATAGCTCTAAAAGTCCAAGAAAATATTAAGAAGTTATTTTTACAAGAGGACCAAGGCTCGGACTTCAAAATTGGAGATAAAGTTCTGAAATGGGACTCTAGGAGAGAAGACAAAGGAAAGCATGAAAGCTGATGAAGTGGTAGGCCCTACATTATCCAGCCAATCGTTGGTCCGAACACCTTTTTTTTGCAAGAGCGAGATGGTACAGCTACGTGTACTACATGTATAGATGCTCGTTAATTACTTTACCGCTAATTTCCAATTTCTAGTTTTCATTTCCATTGTACCATTGTTTATTTTCAAAGAAAAAGAGATAAAGAGGGTTCAGTATGCTCAAAACATGAACTCAAGGCAAATATTGGCTCTAACACGATCAAAACCCGAGCCAAAAGAAGTAAAGACAATTGGTTCTAACATGCCCAAAATCCGAACTGCCAAAGAAGAAAGTGACCCTAACAAGCTCAAAACTTGGAATAAGAAGAAAGAGAAGGATGCTTCTAAATAAGTTTTAGATTTAAAGCCTTCAAGATTTTGTTTTCAAATTTCCTTTTACCCCCACCATGTGCAACTATCTTTATGCCTTCGTCCGTGTTGTACTGCATTTACCTAATCCTAGTCGGATCGTTTTTAAATTTCGTTGTAGAATGTAGAGAAGAACCGGGCCGAGCGCCTGTAATCCCAAGATATACAGATTAGGTAGAGAAACATGTGAGGCCAACAAATTAATCACATTCTCATGGAGTGATATGAACTAGATTAGTGTGTTTCTTTTCGTTTTTCAATAAAAAATGATGAAGAAGGTCACAAATTCAAATGCTAGGATTAGAGGATGGGTAGGGATTGTTCGGGAATGTTTCTCGCTGATTTATTATGTTTGTAACAAATGGAAATCAAAGAAGAAATAGGTTCAAATACTGTATCCACCGTCGTAACATTTATTTATGAATTCTTGACTTTTCAAGAAGAATCCATCCCCATGGAGCCAACAAGTAGCCACCTAAATTTTGTTACAAAATAAGTATAATCTGAGCCTCTGCTAATGCATTCCTCCGAAAAACATCCTTGCCACCCGGTGATCATTGTCTTTAGAAAATCCTCACTAATGCTCCCACTCACTAAGCCTCACCGCCCGTGGAAATTTGTGCTCAAAAAGGCCTTCATTTGCCCCTTGTATCCCCGCGTAATGTCTAATTCTCACCCTTTTCCCCTTTTCCAAAGTCTTTGACTCAAAATCCCTTCCAACTCTAAACCACCTAATCCCCTTTAAAACCATGCAACTCTTTCATTTGATTTAATTCTCTTTTCCCTCCACTCCAAAGTCTAATGTTAGCCTTAAAATTGTTTCCAAGCTAAAACCCATTTTCTAACATATTTTTTTGCTGCATAGCACCTTGGCCTACCAAAACCACTTCTCATATGCTTCCGAGCGCTAAGCCCAAGCACTAGCCCGAGAAGGCTTATCGCACGGAGGATTCGAACATAACACTTTTCCTTTATAAACAAAATCTCCGATGCGATGGCATGTTTAGTCCATAGATTCCCACCGCGATCCGAGTTATCGATCAACATGATCTACCACCCCGCACTCTTCCTTCGCGCCCGTTTTCCCCTCTCGTCAACCCTCCGATGACCCCTTCCCACTCGTCGATTCACTTAACTGGCATTACCGAGAAGTTCAGGCCGATTGCAATCACAATTTCTAAACTATGCCATCCGCTGCACTCCCCAATTGTGATTCGCGATGATAATCCCCACCGTTGGATTCCCTGATTTCGATCCGACGGTCACTCAACGCGCTCGATCGCTAATCGCAAAACATAAACGATGCCACCCCTTGCCTTGCGAGTGCGATCCTCTCATTGTAATCCCGCCGTTGATTTCACATAAGATCCAATGGTCTTGTGCCAATCGCTCCATCTTCATCTAGCCGATCCCCACGTTCCCACCGGCAGACGGTTACCATCTGCTTCTGAGATCCGGCGGTCCTCATTCAATTTCCCTCCACCGTGACCGGGTCCCAAATGTCCAGCTATTCCATAATGTTTTTCGTTGCATTTTCACATTTGGCGTATTTATCTGTCCGAACCTTATGTTTTACATTGGAAAACCATATCATCCCACCAAGCATTAAGATTCTAATGTTTACATTAAAGTTTTTCATTTCGCCCGGGTAAGTGCTTCCATGTGAATTTCTCGTTGTCCCACTACATTCTTCCATAGTATCCTTTGCATCCACCACTCTCATCCATGTGCCGCACTACCATTCTCACGTGTACTCTCCACAACCATCCTTCATGCAAGGATTTCTTAACAAATTTGTGTGTTTTGGCAGGTACGGGCGGGAACCCCCACACGCGCTCATTATTAAAGTGTACATAACACAGTAGTATCATATATATTTTGGATTGAAATCATGGAGAAGAGCCTGGGAAGGTGTTATGACATGAATTAAAGACAAATAGAGTTAAATCTCCGTAAAATCTTTCAAGAGCTATTAAAGTCAGACACACAGACATAGACAAATACGAAGGAAGAAGAGTATCAAGACAGACTATGAGTTCTAATGCACATTATTGAAGATGTTAAGCCTTAATTCAAATTGTTTTAAAGGTAGAATACTAGATTTAAGACCTCATGACTCGATACGTAAGGCCTAATAAGGCCCAATGCAATAAAAAATATATCAAATATTACCACGTTTAATGTTCTTCAAGTGAAGACGATGTACTACACGCTTCATTCTAATTTAGTTCCCATAAGATCTCCACCCGAAATGCCTCCTAATGCTAGCCGTAATCATTATGTTATATATGTATAAAGGCATCCAAGCCACGATTCACTCTTTTTTCTGTCTACCAGCAGTACCGTAGCACGCAACAAAGTACACTATTACATACCTGATAATTAGCTCGCTAAGACGACTCACCCAAAGAGTATCAAGATTAATGCATAGATATAAAAATGAAGGGTCTTGAGCCTCTTTTCTACTCCATTTTAATGTTTCATTTAGTGCTTCATCATCTCTTTCTCTTTCAATATAAAACCTCATGAGAAAACATTGTAAGGTCACATTGATATCTATCAATCAAAGTTGTCTTCAGATATAGCTCTATGTGTAAAGTTGTAAGATAGGCTGAGGGAAGGAGGCTGTTTTTAGACCGAATATCAAGCCGTTGGCAATGTTGTACACAGATCAGCAAGGTTTCCTTTTAATATGACAAGCACATTTCTTTGGATCTTAACTTAAAGCAAATGCAAGGTGATGTTTTTCTACCTCCCCCGTCTCTCGTTTTCCTTTGTAACTCATCACATTTCATTTTCCCCGGCACGCATCGAAATTTGGCATAGGATTTACCCCAGCTAGGTACTCCCATGTTTCTCGGCTCACCTTAAATGTTTTTCACAGGCAGCGATTCAAGATTTGATTCAAGCTAATTTAACCAAAGGTAGCTAAGATTTACCGCGATGATGTATGAATTAATGAATCTATTCTTAGATGTTCTTGTTAGGTTTTAATCAAATGAACGGAGATGGCCGGGAGTTTAAAACATAGTCTTTGTCTTACTAGGATCCTTTTCAATCATTGAACCTTTCTAAGTTCCCTTAAGCCGGATGCCGAAGCATTGAGAGTTCAAAGTCTCTCTCCGATCTCGTGCCTTCGCCTTTGTGTTTAAATCTTTAATGTTTCCTTGTCCAAAGGGTTAACTTTTAGCTTCTGGATCACAGTTATCCAATACATGTCCGTCCCCGGATTCAGATCTCTAAGGGCCACCTCAGAGTGCTTCTCTTTCACCTTCTTTTCGCCATTTCACACTATCATCTTTAATATCCCAAATGCTGATGGAATTAGCTCAATTAGAGTCTGGGACATTGAATATATAAGTAAAACCCTTTCCTCAGACTCCATTGCCCAATGGTCTGAGTGTCTTTTGAAATCATCCCTCCTTTGCCTAAAATCCTTCACATCTGCCTCACATCAACCCTTCCTTTCGATTCCCAACAACCAAAAAACAAATTAATCCAAAAATTGTAGCTTATAACTAGCCTAATATCTTAACACAGAGCTAAAGGACATAAAACCTTTGCCTATATAGAGAGATCCCCCCTCGGGACCCCGCAGAGGTGGCTAGATTCCAGGTCTCAAAGTGGTTCGTATGTTGTCTCATTCTTGTATTGCCAACCTATGGAAAAACATGGGAAATCAACAATAGAGAAAATTTGAGCCACATGGCATGGCCCTATATTGTCAAAAGAGTTCTTGCTAAGGGCACCTATGAGTTGGTGGATTACGATGGAATTTTTTTTTGGTGCAAACCCGTAAATGGGTTGTATCTCAAACATTATATGCTTAATCATGAGCGTAGTGATTTTTTGTATTATATTGTATATAAGTATGTTGTTGATTTGAATTACTATCTTAGTTTGTTTTTTAGAGTTTTCGACGTTAGTAATCCTCTTTATATTTCATCGCGTATGTCCGAATATTTGGAACCATTTTTTGATATGCTTATATGTTAGTCGTAGTACGCAGAATCTATCCTCTCGCGTGCGCATGGGCCATTTTCGCTCGAACGACGAGTTAGTGAGTTTTCAAAGGGATTTGTATTGGTAGATCGACAAACAATATCACCGAGTATAGCATATTGATCAAACTTTCTCCGTATGTTTGTCATTTGGTATTAACCACATTATCATAAGGTTAGACTCGGTAACTTGTGGTATTACAACTTACTAGTGTTTATACTATTAATAAACCAACATTATATCGTTTGTTCTTAAGAGTTCCAATTTTGAAAGACATTTCGATTTCATTCAATATCAACACATTTCCAATTAACACATTAACTAATTCTGTTAATCAAGTTTTTTTAGATAGACATTTTATTATAAACATATGTAAAGAAAAAATTCACATAATTAATATTTTAATAAAAATAGGAAACATCAGAATCAATGATGATAGTTATATTTTTTTACAAAATTGTGTCATGACACATTTTCGAATATATGACCTCAAACAAGTAACATGTCAAAATTAAAACTAGTAGTCATGGTAACATGTTATATATCTAGCCTTCTCACCACGTAACCGCATCTACTTAGAAATGCCGCAGGTAGGAAGGCCATTGCATGGGTAATATTTGATCCAGAAATCTGAATCCAGCAAGGTCAACCCCTCTAAGGGGGTATTGGCACCTTAGATAGAATTTGCCAGGCTAAGATGCGGAGGAGTGCTCTCCTGAGAGCCCCCTTCCGCCGGCTCATGCTCCATGCTCATTGCTCCTCCACCCCGCTTGAACCCAACCATGACCGTATTTTCATCAAAACTTCAGCCAGTATTGGGAACAAAAATACACAAAAAAATTGTATAAACCTTAGGAAAAATAAAATATGTCAAAATATTCTACTGTATTAAAATCTCTACCGAGCTCTTCCTCTCGGTGCTGCAACTGGATCCTGCCGTAACTGTGCCCTGGGAGTATATTCACTGAGAATGACAACTTGTCGCCTAAACCAGCAAAAGAACGCAGCTTTAGAGAACACAATGGCTTGGCTTGGGCTCGCATGCCTACCCATCTATGCATCTCTTGATCTCTAGGATTAGACACACCCACCACTGCTAAGCAACCGCGGAATCTCGGTTTCCAAGGCAAATGAAATGAGGATCGAACCACAACAAAATTCTCTTCCTTCTCCTTCTTGCTTTCTTAGTTATTCTTTAGCTGGGAGAAAGCACCCTAGACTACGGAGACTGTTGGCTCCATGCACTCTTAGCACATACTTCACGATCTATCGCTATGTAGTAAACAACATCTAAGTTTTTAAGAATGAAAAGGATGGTGGTTCTCAAAAGAAAATATCTAACATCCAAGTGTTTATATTCCCATTTTTGGCTTTGTCCTCAGAGAGCAATACCGCAAAACACACTTCGCGCCCTCCTCCAAGAGCGTAATCTCTAAGAGCGAAAATGGGCAAGCCTTCCTCAACAAACCCGTAATCCTCCACTATAGGTACCACTTGGTTCTAATGTGAAATGCCTCAATAGCTAGATTCCATGCTCAAACTAGGAACTACAAGAGTTCCTGACCGTTGCCTCATCCCCGACAAGCGGAATTACTTCTAACAACCCACACCCCTAGGGATATTATCGTACCCTCGGATCATTTAGGGAAACCATATAATTTTCTTCATGTTCTCTTTCCCTCCATGTAATCATCATTATAGTCCGATGAAAACCTAAAACATAACCATAAGACTCATTAGACTCCTTCAATGCAAAAAATTAGACAAATTTTGAGCATAGTGCAAGAATAAAAAATGAAGATTGTGCCCAACGTAGTCTTGAACAAGAGATACATTGCATATGCAGCTTAGACTTCATTAGGGGTTTCTACAATGTACTTTTCAATGCTCAAGGGTGTGTTTCCTTCTTTGGAAGCAACGACTCATCACATAACAAACCCGTAAAATTTGTAGTGAAAAGAAATGAAATGATTACCGAAGGAAAGAGAGGGTTCATGGCACTAACTTGGATCAAACAAATAAAAATTGTCCATGCATCCATCGCAATCAACAATCAAGTTTGGGGAAAAAATGTGTTCGTAGCTCCAAATGCTGGTAACTATTAAATGGTAAATATGAATGTAAAACTTTAATAGTCATTTAATTATTTAAAATCATATTTATTGTTGACTATAGTTTTATTATATTTTACTAGTAGTATTTTTAATCCATTTGATGTTGTTCTAAATAGGTTTTACAACCGATGAACAGAATAGTTGTGTATATTTATTTAAAGAATGATTTGGCCACAAAGCATACTTTTTTTCGAGTTTTGTTAAAAACGAAAAAGGACTTGAAGCGCACTTTTTATCTCTTTTTCGAGCTTCGATAATGGAATAAAGGAACCCTTGAGCTCTTTTCAGCTTCTTTTCGTACTCCAGTACATGAAAATATTTCCGAGCACTTTTATTTCGAGCTCCTTTTAAAGTAAATGAATTGACATCACCAATGTTTAAAACTTTTCTGCATCGAGATATATTATTTAAAAAAAAGAATACCTTTGGTCAAACATGACTAAAGAGGTTCTCTCAAACATTATTTTTACACTTTTTTTCGGATCCGAGCGAAACTTTACGAAAAATTACTTATGTAAATTTTCTTCCGTCATATTTTTCAAACTCTCTAAATATGAAAAGGGTCTAGCTATCATTATTTGTCGTTAAGCTTGTTAAAACATAGAATAGTGACGAGCTTGTCGATCATGGAAAGAATCGAGTTTCATTCATCGCCGTACTCGTTAAATTATTAAATAGAGAAAGATACAATATTTTCCCAAAAGGGTTGAATTATAGATCAAGTATGTGTTATCCTCTGCCAAGCTTGTTAAAAAATAAAGAGCTAACAAGTTGAAAAATGACCGAGGAAAATTTGGGAAAGTAAACGTAACTTTTTACGATAGCGGTGTCGCCTTCTTGTGGAGTGCTGACACTTCACTCGATCACCATGACCGTTTGGGTTGGGTAATATTCTTGATAGTTCATTCATACCTATGATTCATCATACCTTCACTTCATTTTTTGGTCAATGCTACCAACTCATCTCAATGATAGTTCAAGAGAAGTCATCCAAGAATACCATCTTTCTAATACTCATAAACCTTCATTCGCATGATAGTCATCCTCGAAAATTGCTATATCGTTTCTACCTTGTCTCGTGAAATCAATAAACTCCTTTTCGTAATAAGGTGACTTCGTCAACAACAAATCATTATCCAGGAATTTACCAGAAACACCATATTCCAAGCATTCATGAGGCTTATTGCTGCATCGACAAGATCCTCGTCTCGCATTCACCAACATTTTGTCATATGTCACATAAAATCATCTATTCACACCTTACGAAATGTACAACAGTACCTTGAGGGCCATTGACATCAATGGTGGTTCCCCCGCGTTTGTTAATATCTCCCATCATCGTTGCATCAAACGATGTCTTACCATGTTCGACTACAAATCATATATTCGCATGGCTAGACTTGTACTCGAGTGACCGAGGACCAGATAAGAAGACCCTCAATCTAGTTTCCAGCCATCCGGGTTGTGATTCTCAAGATTGTTGTACACATCATCTCGAGGACCTTACATACGTATCGTCATCCGAACATGGGCCCATCTATTGTGCATGCCCATTGGGCAACATTCCACTGTAATAATTTTCTAATCACATAAGTATAGATATTTATAAAATTGTTATGGAATGCCTTCCCCAGAAATCGTGATTAAGAGGATATATCATGATTGATGTATTGAAGATTGATGAAAGGCTACCTACTACTCTAGCCCATTTGTAAAGATCTCAATCAAATATTGTTATTCTACCATGCTTTAGGGGAATTGTTAATGGTGTAAATTTGGGCATCATTCCCAATGAATTGGTTAACTAGACATTTATCCTCGCAATTCAACAATAGGGTCTATCATCCCCTATCATTGCGCTTTCTATGTGCCCTAAGACAAAGAACAAGAGACAAATCATTCATGAGTTTCTATTTAAAGGTTTCAAGATTTGAAGTGAGAGAGTATCATTTGTAAGTCAATGCCGCTCACATCAAGTGCATTGCATACGGTGCAACCCCACTCAAGTGTGCTGCCAGCACTCGACACTCATAAGGGTGTTGGTTAATTGGGATGCACTCGCTGTTTCCCGACTCCGTGGCGACGCCGTCTTCTAGAAGAGTGCCCGCATGTACACAACTTTGAATCAATGTGTCCATTTGACACTTCACAGGGAAACATGTATTTCCTATTATTAGAAAGTCGTTGATTGTAAAACTACCTTCGTGTCCTCTACAGTGTCTGAGCACGTATCCCAGCTCTGGAGAATAAAATTATAAAGAAACGCTTCGTAATTTCACTGAGGATTTGATTTGGTGATATGTCACAGAAGCAGATGTGGTTTTGTATTAGAGGCCGGGATGCTAATGAGGATGGTGACATCAACCAATCAAGTTTTAACCTCCCCTTCTGTCCATTAATAAAGATTGTTGCGCCTTCTCACATATCTCCTTAAGTTTTCATCTTTCTGTAATTTTTATCCTATATGGTTCATGTTTCATTGATTTAACTAAATAACTGAAAACATATATATTGCTATCTTTTGTTTTTTAGTGTTCATTCTTGCAAGAAATATTTTGGCCATCTAGCTTGGATTTGAAGCTACATCAAGAGCTGGCTGCATGAGAATTAGGAAGCGCTTGGACTCCAAGTAAGTTTCTTGATATGCCTCAACATGCATCGTTAGTAAAAGTAGTTTTTCAAAAGTCTTTTTAACCCATTGTTCTGTATGAGCACCACATATAGGGAAGAAGTTTCTTATCTCATAATCCATAATTCTCGTATTAAGGTTGAAGAAAAATGCAAAAGTGAGGTATATATGCTAAAAGAGAATCATTTGTTGTATAAAAGGAGGCATTGTAGGAAGCTCCGCTATGATTAGTACGCATTATCAAAAATCCTTTCGGATATTTTCATTTGCATCCTCAATATTATTTTCAAGTATTGCTTTTAAAAATGAGATAGTAAGGAGTATCTAGTGTAATTTTTCAGCAAAGTTCTTAGAGATGCCGAGCTCAAATACAACATTTGAGAAACAAGGTATGTTTGCTAAAGCATTAAAAGCCTTCAGGAATTATGTTATAGTCCCAACAATCGCTTATGTCTCTAATTATGCCGTAAAAAAAGATGTGTTATTTTAGAGTGATGTTGAAGGAAAAATAGGGAAATGGATAAAGTAAAATCCAAGAGTATGATTTGGACATTAAACCCACCTGCTGGTCAAGTGGCAGGCTTAGCAAAGTTGTTGGATTAAACAAATTTCCAAGCCTTGGGAATTAATCTATTAGCAATCTACTGATGGAGCCGCTAAATGAAGACTTATTATCCAAAACTGTATTCAATAAATTTCGTGCTTGTACTGGGTGTACATTTCACTGCATTACCTGTTTTTCATTCAACTTTAATAAATAGAACAAAATACCAAGATATCAAGTCAACTGAACTATATTATAGGAAGTAAGCCACTGAAAGATCCGCTGGTGTGTTGTTGTTATGTTTAACAGTATGTGAATCATTAGAAGTCATCAAGGAATATCATGGAAGTCTCAGGAGGTCATTATAGCTGGAAGGTCACCGCTCATAAGATTCTCAAACAAGGTTTCGACACGCACCTGTTTGTAGGATGTGGTTGTTGTGACCGGTTTCAAAGTTGTTAGAAATGTCAGCTTGTTTGCTGAAAGAAAAGACTTGCTCCATTACCTCTCATCCTAGTATTCATTAAAGAACCTTTCAAAGAAATGGGGATTGGATTTATTGAGAAATCAATCCACTGCCATAAAGTGGAAAATTCAAGTGGATTATAACTACCACCGATTACTTCACAAAATGGGTTGAAGCAATACCCACCAAAAAGGAAAATGACCAAGTAGTGTTGAGTTTCGAGGAGAACATTTTCTGTGAGTTTGGATTCAAATAAGATTGTGACCGATAATGCTTAGGTATCCAACTCTACTTGATTTATTAATTTCTATCAAACATATAATGTAATTTTATCACATTCCCAAGAGATATCATCTCCAAGGGAATGGATTACAGAGTTCTAAATGAGACATTAGCTGAGATATTGAAGAAAATAAAACACCGAAAAGCAAAAGGATTAGGATATGAAGTTGAACTTTTCCCACCGATCCAGGTGGCTCCAGAGACACACAAAGGACAAAGAGATATAAAAAAAAAAAATTGTTTGTATTTCTGAACTAGGTTCAGTTGAAGAGCTTGTCACCTCGATCACACCTGTGAACGGTTCGTCAAACCGAGCCCGTATGTGAAAGTTAGGAGCGCCAAAGTTCGGGTTGACTTAGATAATCGGGCAAGCGAGAGGATGCAATTTGGATGAAAACCAGTCACTGATTCTATAAGCTCTAGCAACATTCCGTACGAATTCATGGGCTCTTAATTGAACGCCAAACAAATTACTATGCAGACATTAAAACAAAAAATAATAAACAAAAGGGGGTGGGGGCCGTGACCCCTCCACCCCCGGTCAACACCATATAAAAGTTTAATTTAAATAAGGGGTGGTGGGCCATGACCCCCACCTAATTCGCTCTACTATATCATCCGCATAACCAAGTGTTGAGGGGGTGGGTGGTAAAACCCCGCCACCCTCGTGGAGCTCCGTTACAATGGTGGCATACGCCCCATACCATGGAGACACATGGCGTTCAAACAAATGGGCTGCCTCCCAATATAGGTCCAACCCTCCACAAAATATTAATAACTATTTAAAACCAATTTTCATGGTTGAAATTTACGTTGACTATTTTAGAGGCCGGATTGACCTCTCACCCTCTCAACCATCAGCCTTCCAACGTGCCAATGGAATTTATTTTGTAAATCACCCACAATTTTTATATGAATGCTCATTAAGTGTACCCAAGCCATAAATGTAGAAAGCACAGACAACTTAGGGGTGGGCACAAATTTCGATGCAGAGGAACCAGCAGAGCAAAGCTCGGGAAGAGAGTGAACTCATGAGCCTTGATATTTTCCTAGGAGGTAATTTTTCTCCTGCCCGAATATATGTTGAGTAGTAATTTTTTCATGATTTTTCTACAACTAATGTCATAAGGCTCAAACGGATTATTTTGGAGTTGCAAATTTCGTCACCTATGGAGCGCATTTTGAGGAATCTAGGGGGAATCTAAAAGATTCCTTTTTTTCCGCATTTCACTTCACCGAATCTCGTGACGTACGGTTTTGCACTATTCGATGCCACAATCTGATGGACACATCTGACATTTCTTCATCCGAGCTCTTTATATTTTGGTCACTCTTTTGAAGTGAAGTTATGTGTCACTTTCTACGAGTGAAAATTCGATTTCAAACCTCTCAACACCACGATTGTGATGGTGATTTTAGATACAATGCTGCAATAGCCCATTATTCAATGATATTTAGCGTGAGGTAATAAGAGGCCAGGTTATTTTCATAATTTCTATCTCCTCAAGATGGCTAGTAAGTGGCCAGATCCTATCATATGAGTCGGGATCTGTCTTGTTTTTTTATCGGGTGTACTTTATGTCATGGATTTGTATTATGTCTAAGATCCCTTTGATTCCCGGTGATACTCATTGGGTTTCATATTGGTTGACCTTGCTGCTGTGTTGGTGGGTTACTCATGGTCTTTATGTGAGAGATTTTCATACCGATAGGGAGTCCTTCCCTGACAGAGTTCAGAGGGAACATCTCAGAGGTTCTGACACTCATGTATGAGGGGGCATTTTCTCTCAGAGGTCGCAGAAACACATCCATGTGCATATTCACCTTTACAATACTTAATGCAGCGTTTGCCACTCCATCTGACATTTATACCGAAGATGTAGTCCCTCCTAGACGAACTCCGTTATCAAAAACATGTTTTATGATTATGGATCTGAGCATGTTATGTTCCTCTTCTTTATAGCATGAAATTGTTCATTTATGTTCATTAAAGCTTTAATTAAATGAAATTCTAACACATCAGCCAAAGTGAAAGGTCTCGTTAAGGTATCAATAATTTACTCAGATCAAGTGGCATCAAAGGAAGCCCTTGCTGATTGGATTGTAGGCGTGAACTATTGAATTTTTCATTGAGTTGAGCCATGATAATGTCACAACGGGTATGGTAATAGACCATGCTCAAAGGTCTGGAAAGTGGACATGATGTACAAGGCTTATGAAAAACAAGCACCAGAGAACTATGAATTAAAGACACTCCCATAGGAAGAAAAGGAGGACAAACACGCTGTAGCTTTAGTTGCAAGCCACGACAGAGGCGTGGGGTGAATTTTGAAGCGCAACAAAAAAAAAAAAAAATTCTTGAGGCATATCATGATGAATAAGGAATTCCACATGAAGAGAAGGAGGAGAAGCTGCAGCTGCAGCTCAACTACAAGCTAACAAGAGGGCCTCTGGAGGACGTGAAGCACAACGAAGGCTTACAGAAGCCTTCTTCACCCTCGTTTCGCAATCGACTTCGCTAAGGTAACAATGTTGATTTATCTTCGCCTTCTTCACATGATATCATTTTGGTTGGAAGTATGGAGACTGTATTGTAAGAACTAGCATGGGACTCTACCAAGATGGGGTACAAAGGAGGAGGACTTGGAATTCATGGCCAAGGCATAACCCAAAAATTGGAGGTTGTGCAGACCCCCCTCAAAGGACATTTCTGGCACGGCACATGTTTAAGCAACTATAAAGGATATCGATGAAATTTCCAGAATGATAGGGACACTTCGCCCCACCCATGGCAACGCATGTTGAAGTGAAAAGGAGGTGAGCTCCATCATGATTTTTGCACCAAATACCACCATGTAAGGTATAATAAGTCTCATTATTCCAGTGAATTTTTATTATATGAATACAAGACATACTAGTGGCTTTGAAATATGCAGCATTGAAAACGTGCTGTTTTTGTGGTTTAAATAACCATGTGGTTTCTAAGTGTTGGAAAAGGATGGTATCATAAAGGAGTATGAGGCGTGGAAAGCCTTTTCCACAACAAAGAAAGAAATAGGTTGCTGGGTGTTTGGAGGAGAAAGACCTTTGCACTCATTGCGACCGAAGTGGCCATCAAAGAGCCATGTTAAGAGATCAGATCCAGAGTAGCACCTTAAAGAAAAGGTTTGCAAGAACCAACAGAAGATGATTGGAAAGAAAATTTCTGTCAGGATAACACCCATTCACTAGAGTGAGAGATGGTTTTTCTAGATTGGTTTTTTCTAGATATAAAGTAGTTTGTCAGTAAAATATGTTTGTAAATCATTTGTTGCATACACCGTAAAAGTGATGATGTGTTTTTCCATCACTTGTTTAAGCAACAATGATACTTTTTCCTTGTGTTTTTATGAGTCATGTGATGCATTGTATTTTGCAAAGTGATGAGGTGTTTGCATCACTTTGAATGCGACAATGATGTCTTGTCTTGTAATGATAGCCGGGGGTGATTTTTGCATTCCTTGAGTGGTACTGATCATCGGGTACGTGTTATAAACTCTGCTGGGTGGTATGGTGAGATGTTTTAGGTCACAGCTGGTCGACCGACATGTATTTGCAGGGATTGTACTACGGTTTGTAGAAAGTGCAAATGTCACCATCACTTATGGTTCAAGGACATAGGTGTGGCGAGAAGGAAGGGAATACTTTTTCAGGACACTGTGTGAAGGTGGCATGGGGCCATGCAGATTTTTGCGTTTTTGATAACGAATGGTGCCCCCATGGGAGGACATCCAGGGACAACGCACACAGACAAAGTAGGCTCAAAAAATCGTGCGCTGGATTTCTCTTTGAACTAGGTTTATTAAGAGCTGCTTCCTAATCGCAGAACTAGGCGATGATTCTTCAAACCTACCGTATGTGAAAGTTAGGGAGCACGTTGTGCCTGAAAGGACTCGACAAGATCGCGGTGTTAAGGAGGACTTATAATTCTGGACGAAACCCGGCCACCGTATTCTTGGGAGAATTTGTGGGGTATTTAATTTGAACTTTGGCCGTCATTTTTCAAAATCTTCAGAATCGATTATTATTTTGTAAGTAACAAAAATATTAAAAAAAGGGGGTGGGGGTCTCCGGACCCTTGCTGCCTCTCGTCAACACCATATAAAAGTTCAATTTAAATATGGGGTAGTGGGGCCAGTGACCCTCGCTACACCCACCGCCATCATCTCAGATAACCATTGAGGGGGCGGGTGTCAACTCGCCACCCCTTGAGCCCGTGACACCGTATACACCCCATACCATGACATGGCGTTCAAACAAATCTGCAGCAACCCAACAGGGGTCCGCTCCCCCACCAAATATAAGTGATGGCCATTTAAAAACAATGTTCATTATTAAAATTAACGTACTATTTTTAGGAGGGTCGTGGATTTGACCCCCCACTTCTCCTAACCACTTCAAATTTCCACTGCGCCATTGCACTTACTTTGTGTGTTCACTCACAATTTTTTTATGAATGTCTATTTTCATGTTTCGTTTAATTGTGTGAGCACACATGCAGCTCGAGGTGGGCACATTTTTTGGATGCAGTGGAATCATGAGCAGGCTCGTAAACAAGGGGAGCGGAACCATGAGCCTTGGCATTTCTGTGGAGGTAATTTTTTCTCCATGTCGAATATAGTCAAGTTTATAGTCATTTTTCATGACTTTTTGTAGGGAACACAATGGCGAGGCTGCATTCACCTTTTGAGTTGCGATTTCCACCACTCATGGAGCAACATCTTGAGAATCTAGGGAATTTAAATATCTTTATTTATATTTTCACTTCTTACCTAATTTTAAAGTTTATAGGTCAATTTTTCACTATTTTATTTTAACTGAAGTGGCATGATCGCATTTTCCGTCCGAGCGTATATTTTAATGTCATGAAGCTGTGTCGCCTTAGCAAAGGAGTACGATTTCACACTCACAATATGATTGTGAGTGTAGCCGATCCAACAACGAGAACAATTCTTCATTCATCTTCTGTGAGGTATATGATGTGTTGTTTTAATGTACTTCTTTGTCCCCGAGATGTATAGTGTTGTACAAATCCCTGCGCATGTATGAGTCATGTGATATTTGTCTTGTTTTGTTGTTGATGTACTTTTTTTATTTGCATTTGTATTACATATATATCCCTCTGATTCCAATGTTGGTGGGATACTCATTATCACATATATTTTGTTTGAGATCCCTTTTTTTCCGTGTCGTGGATACTCATGGTCCCTTATGTGAGTTATTGTCATACTAATAGGAGTCCTTCTTGTGAATGAGAGTTCTGGTAGTGGAACATCTCATAGAGAGGTCTAGCCACTCCTGCATGAGGGCATTTTCCTTGTACGTCAGAGAAAAAACATCCATGTACATCTTCACTCCTTATAGCACTTAATGTAACCGCCTACACCATATTGACACCGAGGCCCGGAGATGTAGTCCCTCCTGGATAAACTTCGTTATCAAACGACGTGTTCTTATGATTGTTGATCTTGACATGTTATGTTCCTCTTTTTACAACATGCAGTTGTTCATTTATGTTCGTTAACGCTTTAATTAAATGCAATTCTAATTTATCAGCTGAAGTGAAAGGTCTTGGTTAAGGGTATCAAGAATTTACCCTGGATCACCCACCGGGAAATTCGAGTAACTACCAGAAGGTCTACTAGTAAGTCTCCCTATGAATTGGTTTATGGAACTCGAGCACTATTTCCTACTCAGTTGGCCAAACCAGTGATTTCTTTCCTTCAAGAAGCTCCGGAAGAACCTATTGCTCTGGTGAGAAGATTGAACAAAGTAATTGAGTCAAGTGAAAACAGAAACAAAGTCAGGGATAACCTGAATTCTTATCAAGCAAAGATGAAGTCTATATTTGACAAAAAAGCAAAGTAAACCCTCTTCCAAGCAGGAGATTTGGTATTAAGATGGGACACCATAAGAGAAGAAAAGGGGAAGCATGGTAAGTTTGATCCTCTCTGGTATGGTCCATACAAAATCATTGAGGTAAGGTCAAATAACACATTCGTTTTGGAATATCTAGATGGAGAATTAGTACAATTGCCTGCGAATGGGCAGTATCTGAAACATTAATTCCAACATTAAAATTTCAGCATTTCACCATTGTACTGTTGTGCTATACAATAACCCCCATTTATTTTTACTAAATGGGGACCCTTGAAAAATAAATAGGAAATTTATTTTCTTTAATTTTTAGCTCAATTCTAAAAAATTTAGGAAATAAAGTTCCTTTCACTTTTCCGCTTTCATTCCTTAGCATGTATCACAATTCGCATAGCTTACAAGCTTAAACGACTTAAGATATATTAAGTCATGCGAGATGCGATATGTGCTAAACTCTTTTTGAAGTTATATAAAACTCTTATTGAAAACACTTTAAACACTGTTATAAATGAAAATCGCATCGTGCCTTGTAAAATGATCAAAATTATAAACAATTCGGTGAGAATTGCGATTAAATGGACCCGACAAACCAATAAAGAAATAAATATAAATGTTCAAAGTCCAATAAATTGCAATGGCTTGATTTCTTAAAGCACATTTCACATTTTGCAGGACATAACTAAAATAAAGTTTATTTAGCACATAAAAATTGCGATGTGCGATTTGCGCAGATCACATTTCTCGAGATTTATTTGTAACATCATAAATGGAAATAGTTATAAGTTGCGATATGCGATGAACTGATAGTTAATTTCTCAAGCATGCAAAATGATTCACATAAAATCAAACTGAATATGAGATCTAACGTCTTAAATTAATCGATAGACATTTCACGTGAAGGTGTAAGAGATTTGATTTAAAAGATTATCGGTGATTAACAACATTTAATAGGAGTAAGTTTTTGATAGATTCATATCTACTTCGAGCATATTTGAAATGATTGAATGCCAGATTTCTTTTAATTCTATCCATCTCTATATTTTCTATATTTTTAATGTTTTCTCTGTTCGCTTGAAATCAGGAAACCACTTAATGGAGCAAGGAAAATAGAAATGATCAATAAAGGCAAAGAGATTTCCCAAGCATCACCTACCGAAGGCTAAGATATGTCTCCCCTATTCTCAGATACTACCTGCAACAAGGATTGCATAAGTTTTTCATGGGAGGCAATGTATAATTTTTTCGAGGATGAAAAGCCAAGGGTAACAATCAGAGTTGCCACAGCAGGCGCATCAGTTCCTTCAGACCCAGCCTATTTCAACGTTGCATTTTCATTCATCCATAAGATAGAAGAAAGGTCAAAGATTTTCCCATATACAGATATGATTATGTGGGTAATTGACCACTTGAACATAGAAGATAGAGCATTCGAGGATTCAAAGGGTGAGAATATTGGTTCATTCAGGGCTGAAGATTTGAGGACAATGTACCACTTACTCGTCCCACAACAGAACTATGACAAAGATTTTCTTCAAAGCCTTAGAAAAAAAAATCCAAACCTGATAAAAGTGATAAAGGAATGGAAGGATCACTAAGGAAAGCTTAAACAAGATAAACTCGGTACGTACCCAATAGCACAAATTTCTTCCCCTTACTACTATGCTGCCGGTATGTTGTGTAGATTATTTGCAAAACCTAATACCACTAGGTTTTTTATATATTGGGTCCCATTAATTGACGCAATCATCAATTCCTTAATTTTAAATTGGACAAATATCCTATCTGATAATTTAGCTAGAAATATCATGGATTATAGGAGTAAAAGAAGTGTTTCATCTAGATAAATACCCCTCTTTTACATGAGTGCCTATGTCATGGACGCAATTTTCTTTTCTTCTAGTTTTCATACCATGGGATGGAAATGGACTGCCCAAGACCCTACTCCAATCCACATTTACCACAGAGCCCTTTTGGAATCTGACTTCCATCTTCATTTTTACAAAACTTGCCATAGAGTCATGTTTCCTATGCACCAAATTATATTCAATGAGAAAGTCCCTAGGGTTTCCAAAGAGGCTAGTACAGACATTTTTCCTGTTTCTATATGGTTTGCAGAATAAATTTTCACTTATGTCATACTTTTTGGTAGTTGTGCTTCTCCTCACGTTCTGCCATATTATGTTCCTGACAAGTTACTTGCTAGAGATATTGCCTACCAACTTGTTGTAAATGGTATTTCAAAACAACTTAAAGATGCTAAGAAGGCCGTTTGGCCTAATTTTCCTTTACAGTGCAGTGCTTTTGCACTTTTTGATATTGGTCATGCCTACAAGGAAGTTTCAAATGTTAATTTTTTAAATTTGGCTGTAATGCAAAAATTTCCATATGAATCCAATGATGTAATTAAGAACTTCATTATAGATCTCAAAGTAAAGCCTTTTGTGAAAGAGATAGATATATTTGATGATTTCTTTCAAGGTATTGAAAATTTTTCAGATATACTAAATTTTTCATCCAATCAACTCAATCAATATGACTTGGAAGCTTTCTAAGCATACAAAAGCAAGAGACTGGAAATGATTCCTCTAGATTTATTGACTATTGAAGATATCAACAGATCTACTCCAAGTATTAGCTTGGATAATGAAGTTAAAGATATGTCTAAATATGAGTCAAGGCAATCAGAACATCAATCTCAGAATTTGGTTCATTCTGAAAATGAATCTGAAAATAGAAATGGGAACCCAGAAAAGGTAATCAACCTAGTAATCAAAGAGATTGAGATGAAAGAGAAAGGAGAAAGTAATGGAACAGAATCATCTTCCCAAGAAGTTGAGCACAGTCAAGATACACCTGATCAGTCAGAAAAATCCTAGCCAAAGAATTTGAAGAGTGAATGGGATAATTTTTCTATGGCAATAAAAACTCCTCAAACAAATCCCAATACTGATCAATCTACTAGTTTTCAGATGCCAGAACATTCTTAGAAGTTAGTGGAAACTGTTACTCCACTATAACAATTTCTTGAAACTCATGATCGAGAGATCATTCCGGATTATCCTACAGAGAAGATAGTGTTACAAGTTGAGGAAATCCCTTCAGTGGATGTCTTCTATAGTCTTAGCAATAAGGTTGTAGTCAAGAGGAGAAAAATGAGAATAATTTATGAGACAATACCAATTCTTACAAATGAATCTGTAGACGTTTTATGAAAGGATCCTCTAGCTGATCCTACCAAACATTTAACCAAACTATCACAGTTTTCAGGGGCATATACTACTACCACTATTGATAAGGACACTGAAGTTAAAATGTTACTGAAGTAGAGAGAAGATAAAATACAATATTTAGAGAGACTATTAGATCAAGAAAATTCTAACTCCAGCAAGAAAATGGAATTGAATATGTCCCAATTTCAAAAGGATTTTGAAAGTCTAAATTTGTAGCATCAAGTACAACTCACTGATAAGAAAACACAATTGGAAGTAGCAATAAGCAGATTACAAAGCCATACATTCCCAGAGTAATTCATAAAGTAAGCATTGGATGTGAATGCTAAGTTAAAGAAACAACAAGAAGTATTTTTCCAACAAGCTTCTATCACTAGCTCTTATTGTGACTCAAGTGAAATATTGATCCAGCAAGTGGCTATCTAGAAAATTGAATGTGAGAATATCAAAAAGAAAATCAATGAACACATTCAATGGCAAACATCAGACTCAGGCAAAGAATTTGATCTACCCCAGGTAGATAAATTCCACAAGGATATCTTATTTAAGGACTGGGAAGCACAGATAAAGCAAGTAAATAAAGCAACAATGAAAGCATCAATATTAACAAAGGAAATTACTGAATCTGTATGTGAACAAATTTTGAAGTCAGAACTTATCAAAGAGTGCACATCTAAAGTGCTCTCAAAAGTCAAGTAGTTGGAAAAATAGTGGAAACAAAAGGCAGAAATGCAAGAAAAAACAATTAAAAAGGTAAATAAGTTTGATCAAGAAAATTATTTGAATTCTGATCAAACCTTATCATCAGTACTAGACCCTGTAGTCTTTAATAGATTCAAAAAAAAGATCACAGCCAACACTATCAAATGCGGTATTCAAGGGACATGTTATATCGAAGATTTTGCAACTAGCTCAGCCCAAACCTATGCTATATATTTTTCAACTTCGGGATCAAATCCATATGAAATATCATAATTCATAGTTATATCGTTACTTTATTTTCCTAGATTGTAGTTAAATTTTGTCTTACAAGGTTGGTTGTTTGAAAACTCCTCTATTTTTATGTAATAATATATTTTTAAACATATTTAGTTTAGTAGTTAAACCCCTCTCATGAATTTAGAGAAGGGTCCAGAAATTTGTCAAAAACAATTGCAAAGAATGCACTTTTGTAAGTTTGTGAATGCTTTGATGAATTAATGGAACACAGTCTGTTATCTTTTGACATTTGAAGCTATTTAAATGATGTTTCACTATTGTACTTTTTAAATTTCTTTAAAGTGAAGAGGATAAAATATCTACAGTTAGTTTACATGAGTAGAACTTTGTACATATGGTATTTCTATTCACTTGTATTAAGTTTTGCTTTCTAGATTGACAACCATCTTTTATTGCATTATATATTTGAAACGTCACTATAGATGAATGTTAAATTCACTTCTATACTAATATTTATCTATGATTTCTTATTGGATATATAATCACACAAATGAATGCGATATACTTTTCACAATTCTTCTAATCAATCTATTTTGTTAGAAGAATAATATTTACACAATTTTCATCATTTTCAACTGTTAAATAATCTACATTACTAATAGTTGAAAGATATCTCTTTAGATCTCATAAAGGAAGAAACACCTCGAGAATATAGTAAAATAGATAGTGTTATATAGATGCATGTGATAGATTAGAATCATTTTCCATTGCATGTTATATAACCAAAAACACACCCCAAAATCATCCTTATTGGGAAACTAGTCCCACTATCCCTAGTCGGAGTCACCACACCAAACGGAAAAGGAGCTTCTTTAAGGTCCGGACCAGGTGGTTTCCCCCCATGTTGTTGAAACCGAATTCCAGGGCCTCAACATGTACATACTAGACTATTCACTATTCATATATCACCAAACAATATTTGACTCCATGCCCGAAGTGAAGCCACTAATCTGTGGTTTAGTGTTTCATGGAAAAAAAACACTATCCCCAGGTGGAGCCAAATATTGTGGCTCATTTTCATTTTTCATTATTCAATTTTCGAAAATACAAAAAAAAAACATATATTTAGAAAATATGACAAAATGTAAATCCTTCATATACTGGAAAATAATTTAATTTTTGTATATTGGTCGATTAATATGTTTTTTGAAGGATGTGAAGGTGGGACCGTCTGTTCCAATTAACACCCATGCTAATCGATGGGTGGGATTATAATAAGTTTAACTTAATGAATATTAGCGAAAAAACGTGGGCACAAATTGCCTGCAGGTTAGTAGAGGAGGTGCCTCTGCAATGACTCTGCTGACCGCCTGCTGATCAAGATCAATGGTTCACAGTCACTATGGGGGTGGAACCCTGATGGATGCTCCATACCCCAGAGCAGCCCCGCAATGACATATGCATCCAGCTGGGATATACCTCATCTATCGCGTCATGGTGCCATTACTTGTCTGATCAAGAATTAAACTGGAATTAATGTTTGAAACTTCGTGCCATCTATATAAGTTGTCTAAGTTTGTATTTTCCCTATCATTTTTCCTTCCCAGTTGTCCAAGAAGTCATCCTAGTCACTCTATTTTCTTACCTTTGCGTTTAATTTTCCGCCACCATGAAATATTCCATGGATAAATAGTCTTCTTTGTCCGGCTCTTCCATCCATATCCCTCTCATGGACACTGAGCAAGACATTAGGGATACTACCTACACTGTTGATCATTTACCCTTCTACTAGCGAGTTCTTCTAAATGAGAAAAGTTGCCCCATCTATTCAGCCATGGAAAATTCCAGTGTTTTGTTTACATGCATACCAAAAACACATATTTTTCCTGAATTTGTGCATTGGTTAGTGTCTGCATTGTATCCCGAAAAATTTTTCGTGATGAATTGTTTATGGGATAATTTTCTTCAGGTCACAGCTTAGTTAGTTCGTTAAGCTCTTTGTTATATTGAGTCAGAGTCTTATGTCCAGTTCACTTATGAATAATTGGCAGCATTTTATGATAATCTTGTAGGATAAGAGTTTACGCATGTCATCTTATTTTTGAAGCCAGACATAAAAATATTTTCAGCAGATGATAAAGAATTCCCATTGGATATTTTTGATGTAGAAGTCAGGCCAATACTACAATCTCTGTCAAAGATACTTGGAAAGGAGGATGCTGCTCAAATTGGCAGGTCGGTGCTGGGGTTATTTGCCTTAGTGATGAAGCCCAACATGGTGTTGGATATTCCCTCCTACTGGCAAGAGAACGTTAACACTGAGCTTATGATCCTGTCCCTTATCGGGTCTTTCAGGTTTCCTTCACTGATCAATTATTTATTCTTGTATCAAAATGTAGAAGAATTTTTACATTTAGGGCTAAATATTATGGATGCAAATAAGAAAATACATTCAGTATTATTTCAGATAGACATTATAAGAAATGAACTAGATGAGGGATGGGTGTTTGATTTTTCTGCTTATTTCATGCCAATTGCCTATAAGTTTTTGAATGGAGTTCCTCCTCCATGTTTTATGCCAAAAGCCCAGGTGATTCTTCAGTTAAGTGCTAATTGTAAATTTACGGATTGGTTTGTATATGAAGATCATTCAGAAATTAGATTATATGGAGTGAGATAGAACCTTATAGATTTCCAATATTTTTCCCCATGAGATTGTTTGCATTGGAGTTTATTAGACAGAGTCTGAATGTATATCAAGTACATTTTTTTCCAATGAGGAAGGGTCATTTTTTTAAGTTACCTATGTATTTGGGACCTGTTGTAGCCACTACAAGACCACCCAAAATTTTGGGTATATTCAAAATTTCGGGTCCCCTTATGCTCCCTCAACCATTAGGGTTTTGACCTGGCCTTTAGTCAGTGACACTCCTGTGTCTGTTTCCCCGCCAAACCTTGTTTCTGCACCCACTGGTCTCGGTGTCTCATCAATACACTAAGACATGGGGTTTTCTGCTTAAAAGAACATTGGGAGTTCCTTGTAGAACCTAGAGGTAGGTTTCCCCAGGTTGTCATGATATCAGCCTCAACTATACTCAACCTATTCCTAGCCCCTCATAAACCTTCTCACCATTATGACAAGTTGCTTTTGCTGCAATCACACCATGTGTGGGTGTGTCATCATACATGTACTTGAATGGAAGTTTTTCTGTGTTAAGTACGTGACATATCTCCCAGAAGAACCTTCACCATGGATTTTAGGCATTCTATTTGGGTCTCCATCGAGCTTGGGGTCACATTTTAATCATTTTTAAATCTAGAAACATTATTCTAAAAGGTAATCATGGACTAATCGATATTACAATATGTCACACAGGTTGAGCCCATAGATGATTTTGCGAACAATATCACCGCCGCACTAAGGGAAATAAATCAAAACTATAATTACAAGGGTGCACTAATTGGGGGAATCTTCGATCACGATTAAGCCACATGTTTCCAGATGTATAGTTTCATTCCTAAAGAGAGAGGCTTGTATAAGGTGATAACTTGTTCAATGGGGAATCATAGTTCAAATCAAAAGAGCATTCTCATTCCATACGCATACCAAGGCCATAGTTAAAGCGATAAGGAAGGATTATGATGACTAAGCATTATGAAATGCTTTAAAGGTCATGGGCTAGCATAAGCATAAACGCAGCTCCATAAATGGGCACTGTATGGACTACTCAATGAGTCATATCTCGCACATAATTTTGCACACTGCCGCACAACATAGGCATATATGTGTCATGAAGCCTTGTTGATTGGGAAGCAATTTGATGCGTGTGCTAAATGATATCAAGCTCTCCTCATGTAAAACTAAGGAGTGCTTAATGGATTAATACAAGACACATACGCGGCATTTTGTGGTAGGAGGCCACATAAGGAAGAGAGGGTGCAACCTGATGAATACCATATGTAGCCAACCTCTCCTCTTTGACTCAAAAGAAATCACTCACCAAAATTCAAGATATAGATAAATCTTACAGAGGATGTCTTCACTTTGTTCACGGGTTTTTCTTTCTATGCCATCGCGTTGTCCCACATGATTCTAGAGGCCCCCATACTTTCTGTGGTGCATGAGAGGGATGAAAATTACCATGACGTCTCCTCTCAGATTAGACAGGTCATGAATACCTGCATCATAGATACAACACCGACCATGCCTCGATTGAACGCAGAATGGGGAGGCTAATAAAATTCTGGCCATCGAAGCATTTGATATGCGTATTCAGTTAATTGAGAAAATAGGCGGAGGTGAGGAAATAGTTCCTCTTTGTTGGCTTTAAAACCAACAAGGTTTCTTTGTGCATCTGAGGCATGAAATCCACGACATCACACACTGTGTCCTTTGTGCTTCACCATGGCCAAGATCTGGTGGCGCTCTTGACCGGTTCCGTTCGAAATGTCTGCCATTTTTGTTCTCTTGAGGCCATGCTCTTCCAAATATATAAGAGAAATAGACTCATGATGAAAATCATGTTTCCTTGATCACGTCCCTGCATCCCAACACTTGTAGAAGTATCAACTGATCAAAATCTGAGGGAATGCGACCTATGGTGAGTGCAACCAGTCACTGGGTCACAGAACATGTGGAGCCATCTAACAATGTGACTTTCATGACCTTGCGACTGTGTGACCAGTCGCTGGGTCACAGAACATGTGGAGCAATCTAAAATTGTGACTTTCATGGTCGTGCGACTGTGCGACCAAGTCGCTGGGTCGCAAAGCTTTAGAATCAACCGAAAAGCCTGACTTACATAGCCTTGTGACTATGCGACCTCTAGGAGTTTCCCTAGGCTGAGCGATCCCAATTTACACTGATACTAATACTATGATGTGGTGTGTTCTCGCCTATAGCTAATCCTTCAACACCCACCGATCATTCGTTTTCATTGCTCTGTGAAAAATAAAATGTCGGTTCTGGAAGTTGTAGGTTCAACTGTTTATCCAGAAGGGCATCATAATTTTCTTACCAAAGGTTCCTAATACGAGATTAAGGAGTCAATATTTTGCTTCCAAATTTTGATACAGGGTCACGAGGAAAGGCTGCAAGAAACCCTCATTTTCCTTCATTACCAAGGAAGATTTAGGGGATAGTTTTATTTCTGATAATGAGGGCAGGGGCATCAATAGCTTCAAGACTTGTGAGTCAGGATCTCTAGATGTCTCCTACGTTGACCGGATAAAGCTCAAATTTGAAATGCGTTGCATCACAATGGGAGCTGAGTACATTATCAACCTTAAGCCACTGTGGTCATAGACGAAGAGGTTTTTCATAAAATGTGTATCTATAATATGATTAGAATTAATGCAAATGTATCGTTGAATGCGTAAAAAAAGTCAGTCAACAACTTAAAGATATACCTCCTTTATGTGGTCGTTGGATTCTCCTTTGTGGGTATTCAACAACCTCATCTGGGTCTAGAAATTCAAGAGTTGAAGATGTGGAGGATCCATCTCATCAAGGTCTCTCCCCTTATTCAGTGCTGGTCATTGTTTATTTTCATAGCTGCAACAAGTCTTTTGTGTGGATTTAACATGTGAGGATAATTTTATAATGTGCACTAAGCCCTCAGTGAAGTCGAAGCAGCAGATCCATGTATGTACCCACATTTTATAAATTCATTTCTATATGGTGCGATGTTCAAAGAGGATGAGGGGGCATCATGTCTAATCGACTGAGCCATATCGCTATGAAGTAACATCTACCAAAACAAGTTAAGATACAGACCCACATTTGGCACTTAGTCCATAGCGATACCAATGGACATTACAATGATTGAAGAAGCGCAGGGAAAGCCTACACTGTTAGAAAATTATATATTATGGAGCAATGCAACACATAAAATATGCGGAAAAATACAAGCACAAAAAACACATAAAACCAGAGAGACACAAATATACGTGGTTCACCCAGTTTGGGCTACGTCCACCCCGAACAGTCAGTCCTTGCTTTCTATTATCCAGCAAAAATGAAGAGACAAAACCTACAACAGATCTGTTGTAATATCCTCTGTTCTCTCTCATAGTCTCCCTCTCTGTTTCTCGCTCCGAGAATACACACATAATACATAGCCACAATACAATACCCTCATATATACAAGGGGGTTGCCTTCTAGGGAAAAAAACCCTAATCTAAACATAGCTTCTACTGTCAGATAATTTTCCTAATGATCGGCCCAGATTGACTAGAAATTACTATACTTTTACAAGGAATTTTTACATCTGTTTTTAGCTTCAGGGGCACTGCCCCCGAAAACCCCCGCCAGGGGGGGGCTCCTAAAAGCGCTATCGCCCCCCCCTGGACCCCCCACGACAGCAATTAATTACGGGTGGCATTGCCGTCCCTTTTAAGGTACAGGGTTCCAATGTTGTGATACAAAGTAAACAAGATAATCAGGTTCCACACCCAACATACACGAGCCATTCTCTCTGATGACATAGTGGCACAACACTTGACCACATGTCCAAATTTATTATTTTCACTCTTGCAATTAATTAAATACGCCAATAGCATTATTATTTGATCATGAAGACATGTGACCTATGCTATTTGATTGCAGGTGGAAGCTTTTGGTTTGCACGAAGAGCCAAAGTTTTTCCCAGCAAGCAAGGGGACCCTTTTCAAAGCGAGGTGGATTCTCACGAATCCCCAAGAAACTCACTTTAAGATCAAAGGCACCTGGTCACTTTCATGGGACGGAGATGGAGGAAAAGGAATCTTGCTGTGAGATCCAGAGATCACAAAAATAAGAACGCAGGTCGCAGATTGCCCAAGGTCATAGGTCGCAGATTTCCCAAGGTCACAAGTCACAAAGTACTCAAGGTCACAGGTCGTAAGTAACCCCAGGTCGCAGGTTGTAGATTGCCCAAGGTCGCAAGTCGTAGAGTACTCAAGGTCATAGGTCACAAGTAACCCTAGGTCACAAGTCACAAATGGCCTAAGTTGCAAGCCATCCCAACAGTCGGGAAGACCAAGAGTCAAGGGAAACTCAAGATTCATCTCAGTCTATATGTACAACTTTGGGAAAGGATACAGGGACTTTTAGCTCAACAATTGAAGCCAGTATGATAGAGGAATTGTTGCTTGAGAGCTAAAGGCACTCAGCTCTTGGTACCAAGTAGAGAGAAAGGTAGTGAGGCTAGGGTTTTTTTTATCATGCATTGAGGTGAATAGCCCATGTTCCACTATTGGGTTTTGAAAAGTTGTAAACATGTATTTGACGTTGTAGCAACATAAATAATATATTCTCTTTCCGACACTGATTCACGTGCTTATTTGTGTTGATAGTACTAGCTGTCTAATATTTCACTATGTTGTGCGGATGCTTTCATGCATGCAATTGATGATGAACTAATTCACAGTGGTTGCATGTATGTTTTCTCTTGAATCAGTGTTTATTTTTTCATTGCCACGTCAGTGACCTATTGTGAACTACTTTGTAGTTAACTTCTTCATGTTTTCTTTCATCTATGTCTGACTGTTGGCAAGAAAAGAGGTCTCTAGGGTGAGACCTAGGTTCAGGATGGAGGCCAACAAGGTTTTCCTTAGTATTCTAGCACAATGTGGGTATTTTCGCCCTGCTCTGAGGAGCAAAGAGTCTCACTCGAGGCATGTCACGACTTGTTGGAATTAGATCAGGTATCAATCAAGCATGATAGACACATAACCAAGACATAACTAAGTGCTTCGAGTAAGTGTAAATACTCCACAGATAACAATACTTATGAACATGATCAGAGTGATAACCAAAAATTTAAAATAAACGGCACGTTCAACTAAACCAGAACATAATACAGAACAGAACAACAGCCTCAGATCAGGATGTATTGCGTTAACAAAAAAAGATAGTTACAATGCTCCTCAGAGAATTCCTCGTAGAAATGATTACAATAGTGTCACATAAGACAGAACATAATGAATCAGAGAGAGAAAACAGAACAAACACATGAACAAAGCTCTCCTACGGCTTCTATTCCCTAATCTCTACTAGGACAACCTCCTTTCTCCACTGTTTTGCAGCCTATTTGTTCCGTTGCCAACGTGACTGATAGTTATTCCTTCCTTTCCACTTGGTTGTTTACTTCTTTTCCCTAATTATTGGGAATTCCATTGATTGTCTTATGTCGATTCCTTCTGCCATCCATGCTTGCTTCCACAACAGCCGCACTACCTACTCTTTAGTTCGTCGCAACCATGATAGCTCTCTGTCTACCGTGGTTGTGTTCTTCCACCTACTATCCACAACTAAAAACTATTTCATTTCAAAACAAGAGCCCCAATAGGCCTCGACCACATCCTATTGACTCATCGTGAGTCAATTGTTTCTTGTTGCCTCGGTCTCCATTGTTCCGCTTGCCTCTATGCCCTGTTCTGTTTGCTCCCTTTCCTCTACATGCCCAAAAAAGGGCCCCAACTCTGGGAACTTTGTGAGTGTGGATGCTTTGAGCTCTTGGAAGCTAGCAATGACCTACCACCATCCCTGCATGAGTAGGTCCATTTCTGTTGTGACCTGAGCGACCTATTTCTCTCCTACGACGATCGGTAGGTACTGATTTGAATGTTGGCCTCAAAAAATATTTGTTGCATTGCTTGGGTTGTAGTCTTCAACGGCTTCCTGAGCTCTCAGAGGGCTTGTTTGGTTGTGGCTAAATGCTCCTCAATTTGTTATATCTAGACTTCCAGCTACTCTGATTGAGTGTACAATTGGTTGAGTCCGTCTGGGTCTGTGGCTTCCTGAATCTCTTTAGATATCTACTATAGTTGTGCCAAAATTGGTCGTGATTTCAATGTGAGTGAGGTTGAACATTCATGTAGACCATTCAGTAGGTCATACGCTTCCTTTGCTGCAGTACTCAGAACTTCCTGCATCTCGCCTACCTGGTTCTGTCGTTCTGTTATCTTCTCTGTGTAGATGAATGTTGGGTCTGGTAGCGCAGGCCTAGTCTCTAATGCTACTTTCAGTTCCTTGTTTTCTCGGCTGAGGTTTGAACAGGCCACTCAGATGTGAATGGATCATATGACTATGTCACTCTCTACTATGTCACCTGGTATCTAAGTGTTGTGGGTTGTCACCGTGGGCTAGAGATCCTGGAAAACCTTGGTCACCATAGCCAATTGGCCCTGTAGTTGGTCCTTTTCTATCTTCAACTATTCGTGCTATTCAGTAAGCGCGATGATTTGTACTTGTTGCTGCTTGAATCTCTGCTGGAGTTCTGTGTGAAGCCTTTCGGCCTGTTGTACTTCCTGCTGAATGAAATTGTACAACTGTGTCATTCCCTAGGTGTGCACGCTTTCAGCTCTAGAGATATCTTGATTCGGTTGTCGCTCTTGGAGCAGCTGACCGCTTGCAATGGACTTTACCGTGTGCTCTTGTGGTGATTGCGGTGGTGTTGGTTGTGGCAGTGGATTATTGGGGTTACCCATGTTTATATTTTGTTGCACATGCTAAAGTATCAGGTTTGCTTGCTGAAATGGATTCAGCTCTTCGGTCAAGGTTGTTGTATCTGTAGTAAAATATGCCCCTCGACTTAAAAGTTCTTGGAAAGAAACCTGTTCAACCATGGCTTGGTTAACCTCAGGTACCACTACTGTATCGGAGTTAACCTCTGCCTTGGTGTCCCTGTTTGTTTTAATTTTTACTTTGACTGGGTTAGATATGGTGGCTGATGCGGAGGGTGTGCGAGATGGATGAACTTTAGAGGTGAATGAGGTGTTGGCTGATGATTTGTGAGTGCTAGGATGTGATATACGGACATTTAAAAAAGAATAGGGGTTTATTGGAGGTAGCTTCTGAGTTGCCTGGGGCTCTGTCACTGGCTCTTCTCTGATTGGGGCCCCCGTATCCATAAGTTGTGTTTTATCTTCCCTTGTGAGATTAATGACTTAGCTATACATTGTGATTTTTGCCTTCCTGGCCTTTGGTGTAGCTACGGGTGGCTTTGAGGATTTACTCTTTTTGACAAGAGCCGTGGTTGTTACTAGTGGTGAATTAAACAAATTAAGTGGTATGGTTGTGACTAGGGGGACTGCGATGGAAGAGGATGCAGAATTTAAGGCCTAAAATTCCATAAATGTGGGAAATAAAGAGGAATCACTTGTTAAAGTTTGGAATACTCTATTAAAGCTCTGTACCTTTGTATTTAGCTGCTCAATTATTGGGGTCAGCTGTAGTCGTGACATCCTAGCCATCGCTTCCTCTAATGTTTCTCCTGGCAATGGATTCAGCAGCATGCCATCAAATGAATAAATGTAGACTCTACTTCTGACCTCCATTACTACTCCTGGCCACGAGCATACTTCTGTGTGGAAAGCCCGCTCATTGATTTGAAATTTCAATGACCTCATCTTAAAGGTCGATTCCAACGCACATGCTGGCCAGATGTAGGTTTGATTATGGTTAACCCCAAACCATACTTGTGCAGAATAACTTTCCAGCAAGGTCCTTGGAATTCTCTGTTGGCTCATCGCGACATCCACCATCTGGCTATGCCAGAATTTGAACGCTTCCTCTTTCACCTCCTTAGTGCTGGGGTCCCCTGATGTTTTCCAGGGTGTGAAATTCATTGCTAATGGTTGGCCTGCTGCCACTTCCATAGGTTTCCTTATTCCTGGAAATGTCCATTTCCACATGGCCAGTGCCATTATAAGATAACTGTAGATGAACCCAGTGGCCCTCTTATATTTTTCCTCACAAGATTCGAATAACTCATTGAGCAAAAACCAGCACCAATTCGGTTGTGCCCCCTCGAGACAATGATCCACAACTGAGATAGTATCTAATGTACATTCCCCTTTTGTGTAGTGTCTCATCGTTTTGCTTGCAATCAAATAGCAAGAAAACGTGACTGCTGGCTTGTTAATCAAGTCTATCTTGGCTCCCTTTCCCCCTCTCTTGGTGTCGTACTTCATGTAGTAGTCACCAACCCCTGCTTTCTTCACTCTCTTGGACACATTTTGGAAAGCCATGGAGACATCTCTCCCTTCTTGTGACAGCTCGAACAATCTGTGAATGTCTTCCACAAAAATTGGGATTTCTCTTCCCAGCCACAACGACCCATTATGGATTCTACTCAGCAGAAACTTGGTGCACTACATCGCAGCCCCTGTAGTGTCGAACACTGGCAGATTTCTTAGGTTCAGTAAGGTGGATTTTTGAACACCTCTGAACTATGGAAGTACTCTTGCTGCTTCCTGTCTCGCTTCTATAGCATAATTCTCCATGTAAACCTGTTTCTTCATTGCTTGAAATTGGAAGGAGTCTGTTAGGTCAGTATCAATAAAAAATGCATAATCATATTTTCCTACCAGGGATTCCATATTCTGAATCCTTTCATCGAGCTCGTGCTCAACAACTACTGGCACTACTCTGGTCATTTTATCTCTTCTCTGGTACACTTGCAAAGCTACTCCTTCTCTTTCCTTATGAATTCCTACTTCTGGACACCTCCTCTACTCTTCTTCTGGTGATATTTCCCTTGCTACCTTTGTTGTGTCTGGTTCTAACTCGGACTTCTCTGAAATTCTCGCGCTTTCTTTCATGCAGGTTATGTAAGTAACCAAGACGCATGAGGTTGATAAGACCCCATAAATAATTAATTTTCCCTGCCTTCCCCCGTGGCTATAATAGTGTGATTAGTTACCGAGCTAAGGTGGGTTCTAACAAAGCTGACTGTGGCTTCGGGGTTTGGGTAGACGTGACGAGTGATGATTATGGCTTATTATGGAAAATTTATTGTAGTATGGACGATGCTAATTATGGCAATTATTTTTCAAATCTCGGTAATCCTACAGACTGACATGGGTACTATAAGTAATGATGATGGAATGATGTTAGACACGCTTTTTCTTTTGACGTTGATGACACACTAGACACTACCCCCTCAACCACAATCGGTTGCATTGCGGTCTCCGCAATGCAACATTGAATTTTTCTTGTGCTATAAAATTTCTTTATTGGGAATCTTATCTATGCTCTTCTCGGGTGCAAGAGATTTATTGACTCTATCTAATATAATCTAATCTACCCGACTGACTCCTCTCGGTTGCGAGAGTTATTGAAATTTAAATGCGGAACTTACTTGTGGTAGGGTTTCAGGCGTGCGCCATTCACCCATCCTAGCAGTATCTGGCCGTCCAGTTGTGCTAACCGAACTACTCCTAAATCTTTGATTTTGATTACGTGGTACGGTCCTAGCCAACGTATTTGCATTTTCCCTAGGAACTTTTGGTACTTACTGTCATAGACTAAAACTTTTCCTCCAACCTTGAAAGTTTTGCGCTTGATATGGCGGTCGTGCCAAGATTTTTGTGTCTCTTTTTGGATAGTTTGGTGGAATTATGCTAAAAACCTGTCTTTTTCTAGCATCTGTAGTTCCTATAACCGTCCCTTTAGCAAGTCTTCCTCTGATAACTGGAGTGAGTTTGCGATTAGAAGGCTCGATATGACAAACTCTGGTGGTACTACGACTTCTCTTCCATACACGATCTGGAACGACATCTGTTTATTGAGCCTCTTAACAGTCGTTCTGTGCGCCCACAAGGTTGCTAGTATACGTTCGTCCCAATCGCCTTGTTGAGGATGGCAGATCTTCATTAAGCCCTTCTCTAGGATCTTATTTAATTCTTCTACCATACCATTGGCTTGTGGATGGTAAGGGTTGCTCTTGTGATGTTGTACCATGAATTTTTCGAGCAGGAATTTAATGGTAGCATTGATGAAATGCGTACCTTGATCACTTGTCAGACTTTTCGGGTAACCAAACCTGCTGATTATATTTTCAAATATGAATTGAGCCGTTATTTTGGCTGTGAAATCCTTCATTGGCATTGCCTCTGCCCACGTTGTCAAATAGTCTGTTGCCGTGATGATATACCAGGCATGTGAGTGTCTTGCAGTAGGTGCAATCAGGCCTGTAAAATCAACTACCCATTTCTCGAATGGTTGCAGTGCTTTTACTGGGTCTAGTGGGAGCTCGTCTCTATTCAATGGATGTCCCGTCCTCTGGCAAACATCGCATTTATTTATGAACACCTTAGTGTCAATGTGTACTGTAGGCCACCATAAACCCGCCTGCAGCACTTTCCTCGCCGTCGATTTTTCTCCTACATGTCCTCCCGTAACTCCATAGTGGCACTCCCATAGTACGGCTTCCCTCTCGTGGTCCAGGACACATCTTCGTAAAATTTGGTCTAGCCCCATATTATACAGGTGTCCTATGATGAGCTAGTACTCTGCTGCTCAGACTTCTAGGTGTCTTTTCTGGACTATTGTATATTCCTTCGAGCACTGTCCTATTTTTAGGTAGGTTTCTATCTAGTCCAAGTATTCTGGGATGGCTTCTACTCTAAAAATATCAGCGTCAGGCAAATGATCATCCAAGGACCCTCCATTTTCCCCATTTTCCAACCTTGATAGGTTTTCTGGCCCCACTTTCACTCTCCAGGGTTTGACAATCACCTCAAAGGTGAACTCCTGAAAGAGTAAGAGCCATCTGCAGATTCTTCCCTCTAAGACTGGCTTGTTTACCAGGTACTTTAAAGTTGAATGGTCTATGAAAAATTTGAACATACCTCCTAGTAGTTAGTGGTGGAATGTTTCAAGGGAATACACCATTTCTAATGCTTCCCGCTCTGTTGTGGTGTAGTTCTTTTCTGTTGTTGATAATTTTCAACTTGCAAAATACACTGGGTGATCAACTGTAGTGTCCCCTGGTTGCTCTAGAACTGCTTCGAGTGCAATGCTGTAAGCATCGATGTGGACATGAAATTTCCGGTACCGATTTGGATGAACCAATATTGGCACACTTGCCAAATTTTCCTTCAAAGTATTTAGGGATTTCGTGCAACTTGTTGTCTAGTTGAACTGTCCTGACTTCCGCAACAGCTTCTCTAATGGGGTTGTTATCTTCGCATAGTTGTGGATGAATTTCCTGTAGTAACCTATGTGGCCTAGGAGTGACCTCAACTATTTCACAGTTTCTGGAGCCTCCATGTTAATTATCACTGCTACCTTTCCTGGATCCATGCAAACTCCTTGTTTGCATACAATGTGTCCTAGCAGTGTTCCAAAAGGCACCACAAAGATGCACTTCTTTAGGTTCAATGAAATATGGAGTTTCCCACACATATCAAACATAATCCTCAATAGTGTCGCATGGTCTTTTAATAGACTGTAGACGGTCCAATAATCCATATAATCCTCCAGGAATTTGTGGATGTAGTCGCGGAATGTTGCTATCACAATGCGTGAAAATATTACTGGGGCATTTTTCAAACTGAATGGAATTACATGATATGCGAAGGAGCCCCATTCGGTGGTGAAAGTTTTCTTTTTATTATATTCTTCTGCTATTCATACCTGATGGTATCCTGAAAACCCATCTGTAAAGGAATACACCATGTTCCCCACAACGTTGTCGATGACCTCCTCATGAATGGAGTAGGGAATGGGTCATGTATGCAGGCATTATTCAAGCTCCTATAGTTCACACAGACTCGAATTTCAGACTTATCCTTTTTTCTTTGTATGAATATTGGACTTACCCATTATACTTCCTCCACCAAGAATATCAACCCTGCCTTTAGCATTTTGTCGATTTCTTCTTTAACTTTTTCCTTCACCCTTGGATTCAACCGATAGGGTTTGTGCTTGATTGGTCTTGCATCGGGCTTCAGGATTGTATGAATTTCTCCCATGTCCCCTTTGATTCCTTTCAAGTCTGCCACGGACAATGGGAACAAGTCCTCATATTTTTGTAGTAGACTAAATATTTCCTTGGTCATCTCAGCATCCCAATAATCACCAATTGATGCCAGTTTGGGCTTTTCTTCAGTCCCAATTTTCATTTTCTTGGGTTTTAGTGGTAGCATATGATCTCCTTCGGTTGTCGGGTCTTCCTGAATATCCCGCTCCCCCTCCATTTCTTAAAAATACAAATATCTAAGTCCCTTTAGATCATCGTCGTCCATTTCACTGTTTATCTTTTTACATGCTTCTAACTGTCTAATGCTTTGGTTCGGTAGTGGTTGCTCATCCTTCTCATGATTCTCCAAGAAGAACAGTACCCTTTTAATGGCCTGTAACACTTGGGTGGCTGGCTTTGTTTTTCCTTAAAATAAGAAGCACTGTGTGAATTTCCCCGTAACTTATTTCCAAGTGCTAATTCCTCTTTTCCTCTTCTCCATTAGGTACCAAGCTTGTGGAATCACATCGAGTGAATGTATAAACTTGTGGACCCATAGCTCCTTCGGGTATCCTGCAATGTTCCATTGATCTTCACACTCTTTCAAATGTCTTCTGGGGTCTGAGTCCCCTTGGAATTTTATCGGGTCCATAATTTTTGCATCCTCCCAAGTTATTTTTCCTCCTCGCGTCACTATGGCCACGTTCTGCATATCTTGAGCCTCTATTATTCTCAGCTCTACATTTACCAGATTTGTTTCTCTTTTTCTGGTTCTTTCTTTCCATATTTTAATGAGGTCTAGATAGTCCTCTATTGCGTGTGTGTTAACCCTGCACTGAGAGCACCGGGGTCTTCTAGGAAGTGGGCATTCCCTAGCTACGTGGCCTTCTAGGTCACAGTTGTAGCATCATACTGGCCCTCTTCCTCCCACTCGTCCTCCTCTCATGCCTCCTCCTCATCCTTTGGGAGCCTCGTTCACCCTATATGAAGACCTACCCAATCGTTCCACCAAGGCATCCAGAGCCCTGCACTGCTCTGTTTTGTGTGTGGTAGATGCAAAGAACTCACAATATATGTTGTTCAGAACGTTGGAGTATTTTTTCAATATGGGGCATAGACGGGGTGAATGACCCATGCTTTTACATATTTCAAAATATTCAGTCGTCGTTGAATTTTTTTGCATGGGGAACCCTGTGTACGGGTGTTTTAGTAGATATAATCCCTAGGTGTTTATCTATGAAACCCATCTTGTTGGCGGAGCTCCCGGTGCCCCTGTTGTTTATGTTCCCACATTCTGGCCCCAGAGCTGAGGACATTCGGTTACCACGTGTCCTTCCATTAGACAGTGCGTACACCATATGTTTGGCCTCACTGGACGCATTAGTTGTATTTCTTTCAATTTCTCTATCAGGTTGTCTATTCGATGCTGTAATCCCAGTATGGAAGGGTCCTGAGCTGATGCTCCTCCTTTAAATTCTCGTGGATATCCCGCCATGCCCTCTATCTTCATAGCCTGATCTAATGCATCTTACAACGTCTTGATCTTCTGTTGTGTCAGTGGAGTTCTTGTTAGTGGGAGGAGGGCCTTGATAAACCAATCTCTCTGATGGTTTGAATTGATCGGATAGCTACATTTTCCAATCGCATCCTTGAATCTCCTCACTAGATCCCATGCAATTTTCCCTTCTTGAAGCTTGATCTCCGACATTTCTGACAAACCTTGCTAATATGTTTGGGGTAATTCGAATTCCTTCATGAAATCCCTCTTTACTTCGTCTATCACTGGGTTCTGATGAGCCTCGGACCACTTTATAAACTAGCACAGAGCTCTCTCCCTGAGAGTAGTTTGAAATTATATCAACTTACCTGCCTCTGGCATCTGTCGAGCCCTCCATATGGCCTCACAGAGGTACCATTGTTGTTCCACGTCATCATCACCCCTCCCAGAAAACTATGGGTATTTGGTAAATGATCCTGCCATGCTTCCTTGTGTGGGAGTTACTAGAACAAAACCCCTGACTCCCAGTTGTGAAATGGTATTACTAGCACTGCTACTAGTGTGGGTTACTACTGTGGACTGAACACTATTCCACTTACTCAATTCTCATAACTTAACAAAGATTTCACCTAGTGGCTGATAGAGTACCAGGGGAAGGTTGGGAATAGAGCTACTTGAACCTTGGGGAAAAGAGTTACCTAGGATTATGGGTGCTAGCCCCTCTCGAAATAGCTGCTCCATCACAACATGCAAATCCACATTGGACATCTCCTTAGGGCGCGTGCCATCTCTGTCGTACTCCTTTCCCTTCTCTACTTCGGCTGGGCTCCTATACACCTGTCACACTTCCTTAGCGGCCCCCCCTATATCCTGGGAACACGTCTGACCTTCCATCTCCTTCTTCATCTGAGGTGCCTTCTCCTTGTCCCTTCTATTCTTTTCCTGTCTTTCCAACTCTTTCATCACCATTTCTTGCCACTTCTCAGCAAGTTGTGCCCTCTGATGTGCTCGTTGTTCCCTCAACATACTAGAGGTCTTGGCATCCATATCCCTATTCCCATTTTCAACGTACTTGTAGCATCTTTCCCTCGGCTCCTTCCCCCAGCACTGGAGGTTTAGGTCTCCATCTTAGATTTTTGGAACTCCATCAATCCTTCGTCTACCATCAAAGCCTTGATCCACAGGGGGATCTCTTTCAACAGCTCTCTGCATAGCCCTAATCTAAATATGTCCTCCACTTTAGAGAAATATTGGTTGCATTCAGCTGCAAACTATACTATGTATGCTTCCAAGGTAGACTGCATCCATAAGTCTACAATTCAGGTCCAATCGGTATCTAACCAATGGAGTGCTACCAGATCTACATGCACCCACTTGCAACAGACCTTCCGCAAGATTTTTTGGACTGTCTTGGCCTGTAGTCTTCGCAACCAGTTTTAGATTTCCTCTGGAAATTTTCCCCAAAATATCTCGTAGATATCACTGGTGGATTCAAAGAATAGAACCTGGTTCTTAACAATTTTCTCTTTTTACTATCTCGCTTCTGCTTGCTGAGTTATGAACTGATCTAGGTGGTTATCCCAGCAGTTTTGTATTTCTTTCTCGAAGATCCATGATACCATGATCTAATTCTAGCATGAAATTTCAGGTACTGGCAACGGAACCATTTGTTGGCAAGAAAAGAGGTCTCTGGGGCGAGAACCAGGTTCAGGATGGAGGCCAACAAAGTTTTCCGCATTAGTCTAGCACAACGCCGACATTTTCACCCCACTCCGAGGAGCAGAGAGTCTCACCCAAGACGTGCCATGACCTTAATAAGGTTGGAATCATATCAGGTATCAATCAAGCATGAAAGACTCATAACCAAGACAAAACTAAGTGCTTCGAGTAAGTGTAAATACTCCACAGATAACAATACTTATGAGCATAATCAGAGTGATAACCAAAAATTTAAAATAACCTGCACATTCAGCTAAACCAGAACACAATATAGAACTCAGAACAACAGCCTTAGATCAGGATGTATTTCATTAACAACAAAATATAGTTACAATTCTCCTCAGATTTTTCTTGGTAGAACTGATTGCAACAGTGTCACGTAAGATAGAACAGAATGAATCAGAGAGAGAGAGAGAGCAGAACAAAAACACGAACAGAGCTCTCATATGGCTCCTTTTCCCTGATCTCTACTGTGCCAACCTCCTTTCTCCGCTGGCCGACTACCTATTTGTTCCATTTCCAGTGCGACTGACAGTTCTTCCTTCCTTTTCGCTCAGCTGTTTACTAATTTTCCCTGATTATTGGGAATTCCACTGAATTCCTTCTGTTGCTTCCTTCTTCCATCTATGATTTCTTCTGCAATAGCCGCGCCACCTGCTCTTTAGTTCTTCACAACCGTGACAACTCTCTGTCTACCGTGGTTGTGTTCTTCCACCTGCTATCCGCAACTCAAAACTGTTTAATTTCAAAACAAGGGCCCAACACTGACTGGTTTTTTCGGCTCACTAATCTCACTCACAGAATACCCTCCCTTTTATTTTGCTACTTAGACTCGCTTGTATCTTTTTTTTACTGTTCGTCAATCTTGGGTTGATTTTTATTAACTGATTGGTCGTTTCACCTTTGCCTCTGCTCCATCATCTTCTCATCTGACAACCAGGGAACACTTATGGTGGCAACCGAGCCCACATAGCGGATGGGGGTCCTATCCCAAACGGTGTGAGGTCTAGTTGGGACCTTTCACCGAGGAGACTCCCTTGTTTTCAGAAATACAATTTTTCCCGTCAACAGGACCATTCATAGGGAATATGATGCAAGCATCAAATGAAGCTAACAGGATGTTAGAAGACATGCACTTGTTACTAGGTGAGAAATGGGCCTATGATCCTCACAAGGTAATCTCTAACAGAAGGGTTGAAAATGGTTACTTTGATTTTATTCATGATAGTAGGCCTGAAGTAGATAATTTGGCTAAAAAAAGTTTTGTAGGCTCTATTAGTTCCATCATTCAGACTCCAATTATTTTTGAAAAATTAAGCAAAATAAGAAAATAGAAAGTTGTTGATTATGAAGATGAAGAACATAGAGATGAGAATAGAACGAGATTTACTGGAGAAATACCAATAACCCAGCCTATTTTCCTTCTTCAATTAGGAGATGCTCATAATGCACCAGCTTCACCGTCAAGAAATGGAGGTGTTCAGGATCAAGTTCCTTTGATTAAGAAATTTTTTCCTCAAATTGCAGAAAAGAATCAGAAGATGAAAGCTAGTATGGAGGCTCAAGTTGAGTATCAGATTACTCTTGACCAAACCATATTGTTGACTGCTATGGAATTAGAAAGGGACCATTTTAATATTTCTTTGTCTCACCCATCTAAAATCAAGGTAGCACCATCCAACAATTTTAAAACTATTAATTTAATTGTTGATGTGAAAAATATCCCTTTACTTGACAAATTTAATTTGCATATGTAGACAAGCCAATTGATTTTTAATTATCTAACCAAAACTAGTGCAGTTTCTCATAAGTCATAAAATATGTTAGGAAAAGTGATCAAACAGTTAAAATAGGAGAAGGCTAATTCCAGGGCTCTTTCAACTCAGAATGAAGAGTTGAAGAAGATAATTGTAAAAATTGGAGTGGATCCTAATGATAAATCAGTTGTATATAAGTTACTACAAAGTGCAAAGTCAGCAATCAATGTGTTAAAGAAGAAGTTAAAGTTTCCTACTAGAGAACACCCAATGGCAACATAGGTAGCAGAGGTAGAGAATGAAAAGGAGAATATTTTAAGGCAGTTGTTATAGAAAGAGGAGGAGATTTCTAAGTTAAAGGAGTATGTACTTAACTTGAAAAGTCAAATTTAATCTCATTCTTGCACCATAGTCATGTCTTCTGGAACTGATGATCCAACAGCAAGATTGTCACAACTTAGCACAGATTTGAAAATGGCAGAAATTGATCTTAAGAATACCTAGAAAGAGCTTGAGACGGTGATGAAGATAATGTGGGCCAAAGAAGGAGAAGTCAATAGGTATAAATCAGATTGCTAGACAACTTATGATGAAATCAAGAGTCTTAAAGAAAATTTGAAAGGAAACATAACTCTGATTCAAGTGAATAATATTGTATGGAATGAAATAATTGAAGTCATGAAAATAGCTTGCGAGTCCTTGACAATAGTGGTAGAGGAAAAGAGCATAGTTAGAGATTTACAGGAACTGGTTATGGCCAACAAATAGAAGACTCTTAAAAAAGCTTTATGGGCAAATAAATTCATTGATTTCATCAATTCAAAGATAGATAAAGAGATGTAGGAAAAAGAAATTAAAGATAGGAAATTGTGTGTTCTAGAGATAAATAAGTTGATTGTGAAAAATTCTTGTAGGAAATCGATAGAGAATAATTAAGCAAGCTGTAAATAGATTTGATAACATATTTGACAAAAGGAAAAGAGAAGGGTTTCCATAATGTTGGGATCTCAAAGGTAGTCTTCTATCATGGGATTCCTATGAGCCACTGTTAGTGCTAGAAAAGAGTAAGACTGATAATACCATGAGAAAACTGCAATCCTGAAAGGGGCTACAATTGTTAATTTCTTACAGAGGCATTTTCAATTACTATGGATGGTAAATACTTTGTTCACAGAAGGACATACTTTCAACAGGATCACTACCTTCAGCGTAGAATATCACAAGTTGATCAATTCTCCCAAAAATAGCATTGAAATATGGAAGAAGTGCAGAGCATGGTTGACTAATTCATCGGGTGACACCTCAACATCTAAGAAGGACACGTCAGCAAATCCAGAGAACACAGTGACAGCCAATCAAATCCATATTCAACAAATAGATTGATGCTTTAGTTTTATTTATCCTTTGTTAAAATATAAATGTTGTAATGAAGTTTTAATTTTCCTGTTGTTACACCATTTTTAATAGGTATTTTACACAGTTATAGGTAGTTCGAACAGTTACAAGTAGTTCCAATAGTTACAACTTGCTTTTGTATTGTATTTAAAGAAATGAGAAAGAAAGAGGAGGGTTCCAAGTTTTGGACCTCTCGATGACTGTAATTTTTGTACTTAATTTTCTGAGAAACTAATGAAAGAAGACCAAGTTTCTTGCACCTGTTCATGTTGATTTGTCTTTCCAGTTTCATTCTGTGTTTATTCATATTTGAATGAAGTGAAGCAATGTAGTTGCGGGTCTCTTTATTACATCTATAAGTACGAGTTAAATAACCGTAATTTTCACTCCTTCACTCCAACTATTCTGTCTTCATAAAGTTCTTCTGATATTTAAAGTGATAGATTATGTTTCTCAGCATATCATTTTGAGTTTCCCTTCCATTTCAATTCTTTTCATTCAAATATCAGCAGTTAAAGGCATTGTGAAGTCTTTCATTATATCAGATGATTGAGGGTATTAAGAATTAACTTCCAAAGGTATTAAACATACCATCTAATATCATAATTTTTTGACACGCATTTATAAAATGTCTTAAGCACTGATTCCTTACCACAGCCAAGGGATTGTTTCTTGAGATACAACACATCTCATCAAAATTATCTTTATCACTAACCTTTATCGTCTTATGCAATTGTGGTGGATTCATCATATTAAATATTTCATCTTTGTTTGTCATTTTTTCTCTCTTATGGTTCTTGGTAAAAACCACTATGTTTCAAACTCTATACCTTCAATTCTATTGTGACTGGATTTTTCTTCTTCTTATTCTTTTGCTAAGAGGATGGGATTATGAAATTTGTACAAAGTCAAAGTAGTTTGTTGTTGTATTAGAAATTTATATAGAATTAGTTTCTAGCCTTGTAGTTATAAATATTATATTATAGCTATATGTCCTACAATTGTACAATGTCATAGGTATGACTTCTTAGTTAAGGTAAAAGAAAGAAATGAGTAAAACATACTCAAAGTAGGCTTCAAGATCAAGGGTTTGAAATGTAACCGCCCCTCCCAAATTTACCTAGTTTAACTAGCATGATAGGTAAACATGAGATGATGGCTAGTATGACATGACCCAACCTCCTAAGTATAGTTAAGGAGGTGGAGTCAAAAAAATATAACTTTACCAACCTTCCTTAGGAGCTACATGACACCCAGGGCCTAAACAACCACTACAAATGCCCAAAACCGAAGGTGGATTGTTGTTTTAGTGACTTGGGCTCCCAAATGCATGCATGACAAGGCCTCCATGTGGTTATAGGCCCCAAAACACATGCATAATCCTACCAAGGTGCGGTTATGGCCCAAAAATTCCAAATCATAGGGTGTGGTCTCGGATTCTGAGCAACCATTTCAGGCTAGTCTCCATACCACTGCAAAAACCTCAATGAAACTTTCTAGAATGATAAATAACATCAAGAAAAAACCATTCATACAAAAAATGATCAAAGAATTTACCTAACTAGGGCTAACCATGACAGTCATTTCATTAAAAATATTAATAACATGTAATCTACAGGTCATGAATGCATGTCTGAACATAGGAGTATGAAACTTATCTTAGAATCACCAAGAATTTATAATGCCCTCTCATAATAGCTGTAATAACACTTATTAGATATTTCATTCAATAACCATTCATCAACTAATCAAAACATGTCAAGATCCATAACTAGAACCTTTTATGGAACCATTCTTATAACCAGAATAATAAACATGATGGAAAAACCATCACAACCACATAATACCAAGTACAAGTACTCACATAATACAATAGGAAAAGAACTATTAATAACATACGCAAAATCCAACCAAGGGACTTACACGTACCACCCGACCATAGATTGAGCTGGACCAAATCTTTCTTTCAGCCAATCACCCTCATGTCATATTCCAAGCATGGATGTGGGACTCATGAAAAAAATAGCCAGGGCTTCGCAGAGATTAAACCACCTCCACCCTCATGCTTCTGCAGTCTCACCAAAACTGCTTAAGAGATCACATAAGAAAACCAATACAGAAACAACCGGAGCTTCCAAAATATTAAACCACTTCCACCCTTAGGCTCCAGTGATCCCACCAAAATCGGTCAAGATATCACTAAGACCAAAAAATTATTGGATTCCTAAGAATTTATTTGCCAATATCTTAAGGAATTTTCCTGTCTCCACCCACTTATTGAGGGCTTCCCAGAGATTAAAACACCTCCACCCCCAACCCTTGGGAATTTTCTTGAGACCACCTCACCCAGTTCCAAAACCATATGGAAATCAAAATCTCAACCAAATAAAAGAACCCTATCATACCATGGATATATAGAAATGGAAAGGTAAGGCTAAAAACACTGTCACACCCGAAAAAACCCATGCCAATGATAGCAAGAAAACCAAATACACGAATTCACCTACCATACATTCACAAACCAACTAGGACATCACACATGCAACCTGTCACTTGCAAGTCTTTCAGTTGAAGCTACTTGATCCAACCTTCATTTATTATCCTTATCTTTCCTTATACTTCCCTTTCTTTCCTTTTCCAATGCTAGAGTGCTCCAAGAATGCTCTAAGTGTGAAATATTATGAAAGAATAGAGAGAGCTCCAAAAATGAACTGAAAAAAGATAAACCAACAAAAGCTTTGAATTGATCCTCATAATCCTTTTCATCATTGTGGCCTCTATTTCTTCAATTTCCTCTATTTTTCCTTAAATATTCCTCTCATGCAAACCTATGACCTTTCATCTACCTTTTCTCCTAATTTCCTTTATTTTCATAAATAAAAGGGAAAGTAATGTCTTTTTTCCTTTTCCAATGCCTTTTCCAATTTCCTTAGCCATAATAAACCGTAATGAACACCGAATAGGAAATTTTCCCCAACATTTAACTTGGAATATGTGTCCGATGACCTTGGTCTTATTTTTCATTTATTAACTTTATTACATTAAATTTTACCTGGGGTTGTTATAGACCCCTCCCACTTAGGGAAACACCATCCTCGGTGTTCTATGACACCTACAACAAGACAACCCGTTGAAACCAAAACATACTACCTATGTAGCTTTATAACTTAGCTCGGTGTAGTATTTGCAATGAACATCTTACTAAAAAGAAAAACCAACATGACAAACATGATAGCCATACCGCTTATTGGAGCTTTATAACAAAACTCATTTTGGTATTACAATAACAAATATACATATAACCCACATCTAATCAGCCATGTACCATGTAGCTTCATTAGGCCCAAAGTGCTTCCACTGCACTTTAACTTGCTCGATTGTTCGCTTACATAGCATGAGTTGTTTCTGATGGAATATGTACTAAGGTTCTAGTTGGAATTCTCCTTCTCTCTCTACCTGCAATACAAACCATTCAATCACATTATCAACATATTTCACATACTTATTAAGTAATGAAACATGGAAAATATCATGTAATTTCACTATCAAAGGCAATTCAAGTATGTAGATCACTAGTCCAATCCTATCAAGGATCCTGAAAGGCCCGCAATACCGAGGTGCTAACTTGGCACATGATCTAATCCTAAAGGATCTCTTCTTGGGTTTGATGTGCAAGTACACATGCTCCCCAAACTGAAACTCTATAAATGCCCCATGTTGATCTTCATAAATCTTATGTCTATCATGTTTTTCCTTTCGATTCTTCTTGAAAACTTTCATTTCATATGAGTATTACAAATTCGCCCATAAAGTTCCTAAAACAGACTCATCCTCAGTGACTCCTGATACCCATTGTTGTAATCAAACTCAACTAGTGAAATATACTCCTCCAACCTCCTTTGCTGGTACATAAAATACATTCCCAACATATCCTACAGAATCATGTTGAACCTCTCTATTTTTCCATCTTTCTACAGATGATAAGCTGTAATGAAGGCCAAATTTGTACCCACACTTGCAAACAAAGCCTTCCAAAACCTAGAAGTGAAATTGGCATATCTATTTGATACAGTATTCTTAGGAATACCATGCAATATCACTATCTCCCTGATGAAGACCTGATCTACTTCATTAACTGAATTAGTAGAATTCACTAGGATGAAATGAGCTACCTTGGTCAACTTGTCAACCACAACCATGATGGAATAATGTCACCTAGATGTCCTCCAAAAACCTATGATGAAATTCGTGGAAATGCCATCCGATTTCCATTTCAAAATTAGAATCATTTGCAATATACCACCTAGATGTTTACACTTTGCTTTTACCTATTGAAAATCCTAACACCTTGTGATGAACTCAACTACCTCTTTCTTCAAATCTGGCCAATAGTAGAAATTATTCACAATTGTTAGAGTCGTGTGATACCCCAGATGACCTGAATACGACTTAACATGAAATTCACTCAAGATAAGCTTATTGAGTTCATTTTTGTATGACACATACATCTTGTCCCTAAATATCACCAAACCATCTAGCTTGAGACAATAATCCACATCCTCATCGCATGTACCCTAATTTTGTAACCTCTACTGAAGATGTGATACCTATCATGCTACTGCCCTTCCTATAAGGTCTAATCCTGTAAATCTATCCCATATGAATTCATAGCTTTTATGTGATTCACCTACACTCTTTTGATAAGAGAATCAACAACCATGTTCTCCTTGTTGGCAATATGATGCAGAGTGTTGTCCTTGATGGCAACCCACTGAATGAAGATGAAGACATGAGATTGTTGGCATGTGTTGTCCTTGATGGCAATACATCTGATAAAGTTATTCTTGACTTGATGGACTTGATAAATGATGTAAATCTGATGTGATATGATGCTTGTTGATATTATGATGCTAAGAGTTGTCCTTGAAAGGAAACCCACTTGATGAAGATGATGACAACTTACTTGATGAAGTTTTGCTTGCTAGAATATGTTCTTGATGAGCTAAATATGATGTATCTACAGTGTGTACAGAAGGCAGTGAAGAAAAGAAGTCAACATGTGCTAAATCTTGATGAAAAGAGTATGTCTCTAGGTATACGTGGATCTTTCTGGGGGAAGTCGCGTATGCACGTGCAAAAGAACGTGACAAGTCGCGTATGGGCAAAAGCGCTCAAAAAGTGCAAAACCAAGGGTAACCACCATGGTATTGACCCATTGTATTGGGTAATGATCCGCCTAATTGACCCCGTCCAGGAATACCATCGGATGTAATGTGGTTTTGGGCTCATGGTATTGAAAAAGGGGCTCATGGTATTGACAAAGGGTAAACCTATATAAAGAAAAGAAATTCTTTGTGCAAATCATGAGCGGGGGTGCAAGATGTCTGAGCTTGAATGAATACTTCTCTCTGAAGTATATCTGAATGGAAAGGGTTACACTTGAATAATAAATCTGAATGTATGATGCACCAATGATGAAGAAGGGGATCTAGATCTGAATTGCACTTGTATCTACTAGATCTGCTGATGGAAGACTTAGATCTGAATTGAGGCGAACATCTGTCTGAAGTAAAAGGGTTGAATCTGAACTGAATGTCTGATCTGAAGAAGTATGCAGCTCTGTAATAGTTGAAGATCTATACGCTACTTTGCCGCAGAAGAAGCGCGTATACACGCGGCTTCGCTGAAGAGAAAGCGCGTATGCGCAATGAAATTTGTACTGAAGTATACGCTGGTTTGTGTGGACAGAAGCGCGTATATACGCGACATAAGTGAAGGGAAAGCGCGTATGCAAACTAGGGTTTGCTGAAGCAAGGGGTATGAAATATCTGATCTATTCTGCTGTGTTTCTGCTATCTGATCTGTGTTGATAAGTATCTATTGGTGATGTATGTTTGAGCTTAAAAGTATGGAAAGGGTCCAGTATGAAAATTTGATGAAATGTGGCCTGCAAGTGTTGTTCTATTGAAGTTGTTGGATCCAGTGTGAAAATTGATGAAACGTGGTCCATATTGGTGCTGAGGGTTGTAGCCTTCAGTCAGGGGGTCATAGCTCCCTTCCAGGTGAGGCTGGTAAACGAGAGCAGGGGGTCGTAGCTCCCTTCCAGGAGAGGCTGGTAAACGAGTCAGGGGGTTGTAGCTCCCTTCCAGGAGAGGCTGGTAAACGAGCGCAGGTGGGTGCCTGCGTGCTGGTAGAGTCTGCACCAGCACATATGTTGTAAGATTTTTTCTCTATAATAAAATATTGAAGGCTGAGCAACTGCAGCGGTGGTTTTCTCCCGACTTGGGTTTCCACCTAAAAATCCTGGTGTTCATGTGTGATTCTTTGTGTGATGGTTTATTATGTTCTTACTGCACATGTTTACTGTTTATTGAACATCTGATGAATGAATGATGGAATAATATAAGTGAAGATTTAATGACAGATCTAGATCTCTGTGTATACGCTAGTTTCATAAAGGGGATCCGCGTATATACGCTAGTTTACTGAAGGAAAGTAGCGTATGGGTTTTTAATATTTGATTATGCAGTAAATACTGATTCACCCCCCCCTCTCAGTATTTTTCCCAACAATTGGTATCAGAGCAGGTCCTTGTGCAGAAGCTTGATCGCTTGAAGGAGATCTGTCGCAATGGGAAGTCAAGAAGGAGTGATGTCTATAAAGCCACCTCTATTCAATGGAAGCAATCTGATTTTCTGGAAGGTACGAACAAAAGCATATCTGCAAAGTCTTGGTGCAGATGTATGGGCAATCGTGCAAGAAGGTTATCAATACCCAGCAAATATTCCTACCGATGCAGCTGAAAGAAAGAAGTATGAAATTAATGCCAAAGAAGTGAATGTCTTATTGGGAAGCATGTCTGAATCAGAATTTGCTAAAGTGATGCAGCTACATTCAGCAAAAGAAATATGGGACAAAATCATTCTAAGCTATGAAGGAGACACAAAGGTAAAAAAGTGCAAAACTCCAAACTCTTAGAATTGAATATGAAAATTTGAAGATGCATAGTGATGAGAGTGTTGCCAGTTTCTTTCTTCGTCTGGATGATATTGTAAATTGAATGAGAAATTTGGGTGAAACCATAACTGATACTACTCTGGTGGAAAAGGTCTTAAGATCCTTGACTTCAAAATTTGACTCTAAAGTTTTAGCTATTGAAGAAAGGCAAGATCTGCAAACGCTTACTATTGTTCAATTACATGGTACTCTGACTGCTTTTGAAATGAGACAAGGAGGTCCTTCTCAAATAAGAGAAGCTGCTTTTAAGGCATCTACAAAAGGAAAGGAAAAGGAAGTTGTCAAAGAATCCAGCTACATATCCGATGAAGAAGAAGCAAATTTCGTGAGAAAGCTCCAACTAGGTACTGGAAGATTCAAAGGTAAGCTTCCCTTCAAATGTTTTGAGTGTGGAAAAGTTGGTCATTATGCTGCTAAATGTCCTTATAGAGAAAAGAATGGTAAAGGGAAACAATTTGAGAAGAGAAAGAGTTATTATGCAAAAGAAGATGATGATGAAGTGTCCAGTGAAGATGAAGAAGATTCTGACCAAGATCTGAAAGTGCTCATGGCTAAGAAGCAAAAGAATAAGGTTACTCAAGGAAATGAGATACCTTAGAAATCATGTATAGCAAAAATTGAAGAAGATGAAACAGATTCCGACGAAGATCTACAAGCACTCATGGCAAAGAAGAAAAAGGAGAAGGCCACGTGTAATACTCTTCTTTGTGCAAACAATAGTAAAGATAGTGAAAGCAAAGTTGTGGATCTAGAAGAAGCTCTCAAGATTAAAGAAGAAGAACTACAAAGTTCATACAATAAGCAAGAAACTATCTATAAAGAGATGATCTCACAAATGAAAGATCAAATAGAAATGCTAAATGAACAGGTGGACAAGTATCAAAGGTTTCATACTTATGCATCCAAACGAATTAAAGATCTAGAAGCAGATCTGGAAAAATCAAGCAAGAAGAATGAAGGACTTGAAGCTGCTATCATCTTTCTGCAAGCAGAGCTAGAAGCATCAAGTAAGGAGAATAAGGAACCTCTACAATCCTTTGAAAAGGAAGGCCTTGAAGCAGAAATTATCTCTCTCAAAGAAGATCTGGGAAAATCAAACAAGAAGAATGAAGAGCTGCAACAAACTTGTGAAGGAAATGAAGATTGGTTGAAAGAAGAGATTCTAAATCTGAAGGATCAAGTTGAAGATGGAAGAAGAAAAGAAGAAAGCATGACAAAGCAATGTCAAGCCTTGGAGGTTGAGGTAAACATTCTCAAAGGTAAATTGGAAGAAAAGGTAAAACTGTTGAGGTTTCATGATAGTAATAATATTCTGGACAATATTCTCAGTAATCAAAGGTCTCCTGCTATCAAACATGGTCTTGGTTTCCATGAAACTGTTAAAGGAGAATCTAGCTCACAAGGAAGTGCCAAAAATTCAGAAGATCTCAATGCAAAACCTGATGTGTTGAAAGAAACAAAAGATCAACCAACAATCATGAATTCTCAAAGGAATTCATTCAAGAACGTTGAATGTTTTAAATATCATAATTATGGGCATGATGCAGCAAATTGCAGGAGCAGATCATTTCAGCCACAAACAAACAAGTTCTACTCAGAAAGGTACTCTAGCTTCTTCAGGGGATATTGTTTTTCATGTAACAAGTATGGAAATAAAGCAGCTGATTGTAAAAGGAGGAAGAATAGAAATACTCATTATGATTCTTATGTTTATTTCTCTGGCCACATGAGATGTTATGTTTGTAATAAGTATGGACATGTAGAAAAAGAATGCAGGATGAACAGATCTGGGAAAGTGGACAATTTTCAGCACACTGTTGGAAAGCTCAAGCAAATTTGGAAAAAGAAGGAGGACCGATCAGAAACGTAGGGAATTCAGACCCTACTGCAGTCATCTGCTTCTGAAGCTTACTTCTCTGATTGACTGCGGGAATGATGTGAGATACAGTATGAGAATTAGTAATGTATCGTCACAGGGGGAGCAATGTATGATGTCTCTCATGTTTGATTTGATTATTCTGGTTATATGTATTTCTGACAGTGCATCTGGTGAAAAGAAAAGACAGGAACAGAAGGTAAAATTGCAGAAGGAGATGAAGGTGTGAAATTTTCTATATTTCACTTTCTATACGCGGGTTATATTCACAAAAGTCGCGTATACACGCGAGTTTCAGCAGACACAGCCGCGTATAAGAAAATTTATCTGATTGCTGAAGATCTGGAGCAGAGGCCCAGGGGGAGCATCAGTCTGACTGGTGATGATTGCACTGTTAGCATCATTCTGGTTATACTCATGTTAATGAAATGATACTTGGTTATTTTTGTTAAAGATTATGGATGAAGCCTGATTGCTTTATGATGAAGAGCATTCGTTGTCAAGATGAAAGTCTTATAATTCAGAGATGAGGACAGATCATGAAGAGATTGTTGCTGATGACTTGCTGTTGAAGGTGTTTCAGATTGCACAAGTTAAGGAAGAGCACTGGTTTAGGGGGAGCAGCAGGTTGAATACTAATGATTGCATTGTTGGCAATATGACTGTTTATTCTTGGTTTTTGTGATACTCATGCTCAAATGATGATGGCTTGGTACATGGTTTATGATGATGAGTCGTTGAATGAGCTGTGTTTACTGCTTGCTGAATTTTATCTATTGGATAAATTGGAAGTCTTATGATTCAGAGATGAGAATAGATCATGCATAGTTTGTTACTATGGCTGAGATCTTTTCCTACATATGTTCTTTATGTTAAAACTTGAAGATATTGGAGATCATGGTGAGGTAGGATGGTGGTAGACCACATGAATGATTGTTTGACACTTGTGTGGAGATGTTGTTCTGGTATGATAATCTCTCTTGGAAAGATTGTATTGATGTTGCAAAGAATCTGAAGGCTTGGATACTATTGTACTGATGCCACAACCGTTGGATGACGCTTGAAGACACAACTACATCTTTCTATCTATCTGTAGTCCAGGGAAGCTTTCAAATGTCTCAGAAAGAAGCTGAACACTGTCTTTGCCTCACAAGAGAATCAGATCTGGTTGAAATTTTGAAGATGTCTTGGGATACGCGGGTTTCCTGAAACACAGTCGCGTATATACGCGAGTTCCTGCACAGAAAACCGCGTATGAATAATTGCTGACAATTTTTGGTTGGTTCAGCTCTCTTCAGCATAGCTGCAGTGCTGTTTGGTATCTCTGGTGATGTTCCAGTTCTCATAAATCTGTTTCTAATGTTTTGATGAAGATACCTTGATGATTCGTTGGTGAAAATGTTCAGGATGCACAAACTAAGGGGGAGCCTTAGTCATATGAAAAGGATGCATGGATGCACAGATTCAGGGGGAGCATTAGTGTTGCTGAGTATAATGCATTGTTGGCATTATGATGGTTCTGTTATATGATCTCTCTTGAGGTCTTCTTGGTATTGGTCATGAAAAGTCATATTTGTATTTTTGATAAAAAGGTCATTTTGAGACCCTTGATGTAAATTCTGTAATATTCAGTCATGTATGAACTTGTCAAATTTGTAAACCCACTTGGTTGGGTAGCTGAGTCAAATTTTGTAAACCCACTTGGTTGGGTAGCTGAGTTGAAATGTGTAAACCCACTTGGTTGGGTACTTGAGTCTCATATGTAAATCCACTTGGTTGGATATTTGATGTAAGTATGAATCTTTGGTGATAGGAAGAGTCATGTACTTTACTGAAAAATATGGTTGAAGATTCAGCATGAACTCAGGGGGAGCTTGGCCACTTCAGCACATATCAGATCTGCAGAATGTTTCTTCCACATGAGGAGAAAAGGGGGAGAATGTTGGTTTTTGATCCACCCTTTGCCCTTGATGTCAAAGGGGGAGAGTGACATGGTGTTTGAATTTGAATAAAGAGAAGATAATGATGTGACATATTTGGGAGAGTGACATGGTACCTATCTGTTGTGGTAACCAAACACCATCGTGGTTGCCATCAAGTCCAAAGGGGGAGATTGTTGGAAATATGATGCAGAGTGTTGTCCTTGATGGCAACCTACTAAATGAAGATGAAGACATGTGACTGTTGACATGTGTTGTCCTTGATGGCAATCCACCTGATGAAGTTATGCTTGACTTGATGGACTTGGTAAATGATGTAAATCTGATGTGATATGATGTTTGTTAGCAATATGGTGCTGAGTGTTGTCCTTGAAAGGCAACCCATTTGATGAAGATGATGGCAACTTACTTGATGAAGTTGTGCTTGATAGAATATGTTCTTGATGAAGAAAATATGATGTATCTACAGTGTGTACAGAAGGCAATGAAGAAAAGAATTCAGAATGTGCTCAAAGTATGATGGAAAAAGTATGTCTCTATGCATACACGGATATGACTAGGGGAAGTCGCGTATGCACGCGGGAAAGAACATGATAAGTCGCGTATGGGTAAAAGCGCTCAAAAAGTGCAAAAACAGGGGTAACCACCATGGTGATGACCCATCGTTTTATTGGGTAATGATCCGCTAATTGACCCCGTCAGGTAGTTTGGGCTCGTGGTATTGGTTTGGCTCGTGGTATTGAAAAAGGGGCAGGTGGTATTGAAAAAGGATAAACCTATATAAGGAGAAGAAATTCATTGTCACAGGTGTGGGTGTGGGTGCAGAGATGTACAGGCTTGAATGAATACTTCTCTCTGTGAAGTAGATGCGAATGGAAAGGGTTACACTTGAAAGATAAATGTTGAATGGATGATGCACCAATGATGAAGAAGGGGATCTAGATCGAAATGCACTTGTATCTACTAGATCTGCTTATGGAAGGCCCTAGATCGCAGTGGGAACATCTAAGCGAACATACGGCTTTGAAGTAAAAGGGTAGATCTGAACTGAATATCTGATCTGATGAAGTATGCTGCTCTGTAATCATTGAAGATCTATACGCTACTTCGCCGCGGAGGAAGCGCGTATACACGCGGCTTCTCTGAAGTAAAAGCACGTATGCGCAATAAAATATACACTGAGGTATACGCTAGTTTGTGTGGACGGAAGCGCGTATATACGCGACATCAGTAAAGGGAAAGCGCGTATGCAAACTAGGGTTTGCTGAAGCAAGGGGTATGAAATATCTGATCTGTTCTGCTGTGTTTCTGCTATCTGATCTGTGTTGATATGTATCTGTTGGTGATGTATGTTTGTACTTAAAAGTATGGAAAGGGTCCAGTATGAAAATATGATGAAAAGTGGCCTGCAAGTGGTGTTCTATTGAAGTTGTTGGATCCAGTGTGAAAATTGATGAAACGTGGTCCAAGGTGGTGCTGAGGGTTGTAGCCTTCAGTCAGGGGGTTGTAGCTCCCTTCCAGGTGAGGCTGGTAAACGAGATCGGGGGGTTGTAGCTCCCTTCCCGGAGAGGCTGGTAAACGAGTCAGGGGGTTGGAGCTCCCTTCTAGGAGAGGCTGGTAAACGAACGCAGGTGGGTGCCTGCGTGCTGGTCAAGTCTGCGCCAGCACATATGTTGTAAGATGTTTTCTCTATAATAAAATATTGAAGGCTGAGCAACTGCAGCGGTGGTTTTCTCCCGATTTGGGTTTCCACCTAAAAATCCTGGTGTTCGTGTGTGATGCTTTGTGTGATGGCTTATTCTGTTCTTACTGCACATGTTTACTGTTTATTAAACATCTGATGAATGAATGATGGAATAATAGGAGTGAAGATTTAATGACATATCTAGATCTCTGTGTATACGCTAGTTTCATAAAGGGGATCCGCGTATATACGCTAGTTCACTGAAGGAAAGTAGCGTATGGGTTTTAAGGAATGAAAAAGTAAAAAGATTTGATTATGCAGTAAATACTGATTCACCCCCCCCTCTCAGTATTTTTCCCAACAGATACACTTCAGTGTCTCTTGATGACTCATGTGCTCCCAAAAAACACTAAATGCTACAAAAAAACCAAATTTTTTTCGTGCTACAAAAATAGAGCATTTAAGTCAAGTTCATAGCAAATTCTAACTGTTTTACAGTGATTTCACTACAAACTCGTGTATAAGTGCCAAATTTACATTAAATGGCCAATTTCACTTATGCACGAGATAGTTTTGGGATTTTTATTTGACATTTACATCTATCACCTTAATGATGACCTTTAAGACCCCACATATGTACATTTTTTGAATATTAATGAACTTCATGACCTTATTTTCCCTTAATGACCTAACCTAACTTACCTAAGACCAACCTAGACAAACCTAGTTGTTATCAAGGACAACAGTGGCTCCAATGGTGATGATGTCCCCCCTACGGGGCAGCAAAGAACCAATAGATCTTGTGCCTTATTGAAAATTGAAAACTGAAAATTATAACTTTGATGATGTCCTTTCCAAGTCTTTATGGTCTTATCGGGCTCAAACTTGTTGAAGAGATCATCTGCAAATTTGAAATGTTTGCAACCAAACCAAACTAGAATCCAAGCTGAAAGATAAATTTGTACAAATTGATAATGAAACTAAGAAATAGAAACCAAACTTGCTTATTCTTATGAGCTTATTTTTTTACATGGCAGCCTACTCTAACATTTGTAAATCAAATGTTGGATTCAAATGACATGAAAATTCAAATATAACCAATCAATTAGATGGCTATTCAAAAAAAAATTTCTCATAATTTATTCCAAAAGAAAGATAAACCTAAAATATGGCAACTCAAACATCCATTTGAAAAAACCCCCATGATCCAAAACTGCTGTGAAAATAAATTTTCTTGATGGTTGTAAATGATTGGCTAGAGGATCTTCAAAATCATGAAATATAAGCTCATTTTGAAGACCAAGAGAAAAAGAAACATCTTCTTCATTTAAAACTGCAATTGTCCCTGTTTCATACCTTGATTTGTAACATCAATTTCAGGACAGGACTTTGAAAGTTCCTAAAAATATTCAATATGAGAAATCATAGAATTATGCACAAACATATATTTTTTATCATTTAAATCTGCAACAAGACATTCTGGGATAGCAGCATGTAGATCAAAAAGTTGTTGATTATTTTTTATTAGTGTTTCTTCATGACAGCCTTCAAGCATACTCAAGGAATCAACCTCCTCTTCATGATGAAAAGAAACATGTTTCAAGTAATTTTTTCCTTGCTCTTCCCCATTTTCATGTTCTTCAACACTGTTCAAAGGTTCAAAAAATGAACTAATTGAAGAGCCTTGTAAATGACCATCTTTATGTTCCTCTTTATCATCTAAATATTGGAAAGCTACTACAGATTTTCACAAATTTCAGGAGATATAACTTGGCCATCAAATTGTTGATCTATTTTACCTTTAAGTGAAGAAGAGACATCTACTTGTTGGAAAATTTCTTTATCATCATAAAATATGGCTTGTGAAGAAAATTCATAAAGTGCCTCTAATATCTCCTCATCATCCATCCATTCTACATCATTACGAATGCTTTTAATATATTTAATAAAACCTTTCCAAATATTACAACGGTCTTGAAAAAGTGATGATAAAGGATGAGAGTTCCCATAATGTTCAAAAAATATTCTTTGGAAATCTTTAAGAGAACACAAGCTTCATGATTTCAATCCTTCATACCATACTCTAACTTTGTCTTCTAGGGTAACCATAAACATCTTCATGAGACAATATTTAGGAAACTCAACCCTCAGTCTACATACATGTATGTGGAATTTAACCAAATGCAAAACAACATCATTTTTCTTTTCATATTTGAAAATGGGAAGATGGGTTGACCAATAAACACTAATCATACGATTTCAAAAACCATAGATGTGAGACCGATCAATAGGATCATACCTAGGATTTATTCTTGTAGTAGAAATCATCTTGGAACTTCATCAAGCTACTGATCTTCAAGAAATGGAGTAACCATGAAGCTTTGAATTTCTGAATTCTTTAAGAATGGAGTTGCCAAGGTAGAAGTACAACCTTTGAATTGTCTAATCTCCTGCTACCTTCAAGATTTCAGTAGCTCTGATTGAGCACAAATTTTTGAGAAAATGTATCTTTGACTCTTGGCAGACGCACCAAAATGTTATCACCAAATTGAGGTTGATGGGCTGCTTCAACAATCAATTTGGAGTAACTTTTTCAAACCACTTTTGGTTGGAAATTAGCCTTTCTAACCTGAGAGGGATATCTCAATAATTTGTATGATTTTCAATATATATTGTTTGGAAAAAAGATGGCTAACTCTTTAGTGTGTTTTAAATGCTTTTTTTATGTAGGTGAAGGATGTAAATTAATGGCTACCATTGGGCATGGAGTCATAGGGAACTCAATCACATGGAAAAATATCTAGCATGGAAGTTGAGGCATGTGTGTATTCTCATTAAAATAAAAATTTAATAGTAAACCATATGCATACAGGAAATTGGAGCATGATCAAAAATGAATTTCAAGTGATTACACATAAAGAAAACTGAATAAACATCAAATAGATAGAAAAGGCAAACACATATGAGAACACGTGATGAATCTCAGATCCGAGAGAAGTTTTTTGTAACTGTTTATTTATGATTGTAAAATATTACAAAAGTAGCTTCTAGCATCACATCAATCAACCCCCCCTCATACTTCTATCTTCATATTTATAACATTAAATATCTTTACATGTAGTCTGCCAGCTGGCTAGACCTTCAAATGCTCCCAAAGACACCTTATCCAAATAGGAAACAGATTACAAGGACGGAATCTAGTGACATTTCTGTTTTCAAGAGTTCAAAACCTATTAGGACTCTAACACTATTTATTTCACTAACAAATTTTACATGATTCATTTATGATGACACTTATCGATTAAAACTACTTTTCTTGAGGTGGAAATGCCCATAACTAAACAATAAAATAGCCAAACTGACATCAAGGGTCTACTCCTCGGATTTTGGGGATGTGTTTTCATAGCTGATGATGTGTCCAAAATTGATGAGCTAGGAGCCTAATCACCCTCCTTACTGAGTGTTCTGACTAGCAGGTGTCTCTATTGATACACTTCAGCATCTCCTGATGACTCATGTGCTCCCTAAAACACTAAATGCTACAAAAACACCAAAAATTTCCCTTGATGCAAAAACATAGCATTTAAGGCAAGTTCATAGTGAATTCTAACTTTTTTACACTGATTTCGCTATGAACTTATGTAGAAGTGCCAAATTTACATGAAATGGCCAATTTCACTTATGCACGAGATATTTTTGGGATTTTTATTTGACATTGACATGTACATTTTTTCAAAATTAATGAACTCGTGACCTTATTTCCCCCTAATGACCTAACCTAACTTACCTTAGACCAACCTATACAAACCTAGTTGTTATCAAGGATAACACCTTCTATGAAGATAGCTCTGCAATGTAATCTCATCAAACATAAGTGATTTTCTCACCATTGTGGTCAGTATTCTTTTTTCTCTCTTGATAATTTTTTCCTAAGCAGAAACACGTGAATGATATTTGGACTCTTCCTCTTTTCCTTCCAATTTTCCTTGCAAATTCAGTTCAAGTGATGAAAATTAGATTCAGAGCTCCAGTGAACAAAATATGGTTCTTAGTTCTTGGCTCCACAGAACCAAATGAGGGATAAATTTGGATACCCCCCTTTGAGATGGAGCGAGACGCTTGCTCATTACACGCAGTGGTGGGCGAACTAGATGCGGTTGGATTGTAGCTTAACACATTCCCATGGGCCATATGGGGAGAATATATTATGGGGAAGTGGAAAATATTGACAGCCCAAGTATGTGGTCTTTGTGTGGATTGGACAGTATAAATGGTATATCTTTAACAAAAACTCCTACAATGGCTTCTGGAAAAATCAATGCAGTCACTACACTCAAATCGTCTAGAAAAAATCAAGAACTATTGGATGTGTCGAAGTTGTGTGCTACAATGGGGATGCGTTCATGACATGCAACTATTTCCCTTCTTGCATCTACATTAGATAGAAGCCATACTGATATGGCTTTATCGTAGCTACTTGTGTGTAGAAATGAGAAAGGAGATATATGTTGTTGCTTTGAAGATGAGGTAAGGATTTTTGTTTCAGAAATTTGTCATTGTTTGCGATTTGTGTTTCATAAATTTTTCATTGCTTGAGATTTGTGTTTCATAAATCTGTCATTTCTTGTTTCAATTATGAATTTTAATGAGTAATTTGTGTTTCAGAAATTTTTCATTGCTTGTTCCAGTTATGAATTTTAATTAGAGTAAAATACATGAGTTCAGGCACTCTGCCATATTACTTCTGATGTTTTAGCAAGGGAATACTTTTTTATGTGAAATTTGTAACATGCAAAGCATTTGAAATTTTAAATTCCTAAAAATTGTTACATAGGTCTTCCCCGTAAAAGCGAAAACATCATTCAGGGTAATACCGCGGTCATTGTTGTGTTCAGCGTTGTGTGGTGAATGGGACATCTAGTGAACCAGACTTCTGCTAAGGATCACTTACGTGGATAAAGATAAAAGAAAGACACAAATGACAAGAAAGATAATGTAAATGTTACACATACACAAAACAATGACACGTTTATAACACACCTGGAGGAAAACCATGACGTGCACACTTGGAGGAAAACCATGACGTCATCGGAATGTCATCCAAATCTCTACATTGGAGGAAGAAGAATCTCTATAGTGTCACTGAGAAGAACCTCATAATAGAAAAATTCCTTTGGCGTAATTAATGGAAGTGTTTCCCTTCATAAGGTTCCAGGGAAATATCGAAAAAATCAAATATGGAATCTGCGAAACAAAACTATGTAACCTGTCGAAGGTGAGTTAAGTGGGCAACCTATTATTCTTGGGTAGCTCTCATCCTTCAAAGATTGATCTCACCTCTTGAATGTAGAATTCCCATCCATCATGTGCTTGTAACATCCATTAATCCTAACAGGTATGTTTTTTATTTTAATTATTTACATGCAGTAATTCCTTTAAGGAACATTATCATATTATCTCACCTTTTATTTATTTGTTTGTCATATGTTTAATAATAAATATTTAAAAAAATTTAATGCACATGGATTGCAAATGGGATCCATCTCCAACCCTTACTCGAATGGACTTTATCAGTATTTAAATGTGTAATTTGACTTTGGGTTTATATGTTATGGAATTTATGTGACCTGATTCCTTGTGGAAGTTTTGAGAGAGAGTTGAGCTCTAGAGGTACCTTATTTTTATTCATGTCAGAAGATCCATGGATCTAATTCTAGGGTTGAAAATTGACATTCAAGAGAGGCAAGGGTTGTTTATGGGGTAACTACCCCCTTTCTGTCACTCTCATCTGCTCATTCACACTCTTGCTCCTCTAGGGAGAGCTCTGCTACTAGCTATAGTCTAGAACCTATTTTTTCCTCATTTTCTTGGCATAGTTTTACTTGTAGTTGGTCCTTTTTCATGGTGCGATAAGGTCAATTGCAAAAGGTGAGGTATTTATATTTTTTTTTTAGTGTTTCTATTTGTCAGTTTTGTATAATCCTCTGACTATTTACTGAGCATCTGGGTTCATTTTGTTCCTTATCAGATGTCTTCGCTTCAATGTGATTACTTTATTGGTGGTTTTTTTGTTGGAGGCAAGTTGACCTTTGGGGTTCATGTAGGATGCTCATTTTTTCCCTTTTGATAGGGTATCTCCAGCCTTTTGAAATCCTCGGTGCAGATAGATAACACATTTTTCTTGTTATATACATAACTAAGGAATTCAGAGATTTCTTTACTGAGGGTTTCTAGTTTCATCTCTTAAGACCTTTCTTGGTTTATTGTACATAGAATACCTGGACATCCTTTCCAAGTAACAGGTATACATTCTAATTTTCTTACTATTGGCTTTTTTTTGTTTAAAATTATTCATCGTTAATACCCCAATGGATATTTGGTTTCCTTCTGGAATGTGGGTTTATTTACCCTTTGAGCGGTTCGTTATTTGTGTATGTTGTGGTCAAGTTCCAACTCGTCTTACCCATGTTCTCTTATTGGTTCTCACTATTTTGTCTTATAGGTTCTTAGTTAGATAATTTGGCCTGGATATGGCTACTATCCATCAAGCTTGCTTAGAACTTGTTAGGAGTTGGTATATTGAATTACGACATGTCGGTCATTAGAGAATTTAGAGAAAATGTTTGTGATTCTGACCTAGAATTTCTCACAAGTATTTGTATGTGAAACCTTGATATTGATCTATAATGATTAATATTGCTTCGGGATATAATACCCTAAAGGTTTTTGGGTCGGAAACCTTCACAGATCTCAGGGGCATACCATTCAAGAAGGACTCACCTAACCTATATTTTATACTGAAAATCAGATATAACAAGTTGTGGAACTTACCCGAAAGTCCCACGTTTGATGTAGATCTCGCGGGGTGCAAACCCCCAGCAACCCTTCGTGCTTTGTAACCTGAAAATCAAGAAAGAACGAACACAGACTCTAGTTTTACAACATATATAATTCCTAGATGTTAGTGTAAATCGTGTATAATATCATAAAAACAATATTAAATATTCAATTAATGATCATTACACATATATAAAGAGGTATAAAAACGTGAATATCGAGAACAAGATGGTTCTTCTTATTATAAATGGCACGTACAGTAATAGAAACATGGAGAGATCACCTGAATCCTTCCATGGCCTTTGAGCATACCATCTTCTGGATCTATCCAGCCCTAGCCTCGCAATAATTATTCCAAGTTGTGTGCACACTAGATGTCATATAGGATGATGAGCATCTCAAGGAAACAAGGGTTTCCTGAATATACCTGGGAAGTGCAGGGAGCATGGGAATATCAGACATGAAATAGGGCTCCAACAGAGTATAATATCTATATTTTTTTCCCTCCCTTAGGCCATGCACATGAGGGGATTTTATACTCTCTCAAATTAGTGCTTGCAATTGGAAACAGTTAGGCCATAGGTTGGGGTGGTTGAATTACGGGAATAACCATCAACCCTGCCTCAAAAATAGGGAATAATATATATATATTAATGATTAAAAAGGTATACATAGATATCTATGAATGGACTCGCGTATGTACGCGGAAAAGTCTGGGTAGAGTCGCGTATGGGTTTTAAGATAGCGTTTTTTGTGAAGATGGTCAAGTCTGAGGGGAAAGGGTGCCTAAGGCCAAAGTGTCAATCATCAAGCACATGAAGGTGGAAAATGATGCTATAATATATGCCCCCTAATATATGAGGTCAGAAGGGGTACATGATGGCCGAAATATATTATGTGTGTAGAAAGAACCTTGCGAGGAAAAGAGAGGACTTCACCAGATTTCAGCCTGCCAAAAAATCAATGGAAGAGATCAGAGAGATAGCTCATGTCTGAGGTGGGCATACCCATGCTTAGTGAAAGAAAATCATGTCCGCATATGAAGTACAGAGTGGATCCAAAGTGTATACAAGTATAGCTGAACTGTAAAGTAAATAATGAATCATATGATCACTGCACGGAAGTACAAGTAAAAAGAAAATCCAAGTATCACATATAGAAGACTGATCAATGATATTGCAATATATATCTGATCACACAAGCAAGAACTGAATCTCTAGGTACCAAGTCATAAGGGGTGGAACACATGGTACGATCACGCAACTCAGGAGCCAACATATAAGATGCTGTTGTACTGAAGCTGCAACATATAAGGGTGGACGACGTCACTGGCAGAAAACTGGATGAACTGTCAAAGTGAACCAAATCATGCTGATGCAAACCTGAGGTCTTCACCGATCACCATGGCACAATTCTACACAATGGGAATTAATGAGCTGAAGTCTACCATGTGAGAAATCATTTGATTACCGGTCATTAATGTATACTGCTAACAAACATGAGACAACCCACCGATAATGATAATGAGCATCAAGGTGCCCCAGTACAATCTAGCAAGTGTGAATGAATGAGTTGAAGTCGAACACTTGTAAGAATCTATCAACCAGGAGGCAGTAATGTATCCTCACTGTCGACAGCGAAGAGTCTGCCACTGATGACTGTGTTAGTTTCAGTCTTTGCAGCCTTCCTCCAATGATCAAACATGCTCTTACAAAGTGATTTTAAGGTGTCAAGGTCAAATTTTGTCATTTTAGTGAGTCTTCAAGTAAAACTTGGTCACTAGGTATTAGGTCTAGGGTTTGTTTTCACTCCTTTCAAAGTTGTCCAAATGTAGGTCCATGTCACCATTCAGCTGAGTGTACCATCATTCAGAGGGTTTTCATCATCATGTCAAGTTCCACTGGGTCATTTTACACCTTGTTCATGCTTCAGTTGTGCCTTGGTAAGGTTCATTTCCCTCTCCTAGGGTTTTGAAGGTAATTTCTCTTGGATGGTCAAATCATCAGCAAAAATTGTATCCTGATGTTCATACACCTTTCCCTATCCTTAATGTACCTTATTAAACACTTCCCATCACTGAGATCCCCCAAATTCCTCATTTTTGCACAAACCCTAGTTTCTTGCTACAACTTGGCAATTTTCTAGGCTAGGCCTGTGTTTTGCCCTTTTGGACCCCTTCCCCTCACTCAATATTTGAAATTCCACTTTCCCCTGCTTCCTAACATCCCTCCCTACTTCCAAAAATTTTCTCAAGAATTTATAAGCCCTTTATCCCCTTCATTTCACTTCATTTCGACAAATCCCTTGTTCCACACATCGGGATAGGTTTTACTCCAATGATGTTTCTGAGCAATAAAAGATGAATTTAGAAACACTGAGAGAGGTTTTTGTCCAAAATAGGCCAAGGAAGAAAAAACTCCTTCAATTTTTACACAGGTCTCATGGTTTTATATAAATGTCAAAAATACAGTTTTCTTAGGAGAATTGATGCACCTCTAAAGTGACCTTGGGAAAATCCAGTTTTCTCATAGCTTGGTTTGCCAAATGACTTTTTTGATGATTCAAATGATAACTAGACACAAAGAGCTTTCCAATGATCTATCACAAGCTAAATATGGTGTTGAGGAAGACCTCCAAAAGTTGACTGCAACAGCACTCTGCCTTGAGGCAGCCTCATTTTTCTCATTTTGACCAGTCTTGGGAGATTTGATTTTTGACAGGGCAAATGAACTCCAAATTGAAAAATTCTAGTTGGTTTGGAAATTAGACTCAATGATATTTCCAGCGAGCTATCCTATGCCCAATGTGGACACCGGGAAGGTCTCCAAAAGTCTCCTGCAAAAGGGCATGATGCGTTGGGTTTATGGCGCAACGCGTTGAATTTATGGCGCGACGCGTTTGGTTGTGGCGCGGCGCATACAGCTTCAAGCTCTTTTCACCACGGTTTTCTTCAAAAATTCAAATTTTCTCGGTTCCTCTGTTCCAAATTAAGTCAAAAATTTCTGCAAGTTCCATGAACGTTTGTTTTATGATGTGTATGAGGATTTAATTGAAAATTTTAAAACCCTACTTCCTAGCTCAAGAAATGTTTCCTTAGGGTTTATACATTGGTTTTTTGTGGCCATCACTCCCTCACTTTTATCCCCTCACTATTTTTATAGTTTCATCAAAACTTTTCCCTATCCCCCATATCCCTAAATTCATCTACCCCTATCTCATATTCCCATTATCCAAAAATCCTAGAGACTATCCCTAAAACCCTTTAAATCCCCAAACTCCAATTGGAAAACATCCCAAAATTCCTCTTAACATCCCAAAATCCATCTTACCCTCTCCCTTCATATCCCCTCACATATTTTCATACATTTGGAAAAAAAAACCAAAGACACCAAAACTCCTCATAACTCATCTAAGACAACACAAACTTTGGCAAACATGGAGACAAATTCCTCTTATGACAGAGATGAAGGCGGCATCGAGGAGACGTGAAAAGGCATGATAGACTTCAAATGTTGGCCGAAGATTCCTTGGCTCAGCATAGTACATGATGGAGGACATTCAGCCCATATTTCAAGAAATTTGGGACACATTTTGCAAATTTTGTTTTTTTTGGGCCTAAACACAGATTTTTCAGCTCTACGCGTCGCGCCACTTGCCACGCGCTTATGATAGGGAGCTCCTCCTGGGGAAAAATTTACATTTTTGGATTTTTTATGAAATTTTTTGCATGCCTACCTATGGCCAAGAGATTTTGACAGATTTTGGGCTCCCAAAAGGGTCAAAAACACCCTAACAATGACCTTTTTGCCCCTTTTTGGACACACAAGAAGCAGTGTTGGGAGAACTCAGTTGTGGAGGGGAAATGATGACCAAATTCAGAAATTATACTTGTGTTGGAAAGTAGACAGGTAAACCTTCAAGCCCACTTGGAGCCAATTTGGATAAAGGGAAGGCCTTCAAAATCAGCTCCAAACTGGTGCGACACATAGAGAAATCTGGTGCGACGCATTGGGGATTTTTGCTCATTTTGGAGTCAATAACTCTGTTTTTCGCCTAGCTTTTGACATTTTTACTTTCTTGCTTCAAAATGTTAAACTCATGATGTAATTAGATGTATTTTGATGGATCTTGATGTAATTTTGCTAAATTTTTACTCATGGAGGTAGATTCATCCATCAAAAGGTGAATTGCAACTGAATGAATCAGTTTCCTATCTTATAGAGGCAAGTTGTTCCACTGCCTACCTTCTAGTTCTCAGTTTATATCTTGTTGAAATAGCTCCTAAACTTGTGAGCTCGACCCCTAGAGGCTAGGGATGAGTTATGTTTGTCTATATATTGTAGTTTTCAGTCATTAGCATAGGTTGAACACTTGGGATTGCTTTGAGCATCATTGTACATTCATCTCTGCAGTTTGGCAAAGGAATAGACCAGGGTTTGCAGCACTCCTTGGGATTCATGTGGCTCTTTGTTTTGATGATGTGTTTCTCTCTGTTAATGTAATTTTACTGGTGCTTTATGTGTATCATCTTCCCTCTTATTTCTTCTTAAGTTAAACAAACAAGGATAAAGGTGGAATTCATTAGATTTGCAGTGCTCTACCTAGGGTTTGTTTAATTTTCTATGTTTTCAACCGTTTGAAGAGGATTCCTGAAAGCTTATTGCCCTCTTCAACTCCTCACCGGTCTGAGCTATCCATTTCATTCAAAATTGAAGTGTCAAAACAATTGCCTACCTTGCCCCATTCAGATCTCTGCAAAAACTAGGCCTCATTCCCCAGACCCAAAATCTGCCCTTCCCTTTGATCCAACAAACACCCTCAAAATCAAATCAAACTCTTTTACATATATACCTAGCCTAAAATCAGCCTTTATTCAAGTCATCTCAAACCTCACTGATCATTTTTTTGCCGAGATTGACCAGGAGAGAGCCCTCTCCCGATCTGGTGGGGCTAGCTACCAGATTAAGCGTGGTTTGATGTTACCCTAGATTCTGCCTTTCTCAGCCTGAGGTAGATTTAGGCTATAACATAGTGGCTACCATATTGGGGAAGAAAAGTTTGTTGTTTGCTTTATAAACTATTGACGAAGCCTGAAGTTAGCCAGGTAGCTTTCGAACTGCTCTTGATCTGCAAGTGCATAGTAGATGAATGCTGCTTCAGTCAATCTCCGGTCTAGTTTATGAACTGAACATCTGGTTTCATCAGTAAGATCTAATCAAGTTCATATCTGATTGTTGATGGTGGACAACGATTAGACATCGCAAGGCTGAGATCATTCACCTAGTGACTCTAAATCAGTTTTGAGATTAGAACCAAGGACTCCACTAGAGGATGAACCCGATCAGCAGAAACATGAAAGGACAATATGGCAAGATCAGGTATTCAAGTTGGAATTTCATCCAAGACATTTTGTTCTTTGTCATAAATTATTTCTTCTCTTTTCCCGAGAATGTCAAGAAGGCTTTGCAAAGTATATTGTATTTGAGAAAAGATCCTCGGCCTACATTTGATTCCTTCCCTTTGAAGATTGTGAATACCAAATATTTGCATGCCTTTGAGATTGATCAAGACCTTTCTTCCGAATCTTGTGATGACCATATTCAAATTGATGAACCTCAAGAGACCAAGACTGATTCTGCAGCATTTGTACATACCCCTATACCTTGTAAAATTCCAGATCAATACAAGCCTCTGATTTTACCTCCTATATCCCATGCTTTCCCTAAAAATCATGACCTATATCTACCAAGATTTGATGGTGAACGCGACAACATCACTGCTGAGAGACATGTTCTGAATTTTGAGTCTTTTCTTGACCTTTTTGAAGTTGATGAAGAGGATGTCAGTATTAGGCTTTTTGCTCTTTCTTTGCAAGGCAAAGTCAAGAGTTGGTTCAAAACCCTGCCTAATGCGAGCATCTCAGATTTCTAGCAGTTCGTCAAAGTTTTCCTCGACAGGTGGGTGTTCAGACAGAACCCTTTCTTGATTATAGAAGAGTATAACCAGCTGAAAAGACTACCAGGGGAGACAGTACAACAGTTTTCTACCAGATTTAACCAAGTTTATTATTCGATGCCAGTAGATATAAGACCTCCTCTTGGATCTGCTCTCTTGCACTACTCGGGTGCCTTTGATCCAGAAATGGAGTTTCAGTTGAGAGAAACGAATCTTGCAACACTTAAAGAGATGCAGAACAGTGCAGTATATGTAGAGGCTCATTTGCTTATCCGAAGGGCAAATTTGAAAGAAGAAGAGATGAAAAACATAGATCCAGAGGAATCGACATCTCTAGATGTAAAGCTTGACATTTTGGTAAGTGCAGTGGAAGAGAAGATGCAAAAGATCACCACAAGGAATGACTATAATGTTCAAGCCCATGGCTCGCTGTTTGAAGAAGAACAAGTTATTGATCCAAAACATTTTGTTTCTTATCCCAATTGTCATAGATTTGTTAATGATTGTTGTGTAGATCATCTTGGAGAAGAGAGATCTGTTGATTTGACATGTATGCTTGATTATGTGTTTTATACTGATGATTTTCCTCAGTTTGATCAGTATGATGATGATTATGTTCTCCAAATAGAAGCCAATCTTGCAGACAAATCAACAACTAGTTTGTGGAAGGAGGAAGTTCACTTTCAGCAGCTCGAGTACAGTGATCAACAGATGCATATCAGCTATGACAGTGATGAGGAAAGTGCAGCAAATTTTGAAGTAAGTGAAGGATCTTTGCCTTTTTGTTTTGATTCATTTCAGTTCATCAAAGAAAACTTCCATGCAATCAGAAATCAACTATCGACAAGTCTTGATCTGGACCATCTTGAGGGCAATGAAAACCTTGTTCAAGACTTCTCATATCCAGATTTGCAGCCCCCGAATGCCATTGATTTTCAAGTTGCAGATGAAGATATGGAAGCTAGCACATATGATCAAATGATACAAGATGATTCCGTACCATTTTGTTTTGAATCATTTCAGTTTTTTAAGGGTAAATTGCATAGTAAATCTTCAAATGAGCGGCATGTAGGAAATCATGCAATCTCATCGGTGCCAATAGAAAATGGGTTGCAGCAGTCTTTTCAATTTTTTCACAATCCAATAGCTGATGTGCTGGATGATGTCTGCAATCAAAGTCCTTCTCCATTGACTATATGTAGGCTTGAAACGTGTGCTGATATAAACTTGATCCGGCAGTCGGTCTCTTTGTCATTTTTAGCAGGAGTCTCGTCACAAATCTCATCACAAAGCTCAAAACAAAGTTTGCATTCATGGTATGAGGAGAAGAGAAGTAATCCATTGGATGAGCTAAGTCCCAGTGTGCATGAACTTCAAGATCCTTGTGCAGTGTTTTTGGAGGCGGATAGAGAATCCATAGTATTCAATGGATATGTTCACAAGTTTTCATGGGAGTTTCCTTTCAGTATTTCTCTCTTGATGTTCATAAGTGAGCACTTGCGGAGAATTCAAACAACAGCCGAAATACTTACTTGGTTGCATTGGTTGTTTCATTTCACTTGATCAGGTGATGAATGGAACAATTAGAGTAGGTTGTATTGAATAAGCTTCATATTGAGCATATTTTCCAATTTGTCGGTTGTGTTTAAGTATCGATTCAATTTTTAGTTGAGTGAGATTCAGTTTGTGTTGTCAAGTCATCAATTTTCAGTCATGCATTTCAGCTTGAGTTTTTTATTCCATTGCCCAATGGATGAAGGCACTTGTCTGCTCTCCCAAAGATCTGTCGTTCTTGGCACCTCCAAGGAGCTACCATCCCCATTGGAGCCAATGTTAGCGTCAGTCTTTGCAGCCTTCCTCCAGTGATCAAACATGCTCTTACAAAGTGATTTTAAGGTGTCAAGGTCAAATTTTGTCATTTCAGTGAGTCTTCAAGTAAAATTTGGTCACTAGTTATTAGGTCTAGGGTTTGTTTTCACTCCTTTCAAAGTTGTCCAAATTTCGGTCCATGTCACCATTCAGCTGAGTGTACCATCATTCAGAGTGTTTTCATCATCGTATCAAGTTCGACTGGGTAATTTTACACCTTGTTCATGCTTCAGTTGTGCCTAGGTAAGGTTCATTTCCCTCTCCTAGGGTTTTGGAGGTAATTTCTCTTGGATGGTCAAATCATCAGAAAAACTTGTATCCTGATGTTCATACACCTTCCCCCATCCTTAATGTACCTTATTAAACACTTCCCATCACTGAGATCCTCCAAATTCCTCATTTTCGCACAAACCCTAGTTTCTTGCTACAACTTGGCAATTTTCTAGGCTAGGCCTGTGTTTTGCACTTTTTGACCCCTTCCCCTCACTCAATATTTTAAATTCCACTTTCCCCGAATTCCTAACATCCCTCCCTACTTTCCATAATTTTCTCAAGAATTTAGAAGCCCCTTATCCCCTTCATTTCGCTTCATTTCGACAAATCCCTTATTCCACACATCGGGATAGGTTTTACTCTAACGATGTTTATGAGCAATAAAAGATGAATTTGGGAAAACTGAGAGAGTTTTTTGTCCAAAATAGGCCAAGGAAGAAAAAACTCCTTAAATTTTTACACAGGTTTCATGGTTTTAGATAAATGTCAAAAATACAGTTGCCTCAGAAGAATTGATGCACCTCTGAAGTGACATTGGGAAAATCAAGTTTTCTCCTATCCTGGTTGGCCAAATGACTTGCTTGATGAGTCAAATGGAAAGTAGACTCAATAAGCTTTCCAATGAGCTATCCTGTGCCCAATTTGGACACCAGGAAGGTCTCCAAAAGTCTCTTGTAAAAGGGTGCGACGCGTTGGGTTTATGGCGCGACGCGTTGGGTTTGTGGCGCGGCGCGTTGGGTTGTGGCGCGATGCATAGAGCTGCAAGCTCTTTTTACCACAATTTCATTCAAAAATTAAATTTTCTCGGTTTCCTATGGTCCAAATTAAGTCAAACAACTCTTTCATTGCTAATAAACGTGTGTCTTATGATGTTTATGAGGATTTAATAAAACAAATTCAAACCCTACTTCCTTGCTCAAGAAATGTTTCCTTAGGGTTTATACATTGGTTTTTTTTGTGGCCATCACTCCCTCACTTTTATTCCCTCACTATTTTTATATTTTCATCAAACTTTTTCCCTATCCCCCATATCCCTAAATTCATCTACCCCTATCCCATATTCCCATTATCCCAAAAGCCTAGAGACTATTCCTAAAACCCTTTAATTCCCCAAATTTTAATTGGAAAATTTCAATTAGAAATATTCCTAAAATTCCCCTCATCCTCTCCCTTCATAGTCCCTCACATATTATCACACATTTGGCAACAAAAACCAAAAATTCTTCATACCCATCTAAGACAACACAAACTTTGGCAAACATGGAGACAGATTCCTCTTATGATAGAGATGAAGAAGGCATCGAGGAGGCGTAAAAATCATGACAAACTTAAGATTTTGTCCGAGGCTTCCTTGGCCCAGCATAGTACATGATGGAGGATAGTCAGCCCAAATTTCAAGAAATTTGGGACACTTTTTGCAAATTTTGATTTTTTTGGCCTAAACACAAATTTTTTAGCTCTACGCGTCGCGCCACTTGGCGCGCGCTTACGATTGGGAGCTCCTTTGGGGTAAAACTTTATATTTTTGGATTTTTCATGAAAATTTATGCATGCCTACCCATGGCCAAGATATTTTGACAGGTTTTGGGCTTCCAAAAGGGTCAAAAACACCCTAAAAATAACCTTTCTGCCCCTTTTTGGACACACAGGAAGCAGTGTTGGGAAAACTCATTTTTGGAGGGGAAAATGGAAGCCAAATTCAGAAATTCCACTTGTGTTGGAAATTAGACAGACAGACCTTTCCAGCAAGCCCACTTGGAGCCAATTTGGACACTAGGAAGGCCTTCAAAATTGGCTTCCAACTGGCATGACGCGTAGAGAAATCAGGTGTGACGCATTGGGGATTTTTGCTCATTTTTGACTCAGTAACTCTGTTTTTCGCCTAGTTTTGGATGTTTGACTTTCTTACTTCCAAATTTTAAACTCGTGATGTAATTGGATGTATTTTTATGGATCTTGATGTAATTTTGTTAAATTTTTACTCATGGAGGTAGATTCATCCATCAAAAGGTGAATTGCAACTGAATGAATCAGTTTCCTATCTTATAGAGGCAAGTTGTTCCACTGCCTATTTTCCAGTTCTTAGTTTAGATCTTTTTGAAACAGCTCCTAAAATTTTGAGCTCGACCCCTAGAGGCTGGGATGAGTTTTTGGTTGCTTATATCTTGTAATTTTTCAGTCATTAGCAGAGGTTGGACACTTGGGATTGCTTTGAGCATCATTGTACATTCATCTCTGTAGTTTGGCAAAGGAATAGATCAGGGTTTGTAGCACTCCTTAGGATTCATGTGGCTCTTTGTTTTGATGATGTGTTTCTCTTTGTTAATGTAAGTTTACTGGTGTTTCATGTGTATCATTTTCCCTCTTATTTCTTCTTAAGTTAAAAAAACAAGGATAAAGGGAGAATTCATTAAAATTTGGAGTGCTCTACCTAGGGTTTGTTTAATTTTCTATGTTTTCAATTGTTTGAAGAGGATTCTTGAAATTTTCTTTCCCTCTTCAACTCCTCACCAGTCTGAGCTATCCATTTCATTCAAAATTGAAAGCGTTAAAACATTTTCCTACCTTGCCCCATTCAGATCTCTGCAAAAACTAGGCCTCATTCCCCAGACCCAAAATCTGCCCTTCCCTTTGATCCAAAAAATACCCTCAAAATAAAATCAAACTCTTTTACATATATACCTAGCCTAAAATCAGCCTTTATTCAAGTCATCTCAAGCCTCACTGATTATTTTTGCTGAGATTTACCAGGAGAGAGACCTCTCCCGATCTGGTAGGGATAGCTACCAGATTAAGCGTGGTTTGATGTTACCCTAGATTCTGCCTTTCTCAGCCTGAGGTAGATTTAGGCCATAACAGACTGCAAACCCTAAGGTACTGAAAAAAATACTCTAGACCTTATTCCCAAAGCAATGAGTCGGAGTCGATGGGAAAAGATCTGTTGGAAGGAAGGCATTAAGGCATCCTACATCAGTACAGCACGAGTGTAACCCGCAGGCCAAGATTTGGAAGGAATCGGACGAAGTAGAGTGAAGGAACCAACCCGAAGTATGTTTCTAACATGCACAAGATGAAGCTAGCGCACGGTATAAACCCTTTGAATCAACCAATAATGAGAGCTGACAAAGAGGAAAGATATCCACTGATAGGGTCACATTGAAATCAAGGTACTGCACGAATCCCAAGTGTGAAAATGTAAGTTGGCGTCGAACACAAGGGAAACCACTAAGTCAAAGACCCATAATGATGATCAAATATTGAGCACAAGGTCACCTATTAGTGATGTAAATAGGGCTAGGGTGCGGCTCTAGGTTTGATCTCAGAGCAATATGTCGTAGTCGATAAGAGACAAACCCGCTAGCAAGAATTCAAATGGAGACATTCTCAAACCAGCACGAGCATAGGACCAAACATCTGACATGATAGAACAAGATACTGACAAGACCGGGAAGGTCGACTGAAAAATAAGTCAAGAGACACCGCAGAAAGGCTCATTCGGGTTTAACTTCGCTTGAACAAAAGCACGACTCATGTTGACTATGGCAGCAAATGATAACTCTATATAATTTTGTTATGCGGGAGGAAAAAACAAACTCTCCATATGATTGGAAGAGATAACCAATCGGGGGAGAACTGACTTATGAAACAAGGTTATGGCTTTTCCTATGTCAAAACTAAAACCATCCCAAAATTAAGGAAAGACATAGCCCTATGTTCTTTGTTCAAGGGCAACAAAAACAGAAACTGTAACTGCCATCAAATATGAAGTAATATCCCGTTCCCGCTCTTTTTGATATATTTGATTTTTTTTGTCTTTTTCATATAGTAAGCCTAGAAAATAATAAAATAATTCTATAGTACAATGGATAGAACGAGTATCGAGAAACAGATGCACTAGTTCTGTTATCACCAAAATAAGTCCTGATAGGCTGCTAGTCAGGCTACCTCAGTGTAACTATTTCAAACCAGACTTTTAGTTGAGGCTTAGCCTCCTCAACTTGAGAGGGCTCTCTCAATAGGTTTATGATTTTCAAATAAGGAATAGATGGCTAACTCTATGAGTAAAATGGATAAAAATGGATAATTGGTTGTACTACTAATCAAAAAACCTCTATTGGGCTTATGGAGTCAAACGTGTTTTCACAAAACATGAATATTAGCTTCATATGGAAGTCAGGGCATTTCAGGGTTTAGATGCATCAACAAAACAGTAGGACAAAAAATCAACACAGTTCATGAACATATGAAGGAAGTTAGAGCACCTTCAGTGAATTCTAAGTAACATACATTCATGCCACTTCAAGTAATTGAAAGAGGAAAACCATGAGAATATCAAACATCAATAACCCTTTTTGAATCTTGAGTGATGAAACCAATATCTCTGTATTAATAATAAAAACACAGTCTTTTCTACAACAAAACAGTATGCTTGTTAATGAAAATTTTCAACCCTATGCAATTCGACTTCTTTTCTTTTATAAATTCATATTTACATTCTTGAATTCTCTCCAATCACTTGAGAAAAATTTTAATTTTCTAGCTTGACACCTATCAACTACTAAAACAAACTTTTAATTACATCTGATAGTTAAACTGTCTGTTCTGGAGTCCTAATACAACTAGGATTAAAACTCTTATTATAACTTAACAACCTTATCCAAATGTCAAATCTTCTATCTGACAGCTACTCTTCCTAAAATTCAACCTTGATGATGTCCATCTCCTTGTTGTTTGACTGTATTGATTTGCCTCTTATTTGCCCTAAAAGATAGGAACATGTTCCCTGCAAAATAGCTATAATGCTTCATTTATGTTTCTTCAAACAATCTGCTGACCAAAGTGTGCTCAAAACATGTGGCAAAGTCTTATTAAACTCATGTGACTTCGCATTTCCAGCTGTGCCCAAACCAAACTTTTGAAGAAGTGTCAAAAACTGTTAACATTGCTACACTACGAAAATGTCTGTTGTTTTCGTAGTGCAGAACTTTACCTTTGAAAACCTCAATTGGAATCTTCATTTTTCTTTGTTTTGCCACTATATTTTCACTTGTGATCTTTATACATTCTTTAGCAGCATCAAGTTTTTAAAAACATGCCCTTTCGCCCTTTGAAACCTTGCAAAACTGTTTAAACTACATCCTACAACAGTTTCGTAGCGCGCTACGAAACTGCTGTGTATGACACCTACAGCAGTTTCATAGCGCGCTACGAAACTATTGTGTCTATCTTTTCACAACCTTTTCCAAAACTTTAAGCTTCAAACCTTTACTACCATCCTTCCACTTATATATAAGCTCTCATAATCAAAAAATCAACTCTGAACTTCTTTCAAAAATGAAATTTTTCGACATAACCCCAAAAATGTGTTAGAAGATGTCACTTATTGTTTACATTGATTTTAGCTATGGTTGATCTTCGGGCTTTGCTAGCTGTATCTCAAGGTCTTCAACCTGCCTTTTAAGCCTTCTATTATTTGATCTTATTTTGGTATTAACCATCCTTATGAACTTTACTTCCTTGATTGCAGGGACGGTCCATATGAAGAATTGATCCTGACTACTGATTGACTCAATGTTTGAAACCTTTTCTAGCTCCCACAGACCTTTCATCCTCTCAAAGTTTGACCTTTCTACAGCATGCATTCTCACTTTCTTCTTTAATTTATCAATTTCAATGTTTTCAAGTCTGAGTTTGTCTTTAACCTCCTCATAAATACTCTTTTCTCTCTGAGTATTAAAAACTTTGTTTATGTCTTCTTCAAGTATTTAAGATGATATATTTATGGGTTCTTCAAAAACATTTGCATCCTCACCTCCTATTTGGTCTAAATCCATGTCTGGTTGCTGCGCTTTCTTAGACTGCCTAGTCAAGGGTTTTCTAGGTTTAAAGACAAACTCTGACACTTCATCCTCAAAATCTAATTTTTTGGATGTTCTCAATTTCTTTGATTTGCCACCTGTATCCAGTTTGATGAAATCTACTTGAACCAGGGGAGACTCTTCAATGTCAATAGCTTGTAATATATCATTCAAGTCACCTCTTAATTCCAAGTTTTCATCTATGACCACAGCCTTACCCTTCTCCTTTGACCTCTGACTCCTAGTCAACTTCTATTGAGTTGTTTTACTAGTTGACTGTTTCTGAATTGTCTCTTTGACATGAGTTCTCTTCTTCTGTGTATATTTAGGAGTCCTTTGGATATTTAGTGATGTATTTATCATTGGTTCCTTAACATGCTTCCTGGGCTTAAGCTTGAAAACCCTTCTTGATTTTGTTTCTGTAGGTTCAGCAGTCTTTGATGAAGATGTTTCTTTGACTTGAGGGCTAGCACCTGTTCCTTCAACTCCTATTCCACTCAAAAAGATAAATGCATACCATTCTCTATTCACTTGCTAAAGCTCATGCAAAACTATTAACTTGACTAGACCATGATGAAATAATGAGGTTTCACATGCCTGAGCTTTCATCTGTACTTTTTCTGCCATCTTGGCCAAACTTCGAAATAGAAAGAAAGGTAAGTCTAGAGATATTATTCCTGTGAAATGCAATAAGAGTTTAAAATGATAAGTGTACACCTTGTGGTATCTCCCTTCGTAGGTGAAGTACCTTTGGATGTTGTAGAGCATATTGGCAAATGCATCCTTGACATAACTTATTGGCACAACTTTATTCAAATCAGTATCCATAAACTCTGGTTTCAAAAAGATTTTGCAGGGTTGCATTTCAAACCTAAAATTCTTGAACCATCTATCTTCCCCCCTTGGAATTTCTGTGACTTCTGATATAACTTCAGGAGAAATTGGTAAATTGAGGAAACCAACCTTTGTGTTTGACCCTGTGAAGTTCATGGCAAACTCTTTGGTAACCTGATTATGCCCTCCTTGAAGCTTTTCGTAGAACCTCCAACGCCATAACTTCTTGAAGGCTTCTTCAACATATTTATCTCTTGTGAGAGTTTCTAAACCTTTAGGGTCTGTTCTCAGACAGTGACCATACCTGCGATTTCTCTTTTCTTCTGTCATCTTCTTCCTGAAAACCCTATGTCTTTAACAAACCTATAATAAACCTCCTTGTTGGATAAACTGGCTCGCTTGAAAATGTAGTTCAGCCTCGCTTGATGGAAGTTCATCCTCGCTTGATTAGAAACCTTGTTTCAGTCGGCAATTATTTTCAAACTCACTGGATTAGCAAGTATCAAAATTGTTGACATAACATCAATTGGATTCTGCCTCACTTGAAAACTTGAGGAGAACTCTGGTTTCTTATCATGAGCTTCTCTTTCGACAATAGATATGCATGTTGTGCGTTATTTGCATGAGATAAAATCAATGATAACTAACCCCTTTTCAAATTTTCAAAGGACTAATGACAAATGACCCCTAACAAAACCCATAATGATTTCATAACTACTTTGGATGGTCGCATGCGTGAGGGAGGATTCATGGACTGACACCATAATCATGAAAATTTAACCCAAACTAACGGATGTGACAACTAAACCGAAAAAATTTGAATCCCCAATTTTGTAGCGCTGGTAATGTGATTTTTGGATTTTGCACTACGAAAATACCAAATTTTTCATAGCACAGAAGAATTTTTTTTACACTAAGCGTGCTACGAAAACGTGGTTTTGTGGCTTATTCAATTTTTTTTTTTTGAAAAAGACTTAAAATATGGTTTTCAAAACGTGGCATGAGACTTCTAAAGAGTAAAGCAAGGTTTATGCACTTTATTTGGTGATGAAATGAGACTTGTAACCCATGGCTTAGACCCTATAAAACATAAAAATGACTCAAACCCTATCTAATATCATGACTTAGAAGCAAGTATAAACTAACCAAGTTTAGAAAATTTTGATAGTGATAATAGTGGCTCCACATGGGATAGTGTGTCCCTGTGCTACACTAAGAACTCGCAGCTCCAGTGCTATCCATTTTTTGATAAAAACATAAATTTTGTTGACAAGCATCTTCTTCAAACTGTTGGGCCTTCACCTCAGGTTTAATATTTCTGTTTCATCTCGTCATTTATTAGCAAAAATTGACAAAGATGAATATATACAATGTCATGAGTGATTTATAATACTTCAACAAACATAATGCTTTAGGAACCTGCCATTAACAGGCCCTCTCGCATATAATCCTCCATCAATTTCCTGCAATATGTAAGTGTTGTTCCCATGAAAACCAACAATCTAAAAAGGACCCTTCCATAAATTCTCAAACTTACCATGCTTGCCCTTTTCCTCTATTTTGGCCTCCCATTTCAGCACTTTGTCATGAATCTAAAAACTGTCCTCTTTGATCTTCCTATCAAATGTATTCATAATTCTGTTTTGAACGTGCTGATGACTATCATAGACTTCATTTATCTTTTCCTGCAAGGCTATCAGCTGGTTTATCCTCCTTTGGATGGAATTTGGTTCTTCTTCAATTCCTTGAATTAACTTCATAACTGGCACCCCAAGTGATGTTGGGAAAACAACTTCAGCCCCATAGACTAATTCATATGGTGAAGTTCCAATTGATCTCTTTGTGCAAATCCTATCAGCCCATAAGGTGTACTTCAGCTTTAAGTGCCAAGCTTTCTTGTTCTCCTGCAGTACCCTTTTGATGATTCTTACAATTCTCTTGTTTGATGATTCAGCAAGACCATTACCTTGCGGATAGTATGTTGTAGAGTGTCCAAGAGTGATGTGATATTAATGGAAGAAATTTATCATCTTCTTGGGCTTAAATTCTTGAGCATTATCTGTTATAATCTTCATGGGACAGCCAAATCTTGACAATATATTATTCTCTAAAAAAGAAATAATAACAGAATCATTAGCTTGCCTTGTTGGTATCGCCTCTATCCATTTGGTGAAGTAGTCCATTGCCATAAGAATCCAGCGATGCTGCCCTGATGAAGATGGATGTATCTCTCCAATAAATTCTAACTCCCATTTCTGAAAAGGAGCTTCAACATAGATAGGAACCAAAGGTAGAGGTACAAGCTTTCTTCTCCCTTCAAAAATTTGGCACTCATGACACGTAGCAATCTTTTTGTAAATGTCTTTAAACATTGTTGGCCAAAAATATCCAGCTCTTAGGATCTTGTTTTGATCCAGATTTATGCAGGAATGCAATAGAATAAACATATAACCATAAATACAGAGATGCAGCGGAAATAACACTTCATTTCATTAATATCAAATAACTGAAATTTGCTTACAGACAGAATGGAAATAAAACTAGCTAGGGCACTGGTAGCTATCTCTGAGAAGAGATATGGCAGCTACAGGCCTCTAAACTGAGTTACAATGAGGCTCAAGGGCCTCTTTATTATTGAGAAACAATGGAGAACCCTAAACATCCAAAAACCTAACCCTAGGAGATGAAGCGCCAAAACTATGGGCCCCTTTTGGGTAAATTGGTGTTTCAACTTCCCAGGGACGTAACTTTGGCATACTATCTCCGTTTGACGCGCATGATACATCATTAGAAAGCTCTATCCGAGGACTAAAAATTTCGCCATGAATATCATTCCAGAACAAAATGATATTCACTGGAGGCGCGATGCCCAAAAATGTCGTTTAGGGCCTCAAAACGGCTCCGGAAGTTCAGGACCCGAAAAACTGTTAAAAATAGTAAGTTATGTCGAAACTGAAAAACTGAAAGAGACAATGGTGGGGGCCCAAGTGGAATAGGCGGGTGGCCACCAATATCCACCTGGATCATGTTTGTTGCAGCTTTCCAATAATGATGTCCTTCGCAATCACCTTTATATAATTCTTCAATGATCTTTTCAGCCTCTTTTTCAAGTGGACAATTCAGCAAAATTCCTCCTGCATCTTTCCAAAACAGATTTTTGTCATAAAAAAAATATCGCAATGATTTCAGCTTAACAAACGTTGCTTTGGACTTTGATATATCAGCGGGAGCTTTATTATGATGTAGGACAAAAACCACATCCTTATACCACTCTGAAGTAAGAAATTTCTCATCAATTTGGACCAATTCTTCTTCATTTTCAGAAATTTCTGATATTTCTGCATTCAGATTTATGTCAAGACAATCTAGATTTGACTGATTCGTTAGTTTTTCCAAGCCTTGTCACTTCACCAACTTCATTTATTTGATGTCTATATCATATTCCAGCAATTTGGCAATCCATTTTCCCCTCTTGCCATCCGGATCTACCTAAGTTAGAGTGTCTTTTATCACAGCACTAGGAACATATGCTATGATATGCAAATGCAAAATATAAATTTTGAAATCTTTTATAGATTTCACTAAAGCATAGGCCTACTTCTCTAGAATATTATACTTTAGTTCAAAATTTTATAATGTCCTACTAAATAAAGAAATAGGTTGTTCAATACCTTGCTTTCCTTTTTGTAGCAAAACTCCAGCAACTGTGTTTTCGGAAGCAAATGTAAAAACCAGAAATTCTTTGGAAAAATCTGGACTGATGAGCACCAATGCTTGTGTGAGTGCCTTCTTGAATTCTTCAAAATATTTCTTTGCTTCAGCTGTCCATTTAATGTCAACTCCTTTCTTTAACATTCTTGTTATATCTTTGACAATCTCAGCAAAGTTAGGAATGAAACGCCTAACAAAATTCACTTCCCCAAGAAAAGAATGAATCTCTTTCCTACTTCTTGGAAAATATACCTTTTGAATTGCATTAAATCTATTAGGATCAATCCTAATTCCATCTTTAGAAATGATATTACCAAGTAATTTTCCTGAAGTTAAAGCAAAGATTCTTTTAGTAGGATTAAGAGAGGTACCAAACCTTCTACATTTCAGCAAAAAAATTTCTAGGTGTTTCAAATGATCTTCTTCTTTCTTTGAATAGACTGTGATATCATCAAGATAAAAAACTACAGACTTATATTTTTCTTCAAAAAAGGGAATGTCCATTACTCTTTGGAAAGTGGCTCCCGCATTCATGATACCAAAAGGCATTTTAGCGTACATGAATGTACCCCATGGTGTTGTGAAGGTTATTTTTTCTTGATCATCTGGATGCACAAGAATCTGATTGTAACCTAAAAAACCATCAAGCATAGACATCCTTTGTGAACCAACAATATTTTTTAGAATTGAATCCATCCTAGGAAGAGGATAGTTATCCTTTAGTGAAGCCTTATTCAAATTTCTGAAGTCAATACAAATTCTGATTTCTCCACTCTTCTTCCTTGTCGGAACTAAGTTTGCAAGCCAATTTGAAAATCTAATTGGAACAATGATCTTTGCATCAAATATTTTCTTAACCTCCTTTTCAATCAATGGCATGAGAAGAGGATTAATTCTCCTCAATTTATGCTTGAAAGGCTTCTCATTTTCCTTGATAGGAATAGTATGTTGAATAATGGAAGGATCATATTGCTTTAAATCAGCATAACTCCAAGCAAAAACATCCATAAACCTTCTCATCATATCAATATATTTGAATTTCACATCAGCTGAAAGAAACTTTGAAATAATTATCATTTTAGGAAAAGCTAATGTACCAAGATTACATCTTTCTACTTCCTCTTCATCAGCTTGTAATTTTGGTGCTTTAAAAACATCATTATGATCAAAAAGCTTCTCAAGAGGAATAATACCCTTTGGTATTGCATTATTCTTCAATTGAAAAACTTCATAATTTCCTTTAGACTGAACAAACATATTTTGTTGATCTACATGTGTACTTTCAAATTCTTCTTTTAGCTCAATAAAATTCTTTACCTGTTGATCATCTTCAAAAACTTGCCAGTTTATGATATTGTCCGGTATAGCTGGCCTATGATGAACTTTGATCTCATATTTTTCATTTGAATGCATAGGAATGATGAAAATACTTGCGGAGACAGCAAGGGAGTCAGCAATAGAATTCTGATCTCTAGTTTTGACTATGAAGGAATAAGACTAAAAATTTTCCAACATGTCTAAAACTAAATTTCTATAAGCCCTCATTCTTACATCCTTCGTTTGATAGACACCTTCAACTTGTCTAATAACCAATTCAGAATCTCCAAAAATAGAAATATTTTGAGCCTTCATCTTTTTCAAAACATCTAGACCCAAAATCAAAGATTCATATTTAGCCATGTTGTTTGTGCAATCAAAATTTAGTTTGTAAGAGTAAAACTTACTCTCATCATTTGGATTTGTATTCCAAATCCCTACTCCTGCTCCTTCTTTTCCTGTTGATCCATCAAAGTGTTGGTGTCCCGTGTTTTGATAGTTTGGAAAATCAAAAGACAAGGCAACATCAGAACCAATCTTTAGAGTCCCAGGATCTAGTCCTCCTGTTCTCAGAGAGGGATCTCTCGAATATTTGTTTGAAAAGGTTTATCTTGTGTGCTTTGAGTATTGGTTTTAGACTAGTTATTAAGTGCAGATGTTTTTTTGTTTGTTTGGTTGGATTGAATTGATACAGCAGAACATGAAAGGTCTAGGAAAGATACACAGAATGGAGAAACATCTGGTTCATTAGGAAATGGAGTCAAGAAGAGGTCATAACATACTCATCAATGGATATGGGATATCAAAGGGAAAATCTAACTTGGCCACAAGATCCTTTTGTTTTTGGAATGAGATGAACATTAATGATTTGGAAAGAGAGGTTTAATTCTCAACAAGGGAATTTGAAAGCATAATTTGAACAATAAAGAGCTCTTTGATAGACAGGGCTAACCATAAATTCTACAAATCACACCTTTAAGCAAATAATGATTTAAAAACAACTTTTAAAATGAAATCTAAGATTCGGGGAACACCCTATTTCCTCAAATATTTTATTTCAAATGACTTAGAAAACCTAAAATATTCACTGATAATTGCAGTCATAGAAGAGGGAACACCTAAAAACATCTATGATCATAATTATAACGACCTTTAAGCCAACTGTTTAAGTGAGGACAAAGGGCAAGATCAAAATAGACCTCTTTGATTCACTGTAAGCAAAGAACTTCAAAGGGAGACTTCAATAAAAGTTTTTAAGTGGCAGCAGACAAGCAGGGAGAACCATAAATCATGTTGAAACCAACTATTCAAACTATTAAGGAAATAAACGAGCATGAAGACTAAAGAGAGAGATTAAATACTCTAAAATACTTCAGCAGAAGAAAACATAAAACAGTGAAGGATGAACAAGTCTAAGGTGCTTCCAGGAGTCATTTTTTAGCCTAAAAATTTCATCCTACTGTAGTAAGAAGTTATGGAACATAATGAAAACAAGGGAAAAACATTAAACAGTTCAGAATACTTCACCAACATCCAAGCTCATGGATCCAATGATACCGCCTTCTCAGTCACAAGCATGCAACAACATCATCAGGGCTTCCAAGACTTCAATTTATTCTTCAACTTCAACAGACTATGTATTTATTTCAGAGAGTTTCAATATTACAACTGGTGATCAAACAACAACCAAAAACTTCTCCTCTTCTACAAAAGTATTTATAGAAGAATGAGGAGGTGGAATGGGATAAATATCTTCTAAGTTGAATTAATATGTCTCTCGGCCTTTGAGGGGCTCGATGGAGAACATTCTAATGTTTCTCCTGTATTAATTGGTTACATTAACTATTTGAGCTTGTTTGGAAATAAATTGTTGACTTTAAGGCTCTCTGTTATCCTTAACATAACTTATGTTGACAGTTTATAATAAATTCCTTTGGTGGAAATAACTGTTCGGCCGCATTGATGCAAATTCTCTTGGTCAGGAAATAACTCGGCCTCCTTTTGATTGCTTTGAGGCTGTAGGTGGCTTTGTGGTAGCTGGGGGATTCAATTTGCCCCTGATGTGGTAGTGTAGGTTGTTTGACGTAAAACACCTATAGTATATTTGAATTTTGTGTTTTAGTCTTTAATTAAGCCTAATCTTTGTCTTCTGGTCTTCAAAATTTCTTAAAACGTGAATCAGATGCTTGATTCAGTCAAATTTATGTCTTAATCCTTCCAAAATGTGTTAATAGTATTTAAATAATTTTCCACTTTGATTCTGCATTGTCGGTCTGATACTCCTTAATCATATTACTCTTCACGGTGTCTTGTTGATGTGCAGATCCGTGAAGGTCTCTTTATGGTATCAGAGCTTCATGATGCCTTGCTTGAGCATGGTGTTGAAACCTTTAAATGGATCCCTTTAATAAACAAAGCCTAAAAGATCGTCATCCTTTGGCTTTGATTTTCCCTTTAAACATTCGAAATTTACTAGATCCTGCAAAAAACACACAAAAATTATAAAATCCTGCGTTTATTGGGTTTAACTGCTTCAGAGGCTTCGGGGAGGAGCGTGACCGTCAGATGGCAATCATCCAACGGTGGAGATCTACATGGAAGAGGTTAAAAAGGAGAACGAAGGGATATATAAGTCGGGCCCGTCGATCTGCAGAGATCGACGGTTGGGAGCGATCCTAGTCGTATAAAAAATGATGGAAATACAAAGAAAACAGGTTAAAAAAAAAAATTAGGCAAAGAAAAATACAAAAAGGCGAATGGGTTTTGGAAATAATCTGGACCATCGGTTGAATGCAGATAGATGGCCCAGATCTAATCGGGGAATCACAATCGACGGGGGTAAAAAAGAATAGGGCTGCTGAAAATCTCCGATGTGATTAAACGTAGACCGTTGATCCGTAGATCAAATCAACGGTGGTAAATGAATCGAAGGAAAACATAAGTGGGCAAAAGCGCATGAAAAACTCCGATGCGATTGGATGTGGATCATTGATCAGAGGATCAGATCAACGGCGGAGAATGTATCGGAATATCTCAAATCGTAGGTCGCACATAAAAGGTTTAAGTGCGCTTAATGAAAACTCCCGATGCAATTGCGCATTCGGGAAGGGCGATGTGATTGAGCGCAGGCCGTTTGGTCGGCCAACGATCAACGGTGGAGATGAACCGCGCCCATGAATGAGCGGGACCCTTTATTAATATAAAAAACCCAATTTTTTTAATATACAAAGGTTTTTATGATATGGGTGGGGTATATGTATGATATGGTTAGGCGCCCGTCTGCGGAGCTGAAGGTTTATATGAAGGATAATATGCCCTGGGTTTTATAAATGAAAAAGTGGCCAATCGCAATCTTAAAGTCGAGCACGGGCTTTTTAATCAACCCATTCGATTTGTGCGATGTGATTGGCGCCTCGGGACTTAAACTCTTAGTCCCGGGCGTAGGTTATATGGAACATAAAATGGAGGGAGCGGGGTTTATACATATATGACCTAATCACATCAGAAAGTTTGATGCAGTCTTTCAATCAACCCATTTGAATTTTCCCGATGCGATTGCACGATCGGCTCTTTTCAATCTAACCAATTTTTTATATATAGCACGTGACTTTGGTTTTTTAGATTAAAACTTTGGAAAAATGGGTTTTTTGGGTTTTACAAAGGAAAAAGGTGATCGGAAAGGATTATTTACAAGGTTTTAAGCACGGAAGGCGGGCCCATGGGTTATATGAAAAATAATATGATTGGAGGATAAAAGCACAGGGCTTAATCGCATCGGAACTTTTGGCGTGGTACAAAGACTTGTCCACTCGGAATATTTGCGATGCAATTAAGCACTCGATGGGTCGGCACCTGGTTTGTGTAGCGTGGGCATATGGGGGAAGTGGTTTAGGATTTGGCTCAAGGGGGTTTTAAACCCATAGTCATAATACTTTGTTTTTTTACAGATTTTTTTCATGGTTTTCAAGGGAAACAGGGGTTTCGGAATAGTTTAAAAATGAGTTTTAAACTATGGAAAAATGTTTTTCATGAATGGAAGAAGGAGAAATCATGAAAAATAGAGGAATTATATGGAGAAAAAGGGGAGCAAATGAAGGTTAGTTTTGAGTGGGGGAAAGGGAAAAAATGATGGTTTTGCAGCAGTCTTTCTCTTGGGATTTTAGCAGAATTTCTGAGTATTTGAAATGAGGATAGTAGTGAAGATTTGGACAAAGGAATAAAGCCGTCAAATTGTACATTGGTGAATACGTTTTTAGGTTACTCCTAGTGCGTTTATATTTACCAAAGGAACCATAAACATAATATTAAAAAAATACAGCTTGGTGTGTTCGATAACCTGAAAATTCCACACTGGTGCAAAAACGTTATATGTATGCACTAGTGCGTAAGGTTGTCTCGATGCGCTTCGTTAAAAATGCATGTATGAAAACCAAAAAATAGTGTGTCGTATGTATGTATGCACTGTTACGAGTGTTTTTTTGTTTGATAGCGCACCGGAGCTGGTGCATAACTATTTTTTGGGCGCACCGGGGATAATTTTTTTTCTTTTTAATTGAACATTACGTGTCCATATTTATATAATAATAAAAAAAATGTTTTATGTATGAGGTTAATGTATTTTATATGTCAATTATGTAACAAAGAGAGAAGCGGAAGGAGCAGGAGCAAATGGCAGACCAATACGATATGGTCCAACCATGGGAGGCACAAGAGAGGGAGAGATATTTATACCCTCACCCTATTAGCGCAGTGACCTGAGTGCTCTTGAGAAATGTATGCCCCCTTAAGTACTATGAGGAGGCTACATCCCTGAAGGTGCACTCTGGTTAGCTGGCACAATTGATTCGTCGGTGGGATGTCCACCAACAGACTTTTTGTGTCAGTCCTAAGACATGGTATAGGTCCTCTAAGGAGGACATATATTTTATTACTGGCCCATCCAGGAGAGGGGAGAACTTTCCTGAGTTCCCTGATGTCCCCCATGGGGTTGCAAAAGAGATTCAACTTGTCTACTCTCAGCGATATGTTGGGGGTCATGTAGTCCATCAAACAAATTTTCAAGTGCATGGTGGACAACTACAGATTGCTTATTTTGTTGCATAGCAGGTTAGGTGTCTCTCATTATTAGTGAACACCATTATACATTATACTATTGATGGGAAATGCATTAGTTTCCCTCTATTTTCTATGGTGATTCTTTGATGCAAGCACCATGATGTATCAGATGGTATGCCATTTTTTTTGCGGTTTTGTAGGGCTTTAGATATATGTCATGCGATGATACATGGGAGGATGAAATTCCCTTTCACTTCAAAGATTTTTTGTTTATTTTTAAGAAGTTTTGAGAGACGAGGCCTAAATTTGACCGTCGCCTTCCTAGGTCGATTATTAAGGTGCGGATGTTGTTGGCTTGAGGGGTCTTGACCCAGGTTCGAAATTGAGGTTAACCAACAAAACCCTCTTACTACTGGCCCTTTCAACAATGACTTCCTTGCGCAACTCAAAGTCTCACCCGAAGCAGTATGGGGGGGTACTGGAACCAGGTTTCCGCACCATGAGAGAGGTTTGAATGATGTGGGTGCCTTATGATCCCAATAACCATAAACAGGCCTTCGTGAAATCAGCCCTAACCAGTAAACCCTTTTTAGACAGATTTAGGTCAAATACGAAGAATATATTGTGCAAGTTAAGACATCAACTGTAAACCAAGTAATAACCTTTAACACATCATATCAGAGCCTTATACCATCAGATCCATCCAATAGGCATTCATATAAACCCAAACACAGTTGCGCAAGAGATTTATTTGCAGACAGTACAGAAATCGGAAATAAGATGCAGAAATATTCATAACATAAACAACAGATGCATATAGAACTCAGATATCTGCAACAATATTCCTTTATTACTATCATTCCATATCCTTCATACAAAACACTTCAACAGCCCGCGCACACAACTAGCGGGGTCCGCACACAGAAGGACTAAGGTCTACGCACACACAGCTAGCAATAACATTCTTACCGAGACAATCCGCACAAAATATCACTAATTTTCCAGATCTACCATTTACATTCAAACTTATCCAAAAAATGATTTATTTAGACTTGATCTAGCCATCTATTTATACTATTATCCTGCACTACTCTATGGTCCGCAAACCATGATTTGCGGCCCCTTGATCTACCCTTTGACCCATTACAATTCATGAGGGCTTTTGACCTGCCCCAAAACCCCTATGCACGACTTATTTATTACAAAATATAGAAAAAATGGTCGAACTTAGGGGACCCTGCTACAACAGGCCCCCAACACAATCTTCTGACTCATCCCGAGTCACACTGGTACTGGATTCTTCATTTTTTTCTGGAGCTCCTCGATAGTAGCTGCAAATGGCGCCAATACACCCGCGCTTTGATCTACTACATTCTGCATGGTATCCACTAGTTTTTCTTAAGTTGTCCCTTCAGTGGCCAAAGTGACGCTTTGCAACATCTGGTTTAGGTTTCGAACTGCCAAATCAGGGTCCTAGGAAAGCTTCATGGCCTCATCCGCCCATGGCTTCATATGATCTGTGACTATTTTCTTTTTGCGGCGAAGCTCCTCCACCTCGTCCCGCAGTGCCTGGCTGGTCTGAAGGCGTGCCATTCTCTGAGCAGGGATGAATGTAGGAAAAGCCTCCTCTAAGTCATCAAAATCCTGCTCCTTTGCACGCAGCTCTTGGGTAATCTTCTTGACTAAAGGATTTGTCTACACAGAGGTCCACAGTCCCATTTCCTTCTCTAGGAGGGTCGAACCCTTATTAACGTCTGCGAAGATGCTGGTGAAAGTTATCTTTACTATTGCGGCCCGTGTGCACACACCTCTGGAGGGGTATTAGGCTACAACTTCACCTGCAATGCAGAAATCTGCTACTCAAAATCTGCTTTAACAGTCTGAATCTCCGACCTGGGAGCCTTGAGGGCTGCGACCAGGCTCTCAATTTTAGCTTGCGGCACTGCGGAGTTCGAGATAACTACGTCTAGAATCTCGCCACATAGCATATCAATGAAGCTCTCTTGCTCCATGCGCTGAGATATGGTCTCATGTTTCATTGTCTAAGCCTGGATAGACTCTGTTGTCTTTTTTGTTGCAACCTACTCAACCTCGTTGATTTGTTGTTGTGCGCGAGCCTCTCTACTATGCAGTTCGGCTGATATGAAAATGTGTAGCGCATGGAGTTGTCCACTTGGAAACTTTGCCAAGTCAATGCCAACCTCAGGGTAGGTTTGGACCTGCACACACAATTCTGCTTGATCCATAGATACTGCTGGCCCCGAGAAGGGGCAGATTCTGCTCCCTGTAGCTGCGACGAGCGAAGTAGATGGCAGGCTCTCTTGCACCGGCCTCGCTTGATCCACCCTCGCTTGAAATGTATCTATTTTGCACTGTAACACCTACAAAGTCGACTGTAAATCTTCCACCATAGCTTTGTATTGGGTCTCCATGGCATTCCAATAGTCCTCTGATGTTGGAGAGACTGCATCTGTAATTTTGTTGAGGTCCTAATCTATCAGAGTAACCTCTTCCTCACCTCTTGCCTTTGATCCTTTCCTTTTCTTGTGCCTCCCCTTAGATGTTTCACCTCTACGCTTGGTGTCGCGTGGAGATTCAGCAACATCTCCATCAAGCCCATCCAATCTGGTGAGGCCCACCTCCTCGTCGTCACCTCCTAACTCCTGATCTTTGTATTTTTCTGCTTCTGGGTCATTTTCTGGTTCAGCTCTGGTATCTTTTTTTCCTGTCACTATGCACAGCTCTGTTGTATCTTTTGGATCTGTGCATTTTTTATTTGTCTTTCCCGGATGTGGATGACATAATGGGCTTTTTGGAGCCAAGCCCAATCTTCCACGCATTTGGCCATGTTGCGACGACATGGTAAACTTTCGGCTTAGTGACCATATACGGTAAGGTGTACTAGTTTGAGTCCTTGTGTGCCTTGATCATGATGTTTTGAATGGTCACCTAAAATTATACAACACTTTTGTATTTCTCATCCACTACCAGTGAGATTCATGGTCTAGAATAGATAACTTGTGCCAGCGCGCCTTCAAAAAGTACCTAGAAAACTTTGTTTTCTTCGACTCGTCGAGTGTTTGATGAGTCCCATAGGTTTGTGTAGCACGCCCCCTTGCATACGCCTTGCTCAATTTCAGGGAGGACTACATCATCTGGGGTCTCTCATGCCACCAGCGCAATCAGCAATAGCAGCCACAAGTAACATAAATTCTTCCCCAGTTCCTGCACCTCGCGCAAATTCTCCAGAAACTCTTCACATAAGAATTGCAACCAAATTTACAGCATCCCTTTTTCACATTGCCCTTCCAAGGAATAGATGTGCGCGAGGACTGATTTCAGCCGGAAATTCCTCAAAAGCTTACAACTAAGGATAAGGGTACCCATGCACATCGCCAAGTCAGCGATGGTCTGGACCAGAAAGCCCCACTTATACCATACCACTTTGCACTTGTCCTTTACCTTCATTGCTACTTTCAATTCATTGCTCTTCTGAAATCCCTTCATTATATGGGGCCCCTTCTTGGGCAGGCTTGTAATCCGATGGATCAGTGCGGCATCTATAGGAATTCTTCCATGAATCCATAGAGAGCCTTCGTGGACCAAGGCCAACAATTGGCGCACACAAATGCCGGTGATGGGGTACCTCCCAAAATATGGAATCCTTAGCGGATTGAGGATCCCCGCGTTGTGTAGTCCCCACGCCTAGGGTATTGAATCCACCTTTGGTACATCATCGTACAGCACCCGTTCCAAGTAATTTTCTGGTACAAGCTCCGAGAACGTTGCTTCATTTGCGAGATCATAATCGTAAAACATGATATGAGGGATCTTGCCGAACATTTCGTCAACCAGAGGGACATATTGACGAATCAACACCATTTGTAGATACTCCCACACAGTATCAATGTTCTGCAGCTTGCGCGTAGAGGGCTTTCATGGCTTAACATAAGGTGGCCACTGTTAACACTAGAAAATTTTAAAAGCAAAGACGACATTATTTAATGTCAGGCAGAAGGATTTACAGAGCTGAGAGACATTAGAGAATCTAGAAAGTATTTAAAATTTTCTAAGGTCTGAGGAAAAATCAATTTCATCAAGTCATAAATGCTTTTGCGCGCATAATCCTTCGAGAAGAGCACCTTTGCATGCCTTTTAACCCGAAATGTGTGCAATCCTGGGAGTGGTGAAAGTCACTTTCCAGGACCACAAAAAACACACTCCAGGATAGTGATTTCACACTTGAAGTTGCCTAAGGACAGCCACCAAAGCCTCCTTAGACATAAAGGGAGCACACAATGGAATCATCCCCCTCTCTTGGGTCACCATCCACAATGTACCAAGGGGGGGAAGGAGGATTTGAATTCTCCTATAAAAGGCCACCAAGAGATGAACAACTTAAGAGCGCATTGTTATGTTGGCCAGAATTTCCCCAAGCAATACCATCAGTGTGTGATCTGGAGCTGAGATAGAGGGGACTCAATTGTTTTCCATCCAACAAGCTCAGTCCACCATAGTAGAGAGAGGGAGACTTTGCACCGAGGCAAGCTTGGAAGTAAAGATATCCTTGCATTGAGACATAAAACCCAAGTTCTAAGGGCCCTTTGGCAAGAGGGTTAAAGTTTCATCCTCATTTCCTACCAGCGCTCAATAAGAGGGGCCGAAAGAGCCATCGTTTGGATTATTGCAGTTGTTTGACTCTATTTAGAGATTTTGTTTATTTTTTTTAGTTTTAGTTTAGTTTTAGTTTGAATATACATGCTATTTCTCTATCTAGTATTTTTATGTTCTAGCATGTTCCACTAACTTGCTTGAATCCACTTATTTTTTTGCCTGTGACCAATAACTTAAGAGTGTAAACCACACCCCTTAAGTTGGTGTGATTTCGTACATGCGTGCACCGCACACACTAATACAGCCGCCATGAAATAGGTTCTATGAACATTGCTTCTGGCCTAGCACTCATCAGTCGCTTTGATGGATCACCAAGGGGGGATCGCTTCTTGGAGGCTTGCCTTGGGGAGGTGACATTCTACGGAGAGGCGCGCGACTTAGTAGTAGCCCACTTCGATATCTTGCTCTTGCCCTTCTCCTTCGCAAGAGTGGACACTACTTTTTCAACTTCTGTAATGAATTATCTCACATCTGTTGGGAATATGTAATCAGCAAGATTGGCAAAGTCCGATCACAGAAACAACATCGTTTCAACCAACTTTGGGATTCTAGGATCTAGCCCTCCTGAATCCGGAGAGGGATCTCTCCAATAAGTGCAAAGATGGATTTTTCTTTGAAGTTTGGGGTAATAATATTAGGCTAGTTATGAATGCAAAGGGTTTGTTTTGTTTTTGGATGGTTGAGCATGAATATTGTTTGAGGTGGAAAGTCCTAAGTGCAAAGGGTTTCAAAGGTGAGAAGTTGCAAGTGAATAGAACAGCTAAGCTAAAAAGATAGATATAACATTGGTTTTTAGTCCATTGGGATATGGAGTCATAACAGGGCTTTAATTGAGCAACAACATCAAGAGTGATACAAGGGGAAAGTCATCTACATCACAAGATTATTGAGATTGAAATGATGGAATGGGAACAATAAAGTGTTGGAGAGATGGAAACTGATAATAATTTCACAACGGATTTATAGTCAATCCAAACAAGAAAATCCTCTTAAGTAACTATTTAAAACCAACCAAGTGCAGGGTTAACCATTGACTTCTTGGGCAAGTTTATATTAAAGCATCTTAATTGACAAACAATCTAGTAATCCACATAATTACCTTCAGAAAGTATGAAAACATATAAGAGAAGACAGAGTATAAACTTAAGATCAGATAAATTACTTTTAAACCTAGTCTGCTTTCAGTTAACACCAAGGGAAACTTTCAGAATCTTCCTTTGGAGAATAGAAGTTAGAAACAGGGCAAACCATCACTTTCTAGTCTAACTTTAATAAGCAAATAAGGAAAATATCTTTCAAGAACAATGTTTAAATCAAACAGTAGGACGAGGGAACTCCAGCATTCCTAACTGCTTAAACTGTATTGAATCATTCTTAAATAAACAATTTGGAGGAAAACATTGAGATAAAGCTTTTCAGTCAGAGAAGGTTACTGATGTACAGTAGGTCCTAACTCTATAAATGTTGTTCTTTATCAGAGAATAGTGAACAAATATGACATACATAGAAGGAAAACAATAACAAAGAAAGGGGCACTTCACCAGTGATATAGACCAGGATCCCAAGAAACATCTTGTTTATTGATGTCAAACCAGTTACAATACTCAGGTCTAATGTTTCATCAGCAATCATCTTCACTTATCCAGCCTAAAAAAACTAACACAAACAGAGCTCCAAGGGCCAGTGAACACTATTTACAGTCAGAAGTTTAAGCTCAGATGTATTTCAAAGTTCTACAACCAACAAATTCTCATCTTCTACAGAAGTATTTATAGAAGGATGAGGAGGTGAGATCTGATAAAAGATCTCTTAAGGCAATTAATACAGATTCGAGACTTCTTGGCCTTTTGAGGGGCTCGATGAAGAATTTTACTGGTGGTTCTCTGTATTAACTGTTTTACAATTAATATCAAAGCTCGGTGGGAGCTTTATTGACTTTTAGGCTCTGCATAATGTTTGGAGTAACTCTGCAGATATTTCTGCATTTATTTCCTTGCAGAAGTAACTCCCTAGCTGCGCTAAGGAAAAATATCTGATTTTGCTCAATAACTTCAACCTCTGTCTTGAATGTTTTAAGGCATAGGTGGCACTTATGGTAGTTGAGGAATCAATTCGCCTCAAATGTGGTGGTGGAGGCCTTTCTGTCTGTTAAACACTTATGATGTTCCTTTAATTGTGTTTTAATTCAATGGATTAGGCTTTTGATAATCAATCTTCGCCAAAACCCATCAAATTGTGGAATTAATCTTCAATCTTATGTTCTGCTACGCTCTGTGCTTCAACACTGATACTCTTTAACTGTGTTTTTAATAAAACAGTGTCTTGTCGATGTGCAGGGCCGCGCAGGTCTCTTCACGGCATCAATGCTCATAGAGCATCGATGAAACATAAATCTTGAACCCTGCGAACGGCTTCTTTTGATGAATCAAAGGCACAGGAAACGTCTTTCCCAGCCTCTGAATTTTCATTTGTTATAACGAAAAACCATTTATCCCTGCAAATATACACAAAATATTAGAAAATCCTACGATTTTAGGTTTAACTGCTTCAGAAGGCGGGGAAAGGAGCAAAGTCGTTGGATGAAAGCATCCAACGGTGGAGATTTATTAAGAGGAGGTTGAAGAAGAGCGGGGAAAATGAACAATTCGGAGTGATTTTGGACCATCCGATCTGGACACGTGGACGGTCCGGATTCAATCGGAGGATCGCAATCGGGGGAGGCGAGCAAGTGCACCGATTGAAACATGCGATGCGATGAAGCGCAGACCGTCGATCTAAAGATTAGATCAACAGTGGAGAATAAATCAGGGGGAAAGGCCGATCGGGGAAGGAAACACAACTCAGCGATGGAAAAATGTGATGTGAGTTTGCGCGGACCGTTGATCTGAGGATCAGATCAACGGTGGAAAATAAATCGGGGTATGGCCGATTGGCGGGAGCAAACGAGTGCATGCGATGTAAAAATTGCGATGTGATTCAAAACTCCAATGCGATGGAGCGCTGGCCACTTGATCGGCTTTAGATCAACGGCGTGGATTATTTTTGAAACGAACCAGCAGAAAAACCCTTATAACATATAAAACCCAAATTTTTAAATAAAACAAAGGTTTTTTATGGATCGGGGCGGGATATATATATAAAGTGGAGAGGCGCCCGACTGCGGGACCGTTGGATATATGAAATACAATGGGCCTGGGGCTTTATATAACAAGGACCAATCGCAATCAGAACCTCGGGCCCGGGCTTTTCAATCAATCCATTGGAATGTTGTGATGCGATTGGCACCTGGGATCTTTTAACACTTGGTCCCGGGTGAAATTCATATGTAGTAGAGAGGCGGGGGGGGGGGGGCGGAGTTTATATATATATAAGACCCAATCGCATCGGAAAGTTTGATGTGAGTCTTTCAATCAACCCAATTGAAATTCCCCGATGCGATTGCGCGATTGGGTCTTTTTAGTCTACCCATTGATATTTAACACGTGATTTTGGCATTTTTAAATCAAACTTTGGATAAATGGGTTTTCGGGTTTTACAAAGGAAAAAGCGGAACGGGAAAAATTTTCAATGTTTTAAGCGTCGAAGGCGGGCCCACGGGATATTTATACAACGGTTTTAATCGCATCGAAGTTTATATGATGCAAAGCTTAATCGCATCGGAACTTCGGAACATGGCAAAGACTCATGCATTTGAAAATTTCCGATGCAATCAGCGCCGAACAGGATTAGCGCTAGATTGCAGGGTGTGGGCATGTGGGGGAAGTGGTTTAGGACTTTAGCCGAAGGGGCCTTAAGCCTTTATGTAAAAATAGGTATTTTTCATGAAATTTTTCAAGGTTTTCAATGGATTTGGGGGTTTCGGTAAGGTTAAAGAGTGAGTCTTTAACTTTGTAAAAGTGATTTTCATGAAGGGAAGAAGAGAAATCATGAAAACAAAGGAGTTTTATGGAGAAAAAGGGGGAGCAAATGAAGGTTAGTTTTGAGTGGGAGAAGGGGAAAAATGATGGTTTTTCAGCAGTCTTTTCTCATGAAATTAGCAGAATTTATGAGTATAAAATGGGAACAGCAATGAAGATTTTGGACGAGTCTTCAAGAGCCAACACTTTTTAGCAATGAAATTTGTTCCTTGAAGGCTCAAAAATTCTTAGCCACCTTTTTCTATAACAAATGTTATAGGTGGCTAATAGTGGCTCCACTTGGGGATGATGACTTCTTGACGGCATCAAGAACTTCAGACTTGCATTATTTGGGAGGCTGACCTGTGCCTGATCCATTGGGCTTCCCTTCCTTTGCTGGGATGATCTTGTCTGAAAACATATTAGCAGCTATGAAAACAATGGACCTTCATCAATACAAACTTTATACCTACCCAATCCTACTGATCTAGTATTTTTTCTTCATCAGAGTGCACTTGGATTGGCAAACTCTTTTCACAACATTTTATTCTTTTGAAAGTGGGAAATATAATCTATTTCTACTCCTTATTTCTCCCTGAACTCAGATTAAACAGTTGAGTTCAGATGATTCTCTACCTAATCTACCATCTGTTGGGATTAAACTGTCCAACAAATTTTTATTCTATAAATTCCAAAACATAAATTTAAAAACAATCAAGTCAAGATTAAGTTGTTTGACTTGTTGTGATCTATGGCATAAAAACAAGCTGCACATAGACATCTATTTTGAAGAAAATTTAAAACAAAAATGGAAGGCTTAATATCTAAAAGTTTCTTATCATGGCCTTCTCTTTTTACAGCTCTGTTTTGACTCTTATGTGAGTTGTTTCTTCCTTGCTCTCTGGTTCAGATTCTGAGCTAACTAGAACCAGATTTTCTTCTTTTTGACTCAGAAAAAATAAAACAGATTTGAGTCATTTCTTTTTGAAACTTAGGTTCAGATTTTGAACATGTTTGAACCTTTAATTTTTATCCTAAACTATCTACTGATAAGCCAAGATTAAACAGTTTGGAAAATCAAATTCACTATCCTATCAGCAGAAAATTTAAAGCTAATTAGTCAAGTTTAGGTTGTTTGACTAAATAGAAGTGTGTTATTCAGGAGTGGCATTTAAGCTTGCACACTTTCAGAATTTGTTTCTCTTTTTGGTATGGGGCTATGCCTTTCTTGTTTTTCACAATCTTCCCTCTTTTCTCTTTTCTTTGTTTTTGTATTTTTTATTTTTCTAACTTTGAATGCAATGGTGGATGAGATATTTATAATGAAAAATATAAAAAGGGTTTCAAAACATAGCATTGATTAAGAGAAGTAATGCTTAAGCATCCTACCATTGACAGGACCCCCAAACAATTCTACTCCATTCAACTCCTGCAAGAAGAATGCATTGTTACCAGCAGCTAAGTGAATAGAGTAAGGGCCAAGCCATAAGTTGTCAAATTTTCCATGCTTTCCCTTTTATTCCCTTCTTGAATCCCATTTTAAAACTTTGTCCCCAATCTTGAAATTGTTGGCCTTTGTTCTTCTGTCAAAAATATTTTTAATGTTGTCCTACTTCTGCAATGCTTTTTTATAAACTTCCTCTCTGGTTTGCTGAAGATGAATGGTCTAGTTTATTCTTCTAATCATGTCATTTTCTTCAGTTTGTAATTCTTGAATCAACTTCATTACTGGTACACCAAGGCTGTTTGGAAAAATTGCATCAGTACCATACACAAGCTGGAAAGGTGACATACCAATAGATTTCTTCACATTCAATCTGTCAACCCAAAGTGCATGAACCAACTTTGTGTGCCAAGACTTCTTGTTGTCCTCCAACAATTTCTTTATTATGCTCACTAAGCTTTTGTTTGAGGATTATGCAAGTCCATTACCTTGAGGGTAATAGGTCGTGGAATGCCCCAATGTTATGTGATATCTATGACAGAACTCAACCATTTTCTTTTATCCAAATTCTACTGCATTATCAGTGATAATCTTGGTAGGACAGCCAAATCTGGATAGAATGTTAGTCTCCATAAATTTTATGATAACTGAATCATTGGCCTGCCTACAAGGTATGGCTTCTATCCACTTAGTGAAATAGTCTATGGCAGTGAGAATCCATCTATGTTGGGCAGAATATGGGGGATGGATTTCTCCTATAAAGTCAAGCCCCCACTGTTGAAAAGGGGCTTCAACAGTGATTGGATGCAGAGGCAGGGGCAACAGTTTTCTTTTGCCTTCAAAAAGTTGACATTTATGGCAGGATATGATCATCTTATGCACATCATGGAAAAGAGTAGGCCAATAGAAACCAGCCCTCAAAATTTTTTTGGTTGTTGTCTTCCAGTAGAAATGACCTCCACACTCTCCTTCATGAAACTGATACTTAACCTTCCCTACATCAAACTTAGGCAAACATTTAAGCAATATACCACTTGCATTTTTCCAATAGAGACATTTATCTATAATGCAATAGTTTACAGCTTTTAACTTTAGGAACCTTGCCTTTGTTTTTGTTAAACCAGGAGGTGTATTCAAATTAAGCAAAACATAAATAATATCAGCATACCAAGGAGAATTCATAAAATTATCTTCAACTATAGGAGTTGAGAATCCTTCTTGGTCATCCAAAGCATCAATCATATTAATATCAAGAACTTCAAAATTTGATTCAGCCATTAATCTAGCTAGACCTTGGCCTTTGATGAGTTTAGTGGGTTTTATCTCTAAATCATATTCAAGAATAATAGCAATCCACTACCTCTCTTACCATCTGGGTCCTATGTTAGAATGTCTTTAACAACTGAGTTTGGGACAAAGGCAATGGTGTGTGAGTGAAGAATGTACACTCTAAAGTCTTTCAAAGCTTTAACCAAATAAAAATCTCGTTTCTCCATAATGTTATACTTCATAGGGGCATCCCTCAATGCCTTGCTAAATAATGCAATAGGCTGCTCTTTTCCTTGTGGATTTTTCTGCAAAAGGACAGCAGCTATGGTATGTTCTGATGCAAATGAAAAAATATAAAAATCTTTTGAAAAATCAGGACTTATAAGAACCAGTGTTTTGGTTAACGCTTGTTTCACCAGTTCAAATGACTTCTTTGCTTCCAAGGTCCATTTTACCCCTTGCTCCTTTTTTAACATGTTTGTGATATTCCTAAGGAGCTCAGCCAAGTTGGGGATGAACCTTCTCAAAAAGTTAATCTTTCCAATGAAAGACTGCAACTCTTTGATGTTTCGAGGATGAGATATTTGTAATATGGCCTCAATCCTCTTTGGATCTATCTTTATACCCTCCTCAGAAATAATGTGTCCAAGAATTTTACCTTCTTGGAGACCAAATAGTGTCTTCTTAGGGTTTAAATATATCCCAAACTTTCTGCACTTCTCAAAAACCTTTCTTAAATGTTCTAAGTGCTCTTCATCTATTTTTGAAAACACAGTAACATCATCAAGATAGATAATGATGAAGAAGCCCAGTTCCTCTGAGAATTCTATGTCCATGGCTCTTTGAAAAGTTGCTCCAGCATTCATTAGACCAAAAGGCATCTTCACATACATGAAAGTGCCCCATGGTGTAGTAAATGATGTCTTTAATTGATCAGCAGGGTGGACTAAAATTTGATTGTACCCTGAATAGCCATCAAGCAAAGAAATTCTTTTATACCCTACCACCCTTTGCAAAATATGATCCATCTTGGGTAAAGGGTAGTTGTCCTTTAATGAAGCTTTGTTTAAGTCTCTAAAGTCTATACAAAGCCTGATTTCTCCAGTTTTCTTCCTAACAGACACCAGATTAGATACCCATTCAGAATATCTAACAGGGACAATAATACCAACATCATACATTTTCATGATCTCCTTCTGAACCAATGGCAACTGGACAGGGTTTATTCTGCGCAGTTTCTGTTTGAATGGTTTTTTGTTTTCTTTGAGGGGAATTTTTTGCTGTATTATTTCAGTGTCGTAGGATTTAAGATCTTCGTAATTCCATGCAAAAACATCAAAGAACTCTTTAAACAACTCGATGTATTTGAGTTTAATGTGAGCCGGTAAATTCTTGGACAGTTTGATCATTTTCGGCTTAAGTTCGCTGCCAATATTACACTCTTCCACTTCGGTCTCTACAGGTTCCAGTTTTGGTTTATTCGCCACATCGTTAAAATCGTACAACTCTTCTAAAGAGGCTAGACCCTTAGGAAAACTTTCATCTTTAGAGTGCAGAGTTTCTAACTCCTCTATTTCAAACTCTGCATTCATTTATGTTTCGCTTTCAAGTTTGCTAGATAACAGGTTTATATTAGCAAGTTCAGGAGACGGTTCTTCTTCATCAAGAAAATTTTCTTCCTTGCAGTCTGTTTCATAGTTTGAATCTGAACCATTTAGTTCGAATTCATTTCTTAATTGCATGAAGTCTTCTATTTGTTTTTCATTGTCAAACACCTGCCAATACTTCTCATTATCAGGCACATTTGGTCTAAATTTTATCTGATTTGTGCAGCCTTTGGTGCTATATGCCGTTAAGCATGTTCTAGCTGCAAAGGCTAAATTGTGGGCCGCGATATTTCTTTTTCTTGGGATAAAAAACAGTTTGGACTCCTCGAATGTTTTCAAAAGGTTCATGACATCGTTTCGGTAGGCCCTGAGTCTGGAATGATTTGCATTATACTCCCCATTTACCTGCCTAATAAATAACTCTGAATCCCCGTGAACTTTAATTCTTTTGGCTTCTATCTTTTTCAACAAACGTAAGCCTAGGAGAAAGGATTCATATTCTGCTATGTTATTAGAACACTGAAAGTTTAATGTATAGAAAATACATTCTGTGTGGTTGTTTTCAGTGTTAGTAATCCAGACACCTGCGCCAGCATTGTTCTTAGAGCAGGATCCATCAAAATACATACTCCACAGAGGACTATTCTTAGTTTCATCCTGGTTACTGTCCTCTTCAACTAACGTGCCTAAGGGTTGTTGTGGAAACTCAGCACTTAGCTGTTTTTTTTTTTTTATTCCCCAAGATTTGTGTTTATTTGAGGGTCGTTTTCTTTAGTGTCCAGGTTTAAAAGCAAAGGACGCATGAGCTGTAGTTCAATACTTTTACTTGGTTTGCTAATGTCATCAAATGCAGCAAACTGTTTTAAGCTTTCTGCGTTGTGTTCCTCTTCCTCCCCGTCGGTCGTTAATCCTGTTAAAGTGACTTGTTCACCAAGTGTTTCATCATTAAACATAATAAAAGAATCAAGGCATGTAGTTATAGAATACAGGGGAGAGTTTTGTGGTCTTTCTTGACTTGTAACTATGAATTTCATATGGGACTCCCTGTAAAGTCTTCTATTCTGATTGAAAACAGGGATAGTCGTAGAGGTCATGTCCATTTGCATAGTCCCTTGTAACTTAGCCCCCCAAGATCTTGATAACAAAATTCCATATTTGGGGGGAACATCAGCCACAAAAATATCTTTGACTAAACATTTGGCTGGAATTTGGGCTAAGTTAACACAAAGGTCTTTGATTAATCCTAAACATTTTACTCTGCTGGAATCAAAGGAGTATAGGTCTTTGTAAGGTCTAGTGATTTCTAGACCCAGGCTCTCCATTACAACCTTTGGTATTAAATTATGAGAGGCCCCAGAGTCATGCATAGCATTGTGCAAAATTTTGTCATGAACGTTTAAACTCACATAAAAGGGACGAACGGGTCCCTCTTGATATCTACCTTCAATCTTAGGACCAAAAATCAGTTCGAGTTGGCCATCATTAAGATTGACTGTATCATTGTTCTCTTCTATATTTAAAGCCTTCAAAATTTGGGTTCTATATACATGTTGGGCAGCTAACTCAGTCAAGGGAATAGAGATTTTGATCTTTGAAATTTCCTGCTCCAGGCTGAAAGGAATTTGACTCTTCAAAGTGCTGGTCTCAGCCTTATTAGCTGTCACTTTATCAGCAAAGTCAGATTGTTTATTTGTCACTTTAGCTGTCACTTTAGCTGTCACTTTATCAGCAAAGTCCTGATTGCTGATAGGAGTACTAGCTGAAATGTTAGTACTACTAAGGTATGCACTCTGTTTTGCATTGTTTTGAGTGCCCTTTTCTTTACCATTATCAGAATTTATAGCCATTGTTTTATCCTTTTTTTTAACAATTTTAGGCTTGGTTGTAGTATTTTTTTGTGGAGATTTGTCAGAGGTTTTGGTGTTGGGGGTTTTCTGATTGGTTTTTCTTCTAAGGTCATATTCTCTTTGAGACTCTATGATGACATTTTCCATGTCTTGATAATAATTTTCATCATCATCTCTTTTTTCATCATAAGGTGCGTATAGACCTTGTTTTCTATCATAATGAATCTCAAAGTCATCATTATCTACCCCCAGCATATTGATATCATCCTCCTCTGTTATTTCATTTGTTTCCTCAACCTCACTTACATAGTTTTGATGAAAGGGAGGAGTGATCTACTGATCATCTTCCCTACGTCTGTTTGGAGGTTGGTTCCTTCTAAAATTCTGATTCTGGTTCTGGTTCTGGTTTCTATTTTGAGGAGCAGTTTGGTTTTGGCTTGCTTGTGCTCTCTTAATTATGCTCACCTCTTTCATCATTTCTTCCATCATTCTCTCCATCTTTGAGTTTGAAGTAGAAAGTGTGGATTTCTCTCTAAAAGATACTCTCTTTCAAGTTTTCATTCTTGCTCTCTTCTCCATTAAGTTGACTTCCACAGAAAGAGCACCTTTTTTCATATCTTCAAGAGTTTCAAAATATCTCTCTCTCAGCTAATAGGTCATGTCAGAGTCAAACCCTTCAGGAAATTTGTTTAAAGCTGAGCCCTGTGGAGGTTTTAGTTTTGGGGAAAGTGCATTATACACACTATTGAATCTAGTGCAGTAAGCTTGCACACTTTCCCCAGTGTTTCTATGGAGGTTCTTGTAGTCAGAAAGGACTTGGAGATGGTTTTTCTTCACTTCCCATTTGTTTAGGAATGTTTGATGGAAGGCTTGGAGATCATTAATACTATGGGGGGCTAAGCCTTTGAACCATTTTCTTGCTTCTCCCCCTAAGCTCTGAGCAAATAACCTAAGCCTGACAGAATCATCATCAATTTTGTTTCTGTCAAAGTAGTCATTCATCTTATCCACATGTTGTGATGCAGTTGTAGCATTGTTAGCATCATATAATGGAATTTTGAACTGATAGTCCTGTGGAATATTGACTAATGGTGCAAGAAGGACTAAGGGAGCATACCATGCTGCCATGATATGTGGTGGGGGTGGATTTACAAGAGGTGGAATAACAAAAGGGAAAGTGGACTGAAGTGGAGTGGTTTGGATAGTGGATGTAGGGTGAGCAGAAGTGGATGGACCAGGGATAGACTGTTGAGTTGATCTTGGATGAGAGACACCTAGGCTGTGAAAGAAATGCAAATCAGGAGGTGTTGTTTCTCTTCTACCAGGATGTTCACTTGTTTCAGGAGATGATAGTGAAGACTCAGAATCTAACTGATCTAAATCACCAAGAGACCTAGTTCTAAATGGATTTACTAAGTCAACTTGAGATTGCTGTAGAGCTGAAAGATTTTCAGGAACTGAATTAACTCTCAAGGGTGATCTGAAAACAGTTGATAATTTAATCTTAGAAGACTTCCTAAGGATACCTTCTGGGTTATCAACTACTTCGGGTGGATCAGGGTCAGGATAGGTTCTAGTGTGAATCTTTCTAGGGGCCACTATGCTGTGTTTTTCATACCCAAATAAACAAGACAAGTTCAACCAGGTATGACAATCTTTAAGAGGTTAACTAGTCTGTTTTGCAAAAATTTTAATCCTGCAGTCTTCTGACTGAGTTTGAAAGATATTATAATGATAAGGGTTCTTCCCAGTGGAGTCTTAAGGTCTGTTCAGGATTGTGGAGTCGCCAAGTGGAAGTTTTTAGCCCCTAAGGAGGTAAAAGGTTTTATGGTCCACCACCATGTTTATTTAATACCAATTTAAAAAAAAAAAAAATTAGGTATTTTCTGAGTTATTTTTAAGTTGTATGGTTTTTAAGAATATCCTAACTCTGTTTCAAAACTTAGCTATGGTTAGGAGACAAAGACAGTTTCCTCTTATGGCTAAGCCAGCTGATTTTTCAAGGTTAGATAAAGTTTTATGAGAATCCTAGGGTCTACCTAGTTTGTCACTGATTCAAACAAGTTTTACCATGATTGCCTCTCTTAGGTAGTGCTTGAAAAGGCTGCTTTTAACTCACAAGGTTTTATAAAAATGAAAATGATTTTGGGTTTGAGTCCCCAGCGAAGTCGCTAGAAATGTTAGTTGCTAGTGGCTCAGATGGAAAACAGAACCATAGTCATAAAATGAGGGGTTATCTAGAGTTTTAAGGTGTTTTTGAACTTTTATTAACTCAAAAAATATTCCCCAGCGGAGTCACCAGAAATGTTGGGAATCTATAATCAGCAATATTGGCAAAGGCTGATCATAGAAACAACATCGTTTCAACCAACTTTGGGATTCTAGGATCTAGCCCTCCTGAATCCGGAGAAGGATCTCTCCAATAAGTGCAAAGATGGATTTGTCTTTGAAGTTTGGGGTAATAATATTAGGCTAGTTATGAAGGCCAAGGGTTTGTTTTTTTTTTTGGATGGTTGAGCATGAATACTATTTGAGGTGGAAAGTCCTAAGCGCAAAGAGTTTCAAAGGTGAGAAGTTGCAAGTGAATAGAACAGCTAGGCTAAAAAGATAGATATAACACTGGTTTTTAGTCCATTGGGCTATGGAGTCATAACAGGGCTTTAATTGAGCAACAACATCAAGAGTGATCCAAGGGGAAAGTCATCTACATCACAAGATTATTGAGATTGAAATGATGGAATGGGAACAATAAAGTGTTGGAGAGATGGAAACTGATAATAATTTCACAACGGATTTATATTCAGTCCAAACAAGAAAAGCCTCTTAAGTAACTATTTAAAACCAACCAAGTGCAGGGCTAACCATTGACTTCTTGGGCAATTTTGTATTAAAGCAACTTAATTGACAAACAATCCAGTAATCCACATAATTACCTTCAGAAAATATGAAAACATATAAGAGAAGACAGAGTATAAACTTAAGATCAGATAAAGTAATTTTAAACCTAGTCTGCTTTCAGTTAACACCAAGGGAAACTTTCAAAATCTTTCTTTGGAGAATAGAAGCTAGAAACAGGGAAAACCATCACTTTCTAATCTAACTTTAATAAGCAAATAAGGAAAATAGCTTTCAAGAAAAATGTTTAAAGAAAACAGCAGGACGAGGGAACTCCAGCATTCCTAACTGCTTAAACTGTGTTGAATCATTCTTAAATAAACAATTTGGAAGAAAACATTGAGATAAAGCTTTTCAGTCAGAGAAGGTTACTGATGTACAGCAGGTCCTAACTCTATAAATGTTGTTCTTTATCAGATAATAGTGAACAAATATGACATACATAGAAGGAAAACAATAACAAATAAAGGGGCACTTCACCAGTGATATAGACCAGGATCCCAAGAAACAGCTTGTTTATTGATGTCAAACCAGTTACAGTACTCAGGTCCAATTTTTTAGTTCAACAATCATCTTCAATTATCCAGCCTAACAAAACTAACACAAACAGAGCTCCAAGGGCCAGTGAACACTATTTACAGTCAGAATTTTAAGCTCAGATGTATTTCAAAGTTCTGCAACCAACGAATTCTCATCTTCTACAGAAGTATTTATAGAAGGATGAGGAGGTGAGATTTGATAAAAGATCTCTTAAGGCAATTAATATAGATTCGAGACTTCTTGGCCTTTTAAGGGGCTCGATGAAGAAGTTTATAAAGTGGTTCTCTGTATTAACTGTTTTACAATTAATATCAAAGCTCGATGGGAGCTTTATTGAATTTTAGGCTCTGCGTAATGTTTGGAGTAACTCTGCATTTATTTCCTTGCAGAAGTAACTCCCTGGCTGCGCTGAGGCAAAATATCTGATTCTTCTCAATAACTTCAGCCTCTGTCTTGAATGTTTTAAGGCACAGGTGGCACTTATGGTAGCTGAGGAATCAATTCGCCTCAAATGTGGCGGTGGAGGCCTTTCTGTCTGTTAAACACTTATGATGTTCCTTTAATTGTGTTTTAATTCAATGGATTAGGCTTTTGATAATCAATATTAGCCAAAATCCATCAAACTGTGGAATTAATCTTCAATATTCTATTTTGTTGCGCTCTGTGCTTCAACACTGATACTCTTTAACTGTGTTTTTAATAAAACAGTGTCTTGTCGATGTGCAAGGCCACGCAGGTCTCTTCACGGCATCAATGCTCATAGAGCATCGACGAAACATAAATCTTGAACCCTGCGAATGACTTCTTTTGATGAATCAAAGGCACAGGAAATGTCTTTCCTGGCCTCTAACTTTTCTTTTTTTATAATGAAAAACCATTTATCCCTGCAAATATACACAAAATATTAGAAAATCCTGCGATTTTAGGTTTAACTGCTTCAGAAGGCGGGGAAAGGAGCGTAGTCGTTGGATGAAAGCATCCAACGGTGGAGATTTATTAAGAGGAGGTTAAAGAAGAGCGGGGAAAATGAACAATTTGGAGTGATTTTGGACCATCCGATGTGGACACGTGGACGGTCCGGATTCAGTCGGAGGATCGCTATCGGGGGATCGCAATCGGGGGAGGCAAGCAAGTGCACCGATTGAAACATGCGATAAGATGAAGCGCAGACCGCTGATCTAAAGATTAGATCAACGATGGAGAATAAATAGGGGGGAAAGGCCGATCAGGGAAGGAAACACAACTCAGCGATGGAAAAATGCGATGTGAGTTTGCGCGGACCATTGATCAAAGGATCAGATCAACGGTGGAAAATAAATCGGGGTATGGCCGATCAGCGGGAGAAAACGAGTGTATGCTATGTAAAAATTGCGATGTGATTCAAAACTCCAATGCGATGGAGCGCTGGCCGCTTCATCGGCTTTAGATCAACGGCGTGGATTAGTTTTGAAATGAACCGGTGGAAACCCTTATAACATATAAAACCCAAAGTTTTAAATAAAACAAAGGTTTTTTATGGATCGAGGTGGGATATATACATAAAGTGGAGAGGCGCCCGACTGCGGGGCCGTTGGATATATGAAATACAATGGGCCCGGGGCTTTATATAACAAGGGCCAATCACAATCGGAGCCTCGAGCCCGGGCTTTTCAATCAACCCATTGGAATATTGCGATGCGATTGGCGCCTGGGATCTTTTAACACTTGGTCCCCGTTGAAAGTCATATGTGGTAGAGAGGCGAGGGGGGCGGAGTTTATATATATATAAGACCCAATCGCATCGAAAAGTTTGATGCAGGTCTTTCAATCAACCCATTTGAAATTCCCCGATGCGATTGCGCGATCGGGTCTTTTTACTCTACCCATTGATATTTAACACGTGATTTTGGCATTTTTAAATCAAACTTTGGATAAATGGGTTTTTGGGTTTTACAAAGGAAAAAGCGGATCGGGAAAAAAATTTCAATGTTTTAAGCGCCGGAGGTGGGCCCACAGGATATTTATACAAAGGTTTTAATCGCATCGGAGTTTATATGATGCAAAGCTTAATCGCATCGGAACTTCGGAACATGGCAAAGACTCGCGCATTTGAAAATTTTTGATGCGATCAGTGCTGAACAGGATTAGCGCTGGATTCCAAGGTGTGGGCATGTGGGGGAAGTGGTTCAGGACTTTAGCCCAAGGGGGCTTAAGCCTTTATGTAAAAATAGGTATTTTTCATGAAATTTTTCAAGGTTTTCAATGGATTTGGGGGTTTCGGTAAGGTTAAAGAGTGAGTCTTTAACTTTTTAAAAGTGATTTTCATGAAGGGACGAAGAGAAATCATGAAAGCAAAGGAGTTTTATGGAGAAAAAGGGGGAGAAAATGAAGGTTATTTTTGAGTGGGAGAAGGGGAAAAATGATGGTTTTTCAGCAATATTTTCTCATGAAATTAGCAGAATTTCTGAGTATAAAATGGGAACAGCAATGAAGATTTTGGATAGAGGCATGAGGCCTTCAAGAGTCTTCAAGATCCAACACTTTTTAGCAATGAAATTTGTTCCTTGAAGGCTCAAAATGTCTTAGACACCTTTTGCTATAACAAATATTATAGGTGGCTAACAACATCATCGAACCCCATCTCTGTTGAGGCCATAAGGGGCGCAAAATGCTCCTCTACAGGGTTGGTGGTCGTCATTCTCGCACAGAATATGAACTCGAGTTTACTAATGTCAGAAGGAGATTCGCGGCTAGACATACATAACTCACAAACAGCAGGATGACAGAGATTATAGACAATCACAGGGTGCAAAATATTCAAACAGCAAAGCAACCAATTGAGACCCGCTCCCGCCTTTTTATAAGCCACCCACGGTAAACACGGTCTGATTATCATTAATTGCCACTTACCTTCAAGAAAACGGTAAAACATCCTCCAAGATCGCCTCATTAAATGCAATAAATCTGCTCCATCCAACGGGAATTTCACTTTTTCACCTAGTTGCATTGTTCCAATGGCTAGTTTCCTGACCTGCACGTCACCCATGCTATTTTATCACACCTGCATGCACCCTCCCTCTATGTTGCACGCAGACCCTTCAGTTCTAATGCTCTGGCCATATAGTAATTTTTTCGGCACCGAATTTTCCCTATATGGCTTCAGACGTCTTCCATTGAAATACCCGGGAAGGTTCTCTCCGTGCAGCATGGCCAAGCGCACAGCACCGCCATTAGTGATATCCTTCACAACATATGGCACCAACCAATTCTTTCTAAACTTCCCTAGGAGGCTTGAAAATGACTATCATATAGCAAAACCAAGCATTCCTCCTTGAACACCTTCTCCTCAATGTGCCTATCATGCCAGCCTTTTCACGCGCCTTCTACACTTGCTGGTGGAAGTTAGAAATGAATCGATATTCTTCTAAGGCAATGAGTTGTGCCAACTGTTCCTCCATAATGTCAGGCTCGGCCATATTAGTGAAAGTTGCAATGCGCAGACTTGGGACAATGTACTCCATTGGCATGATGGCTTCCTGACCGGAGACCATCCTAAAAGGCGTTTTTCCTATCAATTTTTTGCATGTTGTCCTATAAGCCCATAGAACAAAAGGGATGCGCATGTCCTAATCATCTCGGTTGGCATTACAGATCTTCGTGAGCATTCTCCAAAATATTGTTGAAAGCTTCTACTGCACCATTTTCTTGTGGGTGATAAGGGGTACTCTTCTTGTGATGGATCTGGAATTCCTCTGTCAAAGCTTCAATTGTTTTGTTAACAAAATGCATACCTTTATCACTCATCAAAATCTTCGGGCGCCCAAGGCTCATGCTCGCTGTGTGCGTGGAGACCTTAGTCCTGCTGTGTGTGGACCCCGCTAGCTATGTGCGCGAGCTATTGAAGTGTTTTGTATGAATAATCTAAACTGATAGTAATAAAGGAATATTGTTGCGAATATCTAAGTTCTATATGCATCTGTTGTTTATGTTATGAATATTTTTACATCTTATTTCTGATTTATGTATTGTCTGCAAATATATCTCTTGCGCAACTGTGTTTGGGTTTATGTGAATTCCTATTGGACGGATATGATCGTATAAGGCTCTGATATGATGTGTTAAAATTTATAACTTGATGTATAGTTGTTGTGTGAACTTGCGCAAGATGTTCTGCATATTTGACCTATATTTGTCTGAAAAGGGTTTACTGGTTAGGGTTGTTGTTATGAAGGTTTTCTTATGGTTGTTGGGATCTTAAGGCACCCACATCATTCAAATCTCTCTCAAAATGCTCACGATCCCGGAAACAGAACCATTTTTTGGCTTGAGGGGTCCTGAACCAGGGTCGCAATTGAGGTTAACCAACAAAACCCTCTTACTAGTGGCCTTTTTGGCAGTGACCTGCTTGCACAAGTCAAAGTCTCACCCAAAGTAGTATGGTGGGGTGTTGGAACCAGGCTTCCACACCCTGAGAGAGGTTTGAATGATGTGGGTTCCTTAACATCCCAACAACCATAAACAGACCTTCACAACAGCAGCCCTAACCAGTAAACCCTTTTCAGACATAGTTAGGTCAAATATGCAAAATAACTTGCACAAGTTAACACGCAACTATAAATCAAGTAATAACCTTTAACACATCATACTAGAGCGTTATACCATCAAATCCATCCAATAAGAATTCACATAAACCCAAACACAGTTATGCAAGAAATCTATTTGCAAACACTACAGAAATCGGAAATAAGATGTAGAAATATTCATAACATAAATAACAGATGCATATAGAACTCAGATATTCGCAACAATATTCCTTTATTACTATCAGTTCAGATCCTTCATACAAAACACTTCAACAACCCGCGCACATAGCCAGCGGGGTCCGCACATAGCAGGACTAAGGTCTCTGTGCACACAGCCACAAAAAATATCACCAAGTTTCTATATCTACTATTTACATTCAGACTTATCAAAAAATTGACTTCTTTAGACTGGATCTAGCCATCTATTTATACTATTAGCCTGTGCTACTCTATGGTCCACAAACCATGATTTTCAGCCCCTTGATCTACAATTGACCCATTAAAATTCATGAGGGGTTTTTACTTACCCCAAAACCCCTACACATGACTAATTTATTACAAAATATAGCAAAAATAGTTGGACTTAGGGGACCCTGCTCCAATAGATGCGCATGTGGGGCGAGATTGGTGCCCAAGAGGGGCCTACCAGAGTATCCAACCAGTATTTCCACCCAGGAACTAGCGCTACTAGCCAATGAGAATGACCACATGTTTTTCTTGGTGTCATGTCCATACTCGGGGATGGATTGGAAAGAGTTTCCCAACATCCTCTTCCCACTATATGAGCTTGAAGATGATAGAGGTAATATTAGTGTTTTCTTTAAATTAATCTAGCTTCATTTATTGTCTTAATTAATTAGAATAAAATTTATTCTAACACGTTATTTAACTTGTTTTATTAAATTTTTTAATGAAAATTTCTAATTATTGTTGTGTACTATATATTTTTTAGAAATCGGCACATTCGTTGGGGACATGCCTCCTCCCCCATTGGAGGGATCAGATGCAGACATGGGTGAGGCCCAAGAGGGTGAGGCACATCCTCAAATGCATAGGGGCATGGGAATTTGAGCCCGTAGGACTGGTCTCATATTTAGGATGGACTATTGTGACCGACTATCTAGAATTTTGGTTAAGGGGGGAGTTTTCCCTATGGGGGCTCGAGACATCAGGGCAGATCCTAGGCTCCTAGAGCTCTTGAGGGATTTTCTGTGTGATATGATGACTCTCATGCATCATATCATCGGAGCTACCAGGCTATTGTAAATGGGGAGGGATGTAGGGTATGCATCAAATATGTCACATGTGTCTTCACGCAGTGTTATCCTGTCAGACCATGATGATGAGGGTGGTGATCATGCTTCTGTTAGCACTACCCAATCGGATCATGGTCAGGGTTTCGATGGTCCTTCTAGTAGTACACCTCCTCATCATTCACCGGATGATCACGTCCCAGTACTAGCGGACTTGCCTCATGTTTCTCTTGAGAGAGAAGATCAACGACCTTGTTCTCCACCTCATAGTTCAACTGTTGAGGCAGTACTTGAACATCCATTGTCTACTGCTACAGACAAGGCTGCCAATATTACGTCTATTGTATCAAATATTTGATAGCAGTTATTTGACTTGTTTATATATATATAGATATATAGATATATATATAGTGCATTTTTTTGTTCATGTTTATGTACTTAATTTATATGTTTGTGTTGATGTGTATATTGTTAGGTCATGTTAGATATGTTCATTTAATGTTCTTGGACATAGATGTGTAAGTGATAGCAATTATTTGACATGAGATGTATATTAATTTGAGGATGTGTGTGGTGATGATGTTAGATTACAATGCTTGTATTTTGCTAGATGTGATCACGATGATGATGCCCTATTATATTATTATATTTTTGTGCTAACTAATGAAATTTATATGTGCTAGAGGTGTATATAATTAGATGATGGTAGTGAATTTGAATGTGTATCTTAGATGATGTTTATTTTTGTTATATGTTTATCATCGTGACGTTTATTTCTATGAAACAATATTTATTATAGATTATATATTGGTGACCTGTTAATTTTGGGCAACTAGGTCCAAACTCCATGTTACACTGCTCATATGACCATAGTCATATTTTTTTTGGATTCCTCTTTCAGAGAGGTGCAATATTGATCTAAATATCATCTTGTTTGGATGAGTAGAACATTTATTTTGAATTTATTTTCCACATGTGCAAGGTCGGCCAGATTTGTAATGTAGGCTCACATGCGTAATAGATGTGTCACACATCCTCACTTATGGATATAAATTTGAGAGAATTGGAGGCCATTTTATCATCAACTCATCGCACATTCTCTCATTGTGATCTAATTGGTTCAATAGCCTTTGGAGGCCTTTTTCCCTTCAGAAGTGTGGAGTTGAGCTGTTGTTTTCGACGGATCTGTTTAAGGATTTTTACTATAGCGCTGACCATGGTCAACCCTTGTTCGTTTGACCTCAAAACTCTGCCAAATTTCCAATTTTGAGAGGTCTTACTGTTGGGCACTAAAATCAAGGAAATCATATAATTTTTACTGAAGCCCTAATCTATTGCGTTGACCTTTTATGTTGTTGTCCTGCATTGACTTTTTTGCATTGACTTTCGGTTGACCAACATTGACTTGTGATGAGTTGTCTTTGAGGGTTGTGGGTGTGACACATGGAGGATTAGCTGACTAAGAAAGAATTTTCTGGTTGAAGCATCCTGTTGACTATCGTAACGTAACAATATCTCATATCTTTGCTAGACAAAAGGAATTGTAAATCTGATCTATATTTGGCTTGTTTTCTATTGATCTATTATTGTGTTTTATCGACATTTTACTTTCATGTTTATGTGATTGTTATTTTTGTATCAGACCTAAGAAATATTGAAGTAAAATTGCATTATGCATAGAACACCGTGGTTATCTAAATTTAACATGAACTTATATCAAATTTTTATATATGAAATTACATGCAAAACGACTTATTTTAAAAACAATGCAAATAGTTCTTTATAAATTACAAAGTTTAGTATGGTTGAAACTATAATTGTAAAATTACCATAAATATTTTTCTATTTCTTAAATATTCCATTCATATTCATTCTAACCTAATTAGTAAAATATTTCAATATTCACAAGGAAAAAATAATTATAGGTAAATTGTTTTAGTTAGTTCTTAATAAGACAAAAATTTGTAACTCATTCAATTTTTAATGTAAAATATTGATAATAATAAATTATTCAAAAATATAATTTAAACAATGAAAAATTGCACTATGGTCGATATAGATATATAGAGATAGAAAACCACTATAGATCCATCTTAACCACAAATTTATCAATCACTAAAAGAGATTAAATCTTTTGACATGTACATCATTTTGGTGCTATTTTGGTTCTTTATTTGCTATTGTGGTTTAAATTTATCTTCTTTTTAATAATAGATATGAGTTAAATAATACAAAAATTATATTATATTAGATTTAACTTTTTGAAAAATATATATTTGATTATTTCTTATTGAACAACTCAAGAAATATTATTTTTTCCACATACATATCACAAGATAGTCACTAAAGTTCATGTTTTCACATTTTTCCTAGCTAATATATGCGGATATGGTTAAGGTATTTATGTATTATCTAATCTGATATATTATCGTTGATGTGAACTGTTGGGATCTGTTACAAACACTGTTGTGTTTATGTCTATGCTGCGAATCTGTCTATGTTATGGTATAACTGTAATCTATTGATGATGTGTTATGATAATGTATGTTGATCACTGCTGATACGCACGTGGATGCGAAGTTATTAACTATATATGTGCACGAAAATAGATCTGTATATTTGGATTATATTGTTAAAAACCTAGCGAATATATCTATTTGGTGCGAACTCGATAGGCTGTGAACGCAGATCTGTTTGACTTACCTACTCTCTCTCAGGGTGCGGAAACCTGGTTCCAACACCCTCCCATACTACTTCGGGTGAGACTTTGGCCTGTGCAAGTAGGTCACTGCTAAAATGGCCAGTAGTATAGGGGTTTTTTGGAAAACCTTAACCTCCGAACCTAGGTCAGGACCCCTCGAGCCAACAGTATGGAATAGATTCGTGAGCTCTTGCACATCTTGATCCCTTTGTTTTCGCAACCTAGTCCATTGTATGTACTTGTCCTCATAGCTCCCCATGGGGTAATATTGTTCCTTGATGGCATCTCAGAAAGAATTCCAAGTGGGTTTGATTGAAAACAATGAGGGTCCTCTCTCGTCTCTCTGTTCACAGAAGGTTTCCCACCAGTCCTTGACATTGGGGGCGACTTTGAGGAGTGCAAAGGTAATATTTTCCCCATTTGAAAAATCATGAACTTAAAAATATCCTTCCAACAGATTTAACCATATATCTACTACATATGCATCTATATAGCCTTCAAATACTGCAATGTCAAAGTTGAATTGTACCTTGAAGGAGGCACCTCCAAAGTGACTGTCTGATCCAGGTGGATATTGGTGGCCACCCGCCTATTCCACTTGGGGCCCCACCATTATCTCTTTCATTTTTTTTCAAAAATTACTATTTTTAGTAGTTTTTCGGGTCCTGAACTTTCGGAGCCATTTTGAAGCCCCAAACAGAGATAGTATGCCAAAGTTATGTCCCTGGGAAGTTGAAACACCAATTTACCCAAATGGGGCCCACAGTTTTGGTGCTTCATCTCCTAGGGTTAGGTTTTTGGACGTTTAGAATTATCCATTGTTTCTCCATAATAAATACGCCCTCAAGCCTCATTGTAATATAGTTCAGAGGTCTGTAGTCACCACATCTCTTCTCAGAGATTTTCTACCAGCACCCTAGCTATTTTATTTCCATCATGTTTGTAAGCATATTTCTGTGATTTGATATTAATGAAATGAAGCCTTATTTCCACTGTATTTCTATGTTTATGGTTATTTTTGTATTCTGTTGCATTCCTGCATAAATTTGGATCAGTGGTATCAGAGCGGTCTGCTTTTTATCGATCCTTCTTTGCATGTCCCCAACGAGTTCGGGTTATAAGGAGTTAGGGCTCGATCTGGTGGAACCTTTGCAAGATCAGCCTCGTAAACCCCGACGGACACCCATGGGGGACGAAAAGAAAGATGAGGGAGCAGGAGATCCTATCAAAATATTGCTTGAGGAGGCCCTCGAAAAACAAAGGAACGCGATGATGGATAACTTTGCCCAGATCCTTCAACGACTGCCCACCGGTGGTGCATCTGCATCCAGCAGCCACTCTGGAGGTGCGACTCCCTTTAAGGTACAAGTAAACTTTGACATTCCCATATTTGAGGGTCAAATAGATGCAAATTCCATAGATAGATGGTTTAATCTATTAGAAGGATATTTCTCGGTTCATGATTTTTTCGACCGGGAGAAGATTATTTTTGCACTCCTCAAAGCTACCTCGCATGTCAAGGACTGGTAGGAAACCTACTGTGAGAAAATGGATGAGACAGAACCCTCTCTGTTCTCAGTCGTACCCACTTGGAATTCTTTCCGAGATGCCATCAAGGAACAATACTATCCCGTGGGGAGCTATGAGGACAAGTACATACAATGGACCACGCTGCGGCAACAAAGCGATCAAGATGTGCATGAGCTGACGAATTTGTTCCATACCCTGCACACAAAGTTGGGTATCAAATATTTAGAGAAACATTTGGTGCTAAAGTATCGTGGTTGTCTACATAGATACATTCAAGAGGAAATGGAGTTCCTCGACATCTCCTCGCTTGGTATGGCATACCGGTATGCTGCCAAGATTGAGCAGAAATTCAAACAGAAGAAGCAAGACTTTGGATCTGCAAATCAAAAGCAAGGGAAAGGTGCCCCCAAACCACAGAACAAAGGTTAAAGCCAAGGCATGGAAGCCCAAGACAACCTGCAAAAGACACAAGCGAAGAACAACACCGCGAAGCCAAAGAAGGACATGGGAAATTGGTGTGAGTTCCATAAGAGCTCCACCCACAACGCAAGTGAATGTTGGGCCAAGCAGTCGCTGGTGGCCAAGATGAGGGCTTCTGAATCAGATGCATGCTCTGACTCTAAATCAGAACCTGACAAGGTGAATGAAAAAGGGAAGCAGATTATTGATGTAGATCCCAACGCCATTGTTGGCACTACGAAGATCCAGAAGGAGGAACCAGAAGATCCAGAGGAGGCAGAGCGTCTCTTCCACTCCCAGATGTGGGTAAAGGGTTCCCTTCTATGGTTCATTGTCGACAATGGGAGCCAAAAGAACCTCATTTTAGCAGATGTCGTGAAGCGGTTGGGCTTTCCGACCATAGCACACCCACAACCATACACCATCAGGTGGCTTCACCAAGGACGAGATCTCTGCGTCAACCAGCAGTGTCGCCTTCCCTATGGCATCAAGCTCTTCATGGATGAGGTATTGTGTGACATTGCTCCTATTGATGTTTCTGATGTATTATTAGGCCAACCATACTTGTGGAAGCGACATGTTGTGTATGAGTCCTGGCCTCGCGATGTTATTGTTACTTTGGGAAATAAATTGTACAGGATACCAGAGGTACCACCGCCTCCCACTATGTCTTTGGTTACTACAAAACAATGCAGTAAGCTCATTTCCCAAACCAGGAAATTTGTTTTCTTGATGATCCGCCCCCAAGGCAAGAAGAATATTGTGGCCACGACCTCTAGACATGGCTCCTCTACACAACAACAACAAATGGACAAGGTTGTGGAGGAGTACAGGGACATCTTCACCTCACCCACAGGGGTGCCTCTATACTATCAGGTCAAGCACCCCACTGACCTGACCCCAGGTTCGCTGCTACCCAATGGACCAATCTATAGGTGCTCTGTTCTGGAGAATGATGAAATCAAGAGGCAGATTCGGGAGTTGCTGCAGAAAGGTCATATCCGGCCAAGTTCATCGCCTTGTGAGAGCCCAATCGTGTTGGTACAGAAGAAGGATGGGACTTGGAGACTCTATATTGATTATCGAGCGCTGAACAAGATCACTGTCCAGAATAGGTACCCGATCCCATGGATTGATGACCTTCTGGACCAACTCAAAGGGGAAAAATATTTCAGCAAGATCGACTTGAAGTCTAGGTATCACCAGGTACCAATCGAACCCTCTGATGTGTGGAATATTGCCTTCAAAGCCAAGGAGGGCCTTTTCGAATGGCTCATCATGCCTTTCGGATTGACAAATGCTCCCGCAACCTTCATGAGGTTGATGGATGACATCTTGCGTCCATTCACCAACTCATTTGTAGTGGTATACTTGGATGACATTCTTATCTTCAGCTAGACTTGGGAAGAGCACCTCCACCACATCCGAGAAGTCCTCCAAACACTGCGGCAACACAAGTTGTGTGCCAATTTGGAGAAGTGCACTTTTGGCATGACCCAGGTTCAATATCTAGGATACATTATTGGTGAAAGGGGGGTGCATGTGAATACAGCCAAGATCCAAGTCATTCGAGATTGGCCAGCCCCAACCACCCTAACAGAGCTTCGCAGCTTTCTGGGTCTTGCTAATTTCTACCGCAGGTTCGTGTTGGGATTTGCTCATATCACTTGGCCTTTGAGTCAAGTTACCAAGGGAGGAGTGAAAGAAAAAAAAATTTGGTCAGAATCTCAACAGAAGGCATTCGTAGAATTGAAACATCGCCTCTGTTCTGCCCCAGTGCTCACATTACCAGACTTGCAACCACCATTTTATATTGATACAGATGCCTCTGACTATGTTATTGGGGCAGTTCTTACTCAACAGGGGCATCCAGTGGCATATCACAGTGAGACATTGTCTGACACAGTTCAAAAGTATCCCACTTATGACAAAGAAATGTATTCCATTGTGCAAGCTCGTCGACAATGGAAGCATTACATTTTGGGGAAGGAGACAACCATCCACACAGACCACCAACCCCTACAGTTCATACAGACACAAGGGAAGTTGCAAAATGATCACCATCAAAAGTGGTCCACATATCTGCAAAAATTTCATTTTAACATCAAGTACAAGAAGGGTAGCACCAATAATGTTGCAGATTGCCTCAGCCGACCACCGATCGTGGCCATAACCACCGTTCTCAACTCTTGTGGGCATGAGACTTCTGATTGGCCGATTCTCTACAAGAACGATCCAAAATTCAGCTACACATACAAGGTACTCTTGGGGGGTATGCAAGTTCCAAATTTTCACCTCCAAGATGCACTATTATGTCACCTGGGACACCTTTGTGTTCCTTCAAGCAAGCATGCCAAGATGATATCGGAAGCGCACTACAGTCGAGTCGCTGGGAATTTTGGGGTCGAGAAAATAGTGGCAGTACTACAGAAGTATTTCTATTAGCCGAACCTTCGACAGGATGTCGGGAAGTACTTCAGATCCTGCACTGCTTGCACCATTGCCAAACCAACCATTAAGAAGCAAGGGCTCTATACTCTGCTACCTACCCCTAGTCGACCTTGGGAATCCATCTCCATGGATTACATGTCAGGCCTTCCTTCTACTAAGCATGGAAATGACTGTGTTTTCATGGTCGTCGACAGATTCTCAAAGATGGCCATTATGGTGGCCTGCAAGAAGAATATCACAGCAAAAGCTACTGCTAAACTCTTCTTTGAACGAGTGTGGGTGCACTTTGGGATCCCATAGTCTATCATATCAGATCGCGATAGTAGGTTCCTCAGAACATTTTGGTCCAGCCTCTAGTCAATGTTGGACACCAAGCTCACCAAGTCCACAGCTTTCCATCCCTAAACTAATGGCTAGATAGAGGTCGTCAACAGGATGATTGTACACATTCTACGCATGTACAATTCAAAGCATCCACACACATGGGATGAGAGCCTCCCCTATGTAAAACATAGTTATAACATAGCTCTCCACAGCTCAACCGGCCACAGCCCCTTTCAGGTGGGCTTGGGATTGCAGCCACTATGTCCCATTGACGTAGCCATGCCATTTCCAGATACTCAGGCCGATTCGGCTCATGTCCAGTCTGAAGCTAACAAAGAAAACAAATTCATTGAGCGCATTCAGCACATCCACCAACAGTTTCATGACATATTGGACAGAGCTAATGCTAAGTACAAGCAACGACATGATCAACATCGGGTGCCACACAACTTGCAGGTGGGAAAAAAAGTGTGGCTACATTTGCAGAAGGAGTGCTTCACTGGACCCCACCTCAAGATTTGCCCGCTCTGATATGGACCGTACACCATCACCAAGGCTGTAGGGAACAATGCCTTCGAGCTCAGCATTCCACCATTCCTTGGTCTGCACCTAGTATTCAATGTTTGATCCCTACTTCCCACCTATATTGGACACCTCTGACATTGCAGAAGAACTCACACCAAAAGAGTTAAACCCAGACTGCATGGAATAGGCCACCACAGACTGTATCATGGACATGCAAATCAAGAACACTCGTCGACAGAAGATCCAACTGTATCGGGTTGTCAAAGCTGGCCAACTCCTGCACCAAGGCAAGCGGTTCACCAAGGACCAAGTTCAACAAAAGTTTCCTCATCTCATGGAGGAACTCAACGCAATGGGGACCATTGCTTCCTAAGGGGGGAGGAATGATCCAGGTGGATATTGGTGGCCACCCACCTATTCCACTTGGGGCCCCACCATTGTCTCTTTTAATTTTTTTTTCACAACTTACTATTTTTAGTAGTTTTTCAGGTCCCGAACTTCCAGAGCCATTTTGAAGCCCCAAACAGAGATAGTATTCCAAAGTTACATCCCTGGGAAGTTGAAACACCAATTTACCCAAACGGGGCCCATAGTTTTGGTGCTTCATCTCCTAGGGTTAGGTTTTTGGACGTTTAGAATTCTCCATTGTTTCTCCATAATAAATAGGCCGTCGAGCCTCGTTGTAATATAGCTCAGAGGTCTATAGTCGCCACATCTCTTCTCAGAGATTTTCTACCAGCACCCTAGCTATTTTATTTCCATCATGTTTGTAAGCATATTTCTATGATTTGATATTAATGAAATGAAGCATTATTTCCACTGTATTTCTATGTTTATGGTTATTTCTATATTTTGTTGCGTTCCTGCATAAATCTAGATCACTGTCGGACAAAGGTGTGTCGCCTATGGGCATCTGCCGAAGGATCTGGGTAAAGTTGTCCATCATCGCGTTTCTTTGTTGCTTGAGGGCTTCTTCGAGAAATATTTTGAAAGGATCTCCTGCTCCCTCGTATTTATTTTCTTCCACCATGGGAGGTCGTCGGGGCTTGCGAGGTTGGTCTTGCAACGATTCAACCAGTTCGAGCCTTAACTCCTTTTACCCTAATCTCATTGGGGACATGCATAGAAAAACATAGAAAGGGAAAACTGCTCTGATAATACTTATCCAGAATTATGCAGCAACACAATAGAATAAAAATATAAACGTAAACATATATATGCAATAGAAATAAAACGTCATTTCATTACTATCAAAGAATTGAAATATGCTTACATACATAATGGAAATAAACTAACGCGGGCGATGGTAACTTATCTCTGAGAAGAGATTTTTGTGGCTACATGCCTCTGAACTGTGTTACAATGAGGCTCAAGGGCCTATTTATTATTGATAAAAAATGTAAAACCCTAAACATCCAAAACTATGGCCCTCATTGGGTTAAATTGGTACATCAACTTCCTAGGGTTGTAACTTTGGCATACGATCTACATTTGACGTGCACGATACCTCGTTAGAAATATCTATCCAAGGACTACAAATTTTGACGACAAACTTTGATTAAAAACTTATGGTTTCCCATTTTCCAAAAAGCATCGTTTAGGGCTTCAAAACAGCTCCAAAAGTTCAGGACCAGAAAAACTGCCAAAAATAGTAAAATGTGCTACAATTAAGGAAACTAAAAGACTGAAAGAAACAATGGTTGGGGTCCAAGTGGAATAGGAAGGTGGCCACCATTATCCACCCAGATTAGCCCTACCCCCTTAGGAAGCAATGGTCCCCATTATGTTGCGTGCCTCCATGAGATGGGGAAACTTCTGCTGAACTTGGTCCCTGGTGAGCCACTTACCTTGGTGCAAGAGTTGGTTAGCTTTGACATCCTTATACAGTTGAATCTTCTGCTGGAAATTGTTTTTGATCAGCGTGTCCATGATCTCATCAGTTGCGGCATGTTTCGTGCAGTCTGGGTTTAGCTCTATTGGTGTTAGTCGTTTTATAATTTCTGGAGTGTCCAGTAATGGTGGAAAGTATGGCCAAAGGCGGTCCACATTGAACATTGGGTGCATGCCAAAGAATGGGGGAATGTTGAGCTCTAAAGCGTTGTCTCCCATAGCCTTGGTGATTGTGTAAGGCCCATATCAAAGTGGCCTGAGATTCCAATGGGCTCCGGTAAGGCATTATTTCTACAAATGCAAACAAACTTTGTCACCCACTTGAAACTTGTGTGGCACCCATTTTTTATCATGTCGATGCTTGCACTTGGAATTGGAATTATCCAAGATGTCATGAACCTACTAGCGTATGTGTTGGATGCGTTCAATAAATTAAGTTTATTTATCAACCTCAGACAATACACATATGTATTCTTCCTCTGTAGTCACATGAGGTATGGCATCATCAATTAGACACAATGGTTGAAATCCTAGACCCACTTGTAAGGGACTGTGTGATCTAGGTGGCTCCAGAGACACACACAGGACAAAGTGGGCTTATCGAAGCTCAAAAATCAAAGTGTTTGGACTATTTTCGAACTAGGACCATAGCAAAGATCTCGTCGTCTTGATCAAACCAATTTCATATGCGAAAGTTAGAGGCAGTCAAAGTTTTGGGTTAGTCCTCGACCATGTCAAAAATCTAGAGCGCGGGGATAAGCATTTTGATGGGTGTCAAACCCGCCTGGCCTAACGGGAGCTGGTCCGCCGATGGAACCACATTCAAAAAAAAAACACCACATATATATAATATGCCAACGGCAGAAGGTGACTAGGGGTGGGCCACCCTATGCGGTTCCATTCCCCCCTCCCCGAAACTTAAATTCATTTTGTTTTTAATTCAAAATGTGCCCATCAAAAACAAAACACGCCTAATCATGGAGGGGTTGGTATTTTACCCCCAAATATCCCTCCAACGAATGTTGATTTTTACCACTAGGCCAACGACCTTACTTTTGAAAACTCCACCCAAAATTTTTGTATAAACTAAACCTTTCACAATGCACCCAAGACAGGGCATAGCGAAGCATGATTTTTGAGTTTTAATATTATTTTATTGCAGGAAAGTGCAGAACCATGAGCTAGCAGTCTAGGCAGGCAGAACCCTGATTAAGCCCAAATTTCAGGAGGGTGAAATTTTTCCAGTGTCCAAATGGGACAAAATTTATTTTGATTTTTCACCATTCGATGCCACGAATCTGATGGCGTATTCAAATTTTCCATCTGAGATTTAAATTTTTGGCCACTTTTCAAAGTGGAGTTGCAGGTGTCCACATTCAGTGAGTGAGCAATCAATTTTACACCTTTCGACACCATGATTGCGATGGTGATTTCAGATCCGGAAGCAGAGCAACCCATTCTCCAGTCATATTCAATCTGAGGTATATGATGTGTTAATTTCATGTACTTCTTTGTCTCTTTGCTATGAGATGCATTGTGATGTATATATCCCTCTTGATGTTTGATGTGGGATCTTGTTTTGTTCTTGACGTGAGATGTACTTTCTATCATGGATTTGTATTATGTTTGAGATCCCTTTGATGCTATGTTCGCGGGATACTCATTGCCACATGTATGTTGTTTTAGATCCCTTTGTTTGCCATGTTGGTAGGATACTCATAGCCATTATGTGTGAGTTATTGTCATACTGATAGGAGTCCTTTTTTAGAGTGAGAGTTCATGTAGTGGAACATATCGTAGAAAGGTCCAACCACTCCCGCGTGAGGGCATTTTCCTTGTACGATAAAGAAAACACCATCCATGTACATCTTCACTCCTTACAACACTTAATGCAACGACCTACACCATCTTCACACCGAGGCTCGGAGATGTAGTCCGTCCTGGATGAACTTCGTTATAAATGTCCTATGTTGCTCATGCTTGTTATGTTCCTCTTCTTTACAACATTTATATTTTTATTTATGTTCATTAACGCTTAAAATTAATGCAATTTTAACACATCAGCCGAAGTAAAAGGTCTTGGTTAAGGGTATCAGGAATTGACCCAGATCAAGTGGTATCAGAGCAGGTCTTCTTGCTGATTTGGATTGCAGGCGTGAACCATTAAACGTTCGTTGAGTTGAGCAATGGAGAATTTCAAGGACATGTACGAGACCATGTTCAGGGATTCTGAGAAAGAGGATATGTTTTACGAAGCTTATGAAAAACAAGCAGCAGAGAACGTTGAATTGAAGACACTCCTATAGGAAGAGAAGGAGGAAAAACATCGATTGCAGCTTCAGTTGCAAGCCATGACATAGGCATTGGAATAATTTAAGGGCAACGAAGGCTTAGAGAAGCCTTCTTCACCTGTTTCAAAATCGACGGCTCAGGTAAACAGTGTTGATTTCTCTTCAGTCTCATCTTCACATGATGTCATTTCTGTTGGGAGTGTGGAGATACCCATTACAGGAATAGACATGAGACTCCTCACCAAGATGGGGTACAAAGGAGGAGGACTTGGTGTTCATGGCCAAGGCATAAACCAACCATTGGAGGTTGTGCAGAGACCTCTCTATGTAGGTTTGGGATACACTGAAGGAGGATGTTCGAAGGACATCAATGACAAACAGACATTGTTGAACGCAACAGGGAAGAGGATTGATGGGAAAAATTCACCATCATTCCATGGTAGTGCAAGTTGCAGTGAAAGAGATGAGGCAAGCTCTCATCAGCATGATCGCACCAAAGACCACCAAAGAAGGTATAACAAGTCTCATTATTCTAGAGTGAATTTTGATTATAAGAATGTTGATAACCATGGTCATAAATCATGGCATCGAAACACACATTAGTTTTTTGGTTTACATAACCATGTGTTTTCTAATTTTTGGAAAAGTATGGCAGCATAAAGGAGGATGAGGCATGGAAAGCCTTCTCCACAGTAGGGAAAGAAATCGGTTAAGCAAGTTTGGAGGAAAAAGACCTTTTGCACCGATTGCAACTAAAGTGGCCATCAAAGAGCCATGTGCTGGAGACTCCATCCAGAGCAGCGCCTTAAAGACAAATTTCCCATGCATGAACCAATCGACAAAGATGATCGACAAGTGAATTCCCCACAGGGGAATGACCCATTCACTTTGCTAAAGAGGGGTTTTTCTAGATTGTTTTTCTAGATATGTTAGATTGTCATGGCCGTGTTTGTAAATCATATGTTGCATTTTTAACTGTAAAAGTGATGATGTGTTTTTCCATCACTTGTTTAAGGAACAATGATATTTTGGCCTTGTTCTATAAACCGTGTGATGCATTTTATTCATGTAAAAGTGATGAGGTATTTTCCATCACTTTGAAATGCGACGATGATTTGTTGGTCTTGTAATGATAGCTGGGGTGTGATCTCCATTTCGATGTAAGCTGGACCACCGAGTACATGTTATAAACTCGTGGCAAGTATGGAAATGTTGGGTCATAGTTGGTCATAGATGAGCAAGTAATTTGAAGGAGATTGTACTACAGGTTTGCAGAAGATGCAAGTGTCAGTTCATCACTTAAGGAAACGAAGAACAAAGGTGAAGGAGATGGAAGGGTGACCTTTTTCGGGACACTTGTGGTGCATACATAGTACACAGCAGTTGCAGGTTATTTTTGATGCTTTTGGAGGACCAAAAGCTCCTCAATGGGGAGGATTGATCTAGGTGGCTCCAAAGACACACACAAGACAAAGTGGGCTTATGGGAGCTCAAAAATAAAAACGTTCAGATTGTTTTCGAACTAGGACCAAAGTGACGTTCTCGTTGTCCTAATCTCAACAGTGTGAATGGTTTGTCAAACCGAGCTCGTATGCGAAAGTTAGAGGTAGTCAAAGTTTTGGGTTGACTTGGATGACTTGACAGGTTAAGGAAGACACAATTTGTAAGAAACCTAACCACTGGATTCCAGCCAGATCCACCCGGATTCTGGGTGAAATTGGGGGCCTGTTAATTTGTCTCCTTCAACCTATTTTAGGGTATTTTAAAAATGTGTTATTATTTAAATTAAAAATAAAATAAAATAAAATATATATATATATATATATATATATATATATATATATAGGTCCATGACCCCCACCGGACCCACGACACCACCACACGGTGAAAAAAACAAATTAAAAATTTTATGTATGGGTCAGCGGGCCATGACCCCCGCCAGACCCCGTGGAACCACAACCCACATGATCATAACATATATATTATATGTTAGCGTTACCACCAATGCAAATATATATATGGAGTCCTCGACCACGTCAACAAGCTAGAGCGCGGGGATAAGGATTCCTGCGGGTGTCGAGCCTGCCCAGCCTAACGGCCGGCCAATCTGCTAGTGGAACCACATTCAAACAAAAAACACCACATATATATAATATGCCAATAATGGAAGGTGGTTGGGGGCGGGCCGCCCGATGCGAGTCAGCGCCCCTAAAACTTAAATTCATTTTATTTTTAAATCAAAACACGCCCATCTAAAACAAAACACTCCTAATCATATAGGGGTGGAGATTTGACCCCTCGATCTCTCTCCAACAAATGTTGATTTTTACCACTAGGCCTGTTAGTCACCTACAAATTTTGTTATACCAAATGGTGGCTAAACTTATTTTTCAAGCCTTCAAGAGATAGTTTCCTTTGAAAACCTATCATATTTTGAAGTCTTATGATGTTCTTTATCCTTTGAATTAATCTTCACTGTTGTTTCACTATAAGCCCTCAAGTACCTACTGATTACCAAGAGAAAAAACTGCCTATGGAGTTCCATTTTAACTCCCACAAACTCTCCATTTTCATCCTTGTTTCCACTCACAATATCCCTCAAAAACACCTTCATTTAACCTCTAAATCACCTTAACACTCTTTTAAACCTTATATCATCCTTTTATTTGGTTTAAAAATCCTTTTTCTAGCCTACTGAAACCCTCATTTGGCCTTAAAAACCCTTTATTCTAACCTAAAAACCATCTTTTGCACTATTAAGGCATTAAGCCCCCGAGAGCTCAAACTCAGCCCCTGTTCTCCATAAAACCCAAGTGCTATAACCAGGCGCTTAAAAAACTAAGCCCCCTCCATCACCGCTCGTGGTCTCCATGTCTTCCCATAGAACCCCTCCCGCACCTTATTTCATAAGCCCCTTTTCCCTTTTTATTTTCTCCACCAAAGGCTCCCTGCCTTCGTATTTTCCTAATTTCCAACCATTTGTTTAAATAAATCATGACCGTTGATCTTTACAGATCAATGAGCATCGGACCTCTTCACTCCTTCAAGCCTTCATTCCTTCATTTTCCCGCTTTAGATCTCAAACGTCCATTCCTTGAAATCAATGGCCATCGCGCAAAATATCATCACTTCTTGTCTCCACATGCCTCTATTTTTCATTAGCCCAAGATCAATCTTAATCGTTGATCAGATCCGATCAACAGTCCGGACTTAACCCGATCTCACCATTGAACCCATTCCGCGACACATTTGCATACGTCATTATAGACCCCACTACCATATCTGCCCATGCATCTTTCATCCATTGTGCTCAACCCTAACCGTCGAATCTGTTGCCCACCATCCAACGGCCGAAAATCTATATCGCATAATTTTTGAGCCTCCCCCGTGTTGGAAATATTGTCATTGATGGCAAAGGAGAAGAAAGGAGCAGCACCTGAACTATATCACTATGGAAAAAGAGAAGCAAGAAGAACCATCAAATAGGCTAAGGAGACGGGCAAGAGGCAGCCCAGGTAGCAGAAGCAGCAGAGGAATTAGAGGCAGAGTAGTGAGGTTCAATCTCAAAGGAGGGTCATACACATTGAATGCAGAGAAAAAGTCATGCACTGACATGCACTACCTATGCACTGTCACGCATAGTAACTGAATACAAAGACACAGTCATGCACTGACATGTATTGTCATGCACAAGAACTGAATACAGAGAAACAGTCATGCACGGTTTGTCTGCCGAGGGTCAATCATAGATTTAACAGAGACGGGTTTACAAAGAAATAGCGCAATAAAACCAGTGAATTGAGGACCGGTTGAGGACGCATTAATGTGTGACTATAATATAGATCGATGGAACGGAGTATTGGTATATTGTTGAGCCATTTGAATCGCAAGCAGAACGAAATAGGGCCAATTGAGTTAGGGACGCAGTTGAATGAACTCACAGTGAATTGGTGCAGAATTTCTGTATATTTGAAGGCAGAAGATGCAAGCCGGAAGAGTGGATCGGATTGGTAATAGCGTTGTAATGGAAGCGAAAATAAAACAGCACTAAGACTGGTTTAGAAGGAGCAGAATTGGAAGTGGCGGTGTAACGGAACCTTGACTCGAGAAGCAGAACCTTAAATGAACAGTAAAACCGGAGTTAGAAAAATGATGGTATTTTCATTATTAAAAGGTGGTAAGTGGAATCGCAAATAAAAATTCGATACACTTCGACATGTGACACGTGGCCTTAGGTGGTTTACAAAAACCACTTTTATCGCGTTTTTTTTAGCGTTAAAGCTCAGCGGATAAAAAAATGCGATATGCGTTTATAATCGTCGGATCATCGAAGGGGACGCGACGCCGGTTCAGCCATTGGATGCGAAGGGTGGATTAAGGACTGGGACCCATGTATATCGTGTGGATTTGATGGATTAAGCCTCGTGTAGTTAGTTGCGCGATATTCGCTAGATGTTAGGATCCAATGATCCAACGGCTGTTGTATCACATGATGGGAGAGATCTAAAAAGGTACGAATTAAAGATTTATCAATAAAATTTATTAATATCGAAGTCCGGATATGTGGGCCAGAGCGCATATGGTGTAATTAGTCGAGGTTCAATGTTAAATGGGATCGTAGTATAGTTGTGGCAAGGTAAGTCGATGGCATGCTATGGTCCAAAGTTTTCATTTTTATTATAAGTGTTAGTGAAAGCGGAAATCAAAGGGTGTTATAAAGGTTCTTAACTTTCGAGTGGGGGTCATATTATATAATGGTTATTGATATTATAAAAATTTGGATATCGATTCAAAGGATTTGAAATAGGTTGGACTATTATAATAATATGCTTCGGCATTATTATATGAGGAAAGGTGAGTGGCCATCATATCGAAATTAAATTAGAGTCAAACCTTTGCATAAGTGAATTTTAGGTGAAGGATCATATATATGATGATTGAACAAGATTGAAGTTAAGTTTGGGACTTCCACATATAAATGAAATCAGGATGTATGGGTTTACTTCTATGGTTTTAACCACAGATTCTGAAATAAGAAGCTTCCACAATTAGTTGCCATTTTATGATTTATAACCGCAGGGTTTTAAGGAAAAGAAATGCTCCCGTGTATGTTTGTGATATGGGGTTCATAACCCTTGGTTAAGAAAAGTTCCAGTATTTATTTAAAATTTCCCAGATCATAGATTGCAACTTGTTTGAATGGTTTTGATAATCATCAGATGTGAAAAGAAAAGGCTCTGTATACTTTTATTTAATTGCCAGCGGAGGGAAAATGACTGGAGAGACATTTTTATATGCACAAGACTTTGAGATTTATTTGGGACTAAACTAGTAAAGCAGATATATATACAGCAAATACACAATTGCAATAAACAGAGATTACAGATTTGAAGAGGTGTGCAGCGAAGGGATTCAGAATTGCAGAATCCGATTGTGAAATGCACAGGAATGAAAATTTGAGCCTGTTACACTACAGCAGCAGAAAATTCAAGCTCACAATGAACCAAAACTGAATGGGCTAAATAGAAATTCTCATTGTAACTGAAAATGTAAAGTTTTTTTATTTTATATTGTTTGTGATGCATTGGCAAGTCTCCGGAGAAAAAGAAACATCCCACTGTAATATTGAAATTTGTACATATTGTTATATTTTCTTTGAATGAGATAGACAAAGGAATGAGAAGGAAGAAGTCAAAGAGTCATGGCTGTTCACTCCAAATTATCTATAGAATACAAATAGTCAAGAGATGAACTCTATAAATGATATCTCATAGATATGCATAGAGAAGTTAGAGAATGCAGAATTGAGGCAGAGAGGATAAGAAGAAGGAGGAGCATATAGAGATGTTGTGAAGAATCAGAGAAGATATAAGATAGATAAGAAAGCTGGAGGATAGCATTGAAGAAGGAACAGAACAGAGTTGATATCCAAGGTAAATCAGCATATGATTTTTGAAAGAGTGAGGAAGTTGGAGCTTCCATATCAAGTTGTAGTTTGATAGATGTTAGTTGTAGCTGACTAAGGTAGGAGCCTCCTGTAGGTTGTAGCCTACAGAAATTAGCTGGGAGTTGGAGCTTCCTTGCAAGTTTTAGCTTGCAGAATTGAGGTAGGAGCCTCCTATAGCTTGGTGCCTACAAAAAATCAGTGGTGAGAGGGAGTTGGAGCTTGCCTTTGCATCACAACAATAATAAGATGTGGTTTTCTCCCTTATGGGTTTCCACTTATATCTGTTGTTTATATGCATGATGATTATGTGTTGATACTTTGTATTTATTCTGCTTAATACCTGCTGCTCATTTATTAAGATTGTTGTTCCATTGTATATAAATAAGAAAGGTTCTATTTCCAATAAAATAAAGTATAATAAGAACATGACTGCATTAAACTGATTCACCCCCCCTCTCAGTTTAACCAAGGGTCCAACAATTGGTATCAGAGCTGGTTCCTTCTGTATCAGTTTAACAACTGGAAGGAGATCCTAGGTCCCCAGGATGGCTAGTCTAGAAGGTTGCTCAACAAATAAATCCCCTTTGTTCACTGGTACAAATTATGCCTTCTGGAAAATAAGAATGAGGACATACATAATGTCTCTAGGAATAGAATTTTGGGCTGCAGTGGAATTGGGATATGCCCCAAAGGAGACTGACTCAGAGAAAGATTCCAAACAATACTTTGTAGCTAATGCAAAGGCCATGAATGCACTCTTAAATGGACTGTGTGAGGCATAATTTATCAAATTAATGCACAGCAAGACTGCCAAAGAAATATGGGATACACTAGAAAACATCCATGAGGGTGACAAAAAGGTGAAGATAGCCAAACTTCAAGTCTATAGAGCTCAGTTTGAAAATGTAAAAATTAATGATGATGAAGAAATTTCCATCTTCTTTTTAAGGGTTGCGGAAATTGTGAATAACGTGAAATCTCTAGGATAAACCATAAAAGAAGCTGTAATTTTTCAAAATATTCTAATATCTCTTCCATCCAGCTTTAACCCCAAGGTTTTTTGCCATAGAAGAAACAGATGATTGGGAAAATTTTACCATGAACCAATTACTTGGAAATCTAATAGCCTCTGAGATGAGACTGCCACAGAGGAAGTCAAATGTGAGGGAGGCAGCCTTTAAGATAGAGAAGAAGAAAGAAGAAAAGGAAGATATATGCTCTTGCTCTGATGAAGAAGAGGCCAAATTTATCAGAAAATTGGATAGAGGCTCAAGTTAATATAAAGGTAAAATTCCATTTAAATGCTTTAACTATGGAAGAGTTGGACACTATGCTTCTAAGTGTCCTCATAAGAAAACAAATAATCAGACTCAAGAATCAGAGAAAACCATATCAAAGAACTGGCAGAAAGGGAAGAGATTCAATAGAAAATATTTCTATGCTCAGCAAGATAGCAGTGCATCTAAAGATTCAGATGAATCCTCAAGTGAAGAAGGAACCTCTGAATTTTTATTGATGGCTATAGAAGAGCTTGAAGGATTCCTTCTAGAAGATGAGGAAGAAGGTGAAGTTGATCTTGAGGGGGAGCTAAGAAGTGCCCTGGAGGAAATTGACAGACTTAAACTAAAGTGCAGAAAATAGAAAGACATTCTCCTTAAATATGTAAGAGAAGAACAAAATTCATAAGTCCTCATTCAGTTGAAAGTAGAGCTTGAAGAAGCCAAGAAGGTAGAAGACATTTTACTTAAGCAAATTAAGGATAAAATTCAGAAGCAAGATATTGGAAGAAGAAGTAGTATGCTTGAGGAAGAAATTAGAAAACACCCAAAGGAAAGTGTCAATAAACACTCCTCAAATGAAAATCTCTGATAAGTTGAATGAAATTATAGATGCTCAAAGATCTCCTCTGATAAAAACTGGGATAGGCTATGAAGGAGAATCAAGCAAAGGCAAAGAAAAGGAAAACAAAAATATCATTTTTGTAAAAGCTGATAAGGATAATGAAGCAACTCAGAAGGTTCCTACAGAAGAAGAAACCTGCAATGAAGTAAACAGAAACCAGAAGGAACCTCAAATGACAAAGAATGAAATAAATAAACAGTCAACTGAAAAAGGCTCATATACTCCTGAATATATCAAATTTGGAAGCTATCAAAGGAGATTCTTCCCCCCTATGAAAAATGTCACTTGTTATGCCTGCCACAAACTAGGACATATTGTTGCATATTGTCATACAAGGAGAATCGATTCAAACCAGCAAAGGATGCAAACAGTGAAAAGACTACCTAAAGCAAACAAATGGAGAAGACAACCCTTCATCAGGTATGCAAATTGTTTTTATGGATATTGTTTTTACTATAAGGAATTTGGCCATAAAGTCATAGAGTGAAGAACATATGGACAAAGACTGATGTTCAAAACCTCAAGGAGGTTTATGAATCATGGAGAGTTTACTAGTACTCATAATTCTGCTAAAAATATGATCAAATGTTGTGTATGCCATAAAATCAGACATATGTCTTCCCAATGTCCTCTCAAAGAATGTGGTCCATCTTCCCAGAAAAGGTGCCAAACAAATAGCTGCCTACAGTGGAAAAAGAAGTTGAATAAGTGTGACCTGGCTCTAATAGCCCAAGATCAGAAAATCCAATGGTATTTGGATAGTGGATGCTCAAAGCATATGACTGGAGACATAAGTAAGTTTATAACCTTTGATGAAAATAAATCTGGAAATGTTACTTTTGGCAATGATAAAGCAGGGAAAATCAAAGGAAAAGGCTCAGTCAGTCTGGATAATGGAAGAGGAAAGGCCCAAGATGTACTATTTGTGGATGGGATGAAAGAAAATTTGCTAAGTGTCAGTCAAATGTGTGATAAAGGCTGCGAAGTTATTTTTCGAGCTCAAGACTGTGAAGTAAGATCAAGCACCATAGGAAAGACCTTGATCAAAGGCATTCGAACAGAAATTAATGTCTATATAGTGAAATAAAATAATGAAGCATGCCACCTAAGAAAACTTGATGAGTCATGGTTATGGCATAGAAGATTGGGACACCTTAACTTCGACCATATCATCAGTATGAGCAAGAAGAAAACAGTCAGAGATATGCCAGCAATAAAGAAGCCTTGAAATACCATATGTAAATCTTGCCAATTGGGCAAACAGACCCGCACATCCTTTAAGACCAAATATGAGCTATCAACAAGTAGGCCACTTCAGCTTGTACACATGGACTTGTGTGGACCTTCAAGAACTAAAGCACCAAGTGGAGAATCATATTTCATGTTGATAATAGATGATTTTTCCATAATGACATGGGTAGCATTTCTGAAATATAAATCTAAAGCACTTGAAAAATTCAAGATATTCAAGGCATTGGCAGAAAATCAAACAAGATGCAAGCTAAAGTAAATCAAATCAGACAGAGGAGGTGAATTCACAGACTATGATTTTGCAGACCTATGCAATGAGCATGGCATATAAAAAAAAGTTCACAATTGCAGGTACACCTCAACAGAATGGAGTGGCAAAGAGACAAAACAGGTCAGTACAACAGATTGCCAGAGCCATGATGCAAGATAGAAACATTCCCCAAACCTTATGGGTAGAAGCAGTACACACAGCTATTCACATACTTAACAAATCTCATTTAATACCAAACAGTGACAAGACCCCTTATGAATTATGGCATGGTAAACCATCTTCAATCAAGCACTTTAGAGCCTTTGGAAGTAGGTGTTTCATAAAGAATAATGATGAAAAACTGGGGAAGTTTGATGCAAGAGCTGATGAAGGAATATTTTTAGGATATGCATTCAAGAGTAAGGGTTACAGGTGCTACAACAAAACATTGCACAAAATTTTGGAAAGCATTGATGTAAGATTTGATGAAGATCTACCAAACAGAACAAGAAGTACAAGGTCTAGAAATCCTCCAGAAGATCTTGAAGAAGAGAACCAAGACAATGATGAACTAAGCAAGACAATAGAATATCCTGAATTAAACTCAAAATTTCCCTCAAGGCACACTCAAAAGAATCATCCAGAAGATCAAATCATTGGGGACAAAAGTGTGGGAGTCCAGACTAGAAGACAGCTTGCTGAACAGACAGAAGAAGTACACCTAGCCATGCTATCTCAAATAGAGCCAAAGAAGTTCGAAGAAGCCAGGAAAGACAAAAACTGGGTAAATGCTATGAATGAAGAACTGGACCAAATTGAGAAGAACAATACATGGGAATTAATTCCAAGACCCACTAGGAAAAATTTCATTGGCTGAAAATAGATATTCAATAATAAGATGAATGAACAAGGACAGGTAATCAGAAATAAAGCCAAACTTTTATGCAAGGGATATTCACAAATCGAAGGTCTTGATTATGATGAAACATTTTCCCCTGTAGCCAGAATGGAAGCTATCAGAATTTTTTTGGCCTTTGCATGCTACCATGACTTCAAGGTATATCAAATGGATGTGAAGTCTGCTTTCCTGAATGGAGATTTAGAGGAATAAGTCTACATGGAACAACCCAAAGGATTCTCCTTAACAGATAAACCAGACTATGTGTGCAGATTAAAGAAAGCCTTATATGGGCTTAAACAAGCTCCTTGAGCATGGTATTCAAGGCTGGAAAAATACTTGCAAAAACAAGGGTTCAAGAAAGGAGGAGTAGACAGCAATTTGTACATAAAAGCTAATGAAAATGAACTCTTAATTGTAGTAGTGTATGTAGATGACATCATGTTTGGAAGCAACAAAGATGAGTTAGCAAAAGGATTTACTGAAGAAATGAAATAATAAATTGAGATGTCTATGATTGGAGAGCTCACCTTCTATTTAGGACTTCAAATTCAACAAAAGAACACAGGAACATTCATCTCACAAGAAAAATACTTAAGAGAGATGTTGAAAAGGTTCAAAATGGAAGACTGCAAACCTATGTCAACTCCCATGATCACTGGATGCAAACTTTGTGCAGATGATGGATCAATAGATGTAGATCAAAAACTTTACAGATCCATGGTAGGAAGTCTGCTATACCTAACAGCTTCTAGACCAGACATTGTGTTGGCTGTAGGACTTGTAGCAAGATATCAAGCAGCACCAAAACAAAATCACTTACTAGCAATCAAGAGAATATTCAGATATCTACAAGGAACTGCACATCATGGGCTATGGTATCCAAAAGGAAAAAACTTCACTTTGACAACATATATAGATGCAGATTGGGCCAGTTGTGTGGATGACAGGAAAATCACAAGTGGAGGAGCATTCTATTTGGGAAAAATTCTGGTGGCATGGCTAAGCAAGAAGCAAACGTCTATATCTCTATCTACAGCAGAAGTAGAATACATAGTAGCAGCAGCATGCTGCACACAAGTAATGTGAATGAAACAAACTCTCCAAGACATGAAGGTAAGTATTGACGAACATATTTCTATCAAATGTGGCAATACAAGTGCAATAAGCATATCCAAAAATCCTATACTTCATTCAAAAACAAATCACATCCCAATAAAGTACCACTTCCTCAGAGAACAAGTAGCACAGAAAGTAGTAAAGTTGGAATATGTACCAACAAAGGAACAAACAGTAGACATATTCACAAAACCCCTTGCTAAAGAACCATTCGAATATCTAAGAGACAAAATAGGAGTAGTGTCTGCAGATGTTACTCTCTAACATGAAAGAAAGCATCATTCCAGGGGGAGATCGAAAAAGAAGACATCATTCCAGGGGGAGATCAGTCACAAAAGAACCAGAGCAAGTGAGCAGTGCATGGAACAGGTCCTCAAGATCAGAATATTATGGACAATATTTGGAAACCACACTAGGAAATGTGCAACCCTTTGCCATTAATGTAAAAGGGGGAGGAAAATCAAGTAACAGAAGAAAGGGTCTTCTAAAAGGAAAGCAGAGGAAGTGTATTGCTATCAATGCCAAAGGGGGAGACTGTTGGAAATATTGTCATTGATGGCAAAGGAGAAGAAAGGAGCAGCACCTTAACTATATCACTATGGAAAAAGAGAAGAAAGAAGAACCAGAAAATAGGCTAAGGATATAGGCAAGAGGCAGCCCAGGCAACAGAAGCAGCAGAGGAATTAGAGGCAGAGTAGTGAGGTTCGATCTCAAAGGAGGGTCATACACAGTGAATGCAAAGAAACAGTCATGCACTGACATGCACTACCTATGCACTGTCATGCACATTAATTGAATAAAAAGACACAGTCATGCACTGACATGTACTGTCATGCACAGTAACTAAATACAGAGAAATAGTCATGCACGGTTTGTGCACCGAGGGTCAATCATAGATTTAACAGAGACGGGTTTACAAATAAATAGCGCAATAAAACCAGTGAATTGAGGATAAATTGAGGATGCATTGATGTGTGACTATAATAGAGATCGATGGAACAGAGTATTGGTAGATCGTTGAGCCATGTGAATCGCAAGTGGAACGAAATAGGGCCAATTGAGTTAGGGACGCAGTTGAATGAACTCACAGTGAATTGGTGCAGAATTTCCATATAGTGGAAGGCAGAAGATGCAATCCAGAAGAGTGGATCGGATTGGTAATAGCGTTGTATTGGAAGCGAAAATAAAAGAGCGCTAAGACTAGTTTAGAAGGAGCGGAATTGGAAGCGGCAGTGTAACGGAACCTTGAGTCGAGAAGCGGAACCTTAAATGAACAGTAAAACCGGAGTTAGAAAACCAATGGTATTCGCATTATTAAAAGGTGGTAAGTGGAATCGCAAATAAAAATGTGATACATTTCGGCATGTGACATGTGGCCTTAGGCGGTTTAAAAAAACCACTTTTATCGTGTTTCTTTTTAGCGTTAAAGCTCGGCAGATAAAAAAATGTGATATGCGTTTATAACCGTCAGATCATCGAAGGGGACACGACGTCGGTTCAGTCGTTGGATGCGAAGGGTGGATTAATGACTAGGACCCATGTATATCGCATGGATTTGATGGATTAAACCTCATGCATTTAGTTGCGCGATATTCGTTAGATGTTAGGATCAAATGATCCGACGACTGTTGTATCGCGCGATGGGAGAGATCTAAAAAGGTATGAATTAAAGTTTTATCAATAAAACTTTATTAATATCGAAGTCCGGATATGTGGGCCAGAGCGCATATGGTGTAATTAGTCGAGGTTCAATGCTAAATGGGATAGAAGTATAGTTGTGGCAAGGTAAGTCGATGGCATGTTGTGGTCCAAAGTTTTCATTTTTATTATAAGTGTTAGTGAAAGCAGAAATAAAAGGTTGTTATAAAGGTTCTTAACTTTCGAGTTGGGGCCATATTATATAATGTTTATTGATATTATAAAACGTTGGATATCGATTCAAAGGATTTGAAATAGGTTGTGGACTATTATAATAATATGCTTTGGCATTATTATATGAGGAAAGGTGAGTGGCCATCATATCGAAATTAAATTGGAGTCAAACCTTTGCATAAGTGAATGTTAGGTGAAGGATCATATATATGATGATTGAACAAGATTAAATTTAAGTTTGGAACTTCCGCATATAAATGAAATCAAGATGTATGGGTTAATTTCTATGGTTTTAACCACAGATTCTGAAATAAGAAGCTTCCAAAATTAGTTGCCATTTTATGATTTATAACCGCAGGGTTTTAAGGAAAAGAAATGCTCCCATGTATGTTTTTGATATGGGGTTCATAACCCTTGGTTAAGAAAAGTTCCAGTATTTATTTAAAATTTCCCAGATCATAGATTGCAACTGGGTTGAATGGTTTTGATAATCATCATATGTGAAAAGAAAAGCCTCTGCATACATATATTTAATTTTCAGCGCAGGGAAAATGAATGGAGAGACATTTTTATATGCACAAGACTTTGAGATTTATTTGGGACTAAACTGATAAAGAATTTATATATACAACAGATACACAATTGCAGTAAATAGAGATTACAGATTTGAAGAGGTGTACAGTGAAGGGATTCAAAATTTCAAAATCCGAATGTGAAATGCACAGGAATGAAAATGTGAGCTTGTTACACTACAGCAAAAAAAAATTCAAGCTCACAGTGAACCAAAAACTAAATGGGCTGAATAGAAATTCTCATTGTAACTGAAAATGTAAATTTTATTTATTTTATATTGTTTGTGATGCATTGGCAAGTCTCCAGAGGAAAAGAAACATCCCACTGTAATATTGAAATTTGTACATATTGTTATATTTTCTCTGAATGAGCTGGACAAAGGAATGAGAAGTAAGAAGTCAAAGAGTCATGGTTGTTCACTCCAAATTCTATATAGAATACAAACAGTCAAGAAGTGAACTCTATAAATGATATCTCATAGATATGCATAGAGAAGTTAAAGAATGCAAAAATGAGGCAGAGAGGATAAGAAGAAGGAGGAGCATATAGAGATGCTGTGAAGAATCATAGAAGATATAAGACAGATAAGAAAGCTGGAGGACAGCAGTGAAGAAGGAACATAACAGAGCTGATATCCAAGGTAAACCAAAATATGATTTTTGAAAGAGTGAGGAAGTTGGAGCTTCCATATCAAGTTGTAGTTTGATAGATGTCAGTTGTAGCTGACTGAGGTAGGAGCCTCCTGTAGGTTGTAGCCTGCAGAAAATAGCTGGGAGTTGGAGCTTCCTTGCAAGTTGTAGCTTGTAGAATTGAGGTAGAAGCCTCCTGTATGTTGGTGCCTACAGAAAATCAGCGGTGAGAGGGAGTTGGTGCTTGCCTTTGCATCACAAAAATAATAAGATGTGGTTTTCTCCCTTATGGGTTTCCACTTATATCTGTTGTCTATATGCATGATGATTATGTGTTGATACTCTGTATTTATTCTTCTTAATACCTGCTGCTCATTTATTAAGATTGTTGTTCCATTGTATATAAATAAGAAAGGTTCTATTTCCAGTAAAAGAAAGTATAATAAGAACATGACTGCATTAAACTGATTCAACCCCCCCCCTCTCAGTTTAACTAAGGGTCCAACAATCAGTGCGCTACTTCCGCATGATGTAAGCGGTTTTATAAATCCACGTGTCAATCAGTGTATGGAATCGCGTTCCAAAAGGTAATACTGCCTCCCCCCCATTTTGTTGCGCGAAAACCATTCCCGGTTTTCCGCCATACCGCTGCCCCTCGCAACGTTGCCTTCGTTTGTAATCCCAGTCGTCGATCTCTGAGATCGGACAGTCTTGATTTAATCTCGCCCCCATTCATTTTTCACCTAACTTGCTCCCGAAATATTTCACCAAGTAATCTGGAGTGTTGATTGTCCTAATCCAACGGCTCTTGTTCGTCGTCGCACCCAAACCTCCATTTGCACCTGGTTAGCTGCTCTTCCAGGGTTTTCCTCCCATTTTTTCGCTACATCCACATTTTTCCTCACTGCTCCTCTACCCTCACGAGCCTCTGAAGCAATCATTCCCACTCCCGCAGGTTTTTTATAATGTTTTTATCGTTTTTTTTTGCAGGTTTTCAAGGCCGATGAAGCATGAACTTTCTCCACAGACACTAGAGGTGACATAGACGCTCCAATAATTATCTCAAGGCCTAGAATCAATGTCAAAGGGAAAAAAATCAAAGGGAGAGGTCATATGAATCAATGGATCAGATCCATGAACCCTCAGTGACCCTCCAGCTCAGCGAAACCCTCCACCTGTACACAGAACACTCAGAAAGATGAGGATCACATATTCAGAGGTAGAAGACAAGGCATAGAAGATTAATAAAACCTTTGAGGGCATCAGTACAGAAGCAGTTCGAGCAACCAGAAAATTGAAAGCATAAACAGAACTAAAACAGGCTGAATTACAAAGGAACGGCGCAGTTATTGGTGCAGAAGTTGACTGACACAGACATAGCCCATCTCCATGCTCAAAAGCCTGCCAAGCAGTTATTACACCAAGGAAGCTACTACAAAATTTCAGAAGTAGTTATTTAGAATTATGGGAGTCCTCAAGGCCCATTCTTTCACTTAACTCACACCTAAGAAGATAACAGTACCACTCCAGATGGTTTTTCCTCCCAAGGACACCCTGTGGGTGATTTCTGTCATATCAAAATAGTCTCAACAAGCAACAAGGTTACTAAATCTGTCTAGAATTTAATGTTATGTTTATGACACATAATGGAGCATTCGAATGCCCTCTCCAATCTCTGATGATCATTAAAACCTTCTTTAGCTACTTTTCCTCATTTTCCTATAAAGACTATTTGAAGTCTCATTGTAAAAGGTTGGCATTTGGTGATTTCAAGAAGTAATACATAGATTGCTGCTTTGAAGAAGCATTGGTGTTTTGAAGGAGTGTGGAGGTCTCTATTTTTCTGTTGATGAAGGAGGCTGGACCATTGGATCCCTGAGCTTGGTTTTGGTCAAGTAATCCCTTATTTTTAATGTTATTTTATGTTTATCACGTTGTCCCATTATGCTTTGACTTACAGTAGGATAAAAAGTTTAGGCAGAGAAATGTATCTCAGAAGCACCTCTGACCTATTTATCCTTTAATGTTTATATGTTTTCCACTACTGAACATGACAGGGTAGTCTAATAGCTCTCTTGAATATCCATTTTTTTTTATTTCAGAAATGGTAAATTCAGTTGTGTTAAATACTGTTTAGGTGTTCCCTCTTTCTTGCCACTGAATTTTGTATCTGAAATCTCCCTTTAAATATTAATGCTTGCAGTTTGACAGAGAGGCTTGTTTCAATCATACCCTCTGTTCATCATTGTAATTATTGTGTTAAAGGTCCCTATAACTGCATTCCTAGATGTCTAAGGCGTTCCCTCTTCTTTGAATGCAGTTGTATGTCTTTGTGGATTTAGCTTTCAGCAGTGAACTTATAGGAGGAAATAGGGCGTTCCCCGAATCCTATAATTCATTAAGATTGTTTTAGTCTGCATTTCTCCTTTCTTTGAGTATTTATGTTGATTAAGTCCAAAACAGTGAGCTTACTGGAGGAAATAGGGCGTTCCCTGAATCCTTTAAGTCGTTGTGAGAGGGTTTAGTCTGAATTTCTCCTCTTCTTTGAGTGTCTATGTTAATTAAGTCCAAAACAGTGAGCTTACTAGATGAAATAGGGCATTCCCTGAATCCTTTAAGTCATTATGAAAGGGTTTAGCTTGATTTTCACTCTTAGTCCTTAATGTTCATCCCATTTCACCTATACTATTCAATAGATCCTTGACCGAGTTAGATTTTCCCTCTAGTTTCCCTTCCTTCTCAATCAAAACTATTTGGACTTTCACATGACTCCATTTCCCAATGGCTTGTAGATTCCCATGCTCTATCTATACTACATGAAACATTTTTGTCCAACCAAACAAAACATACAACCCTGCACTTCATAACTAGCCTAAAATCAACTTCTAAACCTTTCAAGGCACATCCTTATAAACATATTGAGAGATCCCTCTCTGAGACTAGGAGGGCTAGATCCTAGAGCTCTAAAGCTTGTTTTGCATGTTGCCTTGTCACTTGGCATGCCAATCTGCCAAATCACAGGACCCCAACAAGGACAATGGCCTTAATTTTGAAAACTCCGCCCAAATTTTTTATATAAACTCAACCTTTCATAGTGCGCCCAGGCCAAGGCAAGCGGAGCATGATTTTCAAGTTTTAATATTATTTTATTGCAAGCATGTGCGGAACCATGAACCAGCAGTACAGGCAGGCAGAACCCTGATTGAGCCCAAATTTTAGGAGGGTGAAATTTTTCCAGTGTCCAAATGGGACAAAACTTATATCAATTTTTCACTATTTGACGCCACAAATCTGATGGCGTATTCAGATTTTCCATCCAATATTTATATTTTTGGCCACTTTTCAAAGTGGAGTTGCAGGTGTCTGCATTCAGTGAATGAGGAGTTGGTTTTACACCTTTTGATGCCACGACTGCGATGATGATTTCAGATCTGGTAGCAGAGCAACCCATTCTTCAGTCATATTCAATGTGAGGTATATGATGTGTTCATTTCATGTACTTCTTTATCTCTTTGCTACGAGATTGATTATATTGTACATATCCCTGTTGATGTTTGATGTGGGATCTTGTTTTTTTCTTGATGTGAGATGTACTTTCTATCATGGATTTGTATTATGTTTGAGATCCCTTTGATGCCATGTTTGCGGGATACTCATTGTCACATGTATGTTGTTTGAGATCCCTTTGTTTTCCATGTTGGTAGGATACTCATAGTCATTATGTGTGAGTTATTGTCATACTGATAGGAGTCCTTTTTTAGAGTGAGAGTTTTTATAGTAGAACATCTCGTAGAGAGGTCCAACCACTCCTGCGTGAAGGAATTTTCCTTGTATGACAAAGAAAACACCATCCATGTACATCTTCACTCCTTACAGCACTTAATGCAATGGCCTACACCATCTTGACACCGAGGCTCAGAGATGTAGTCCCTCCTGGACGAACTTCGTTATCAATGTCCAATGTTTCTCATGCTTGTTATGCTCCTCTTATTTACAACATGCAGATGTTCATTTATGTTCATTAACACTTTAAATTAATGCAATTCTAACACATCAGCCGAAGTAAAAGGTCTTGGTTAAGGGTATCAGGAATTGACCAGGATCATTACGACTAGTCAAGCTTTGAAGAGCTCTGTTGGGTAGAGGTGCTCTTGGATTCAAATCGATTAGATACTTGACCTGACTGTGTAAGGGTACCCCTGTGGGTGAGTAGAAGACGTCCCTATATTCCTCCACGACCATATTTACCTGCTTCTGTTGTGTGGAAGAACCATTCTCGGGGACCATGGATGGAGCCACAATCTTCCCCTTACTTTGAGAGTGAATTAGAAAGAGAACAAATTTCCTGGTATGGGAGATGACCGTACTACATTGTTTAGCAGAGATCAAATATATGGGGGTAGGTGGGGCTACCTATGGTATTCTGTGTAACTTAGTTCCCAAAGAAATAATAACAATGCAAGGCTTGGATTCATACACGTCATGTCGCTTCCACAAATATGGTTGGCCTAATAATACATTACAAATTTCAAGAGGATAAACATCACATAGTACCTCATCTATGAAGGGCTTGATGTTGTAGGAGAGGTGACACTGCTCGCTGATGAGAAGATCTCATCCTTCATGAAGCCACTCGATGGTGTAGGGTTGCGGGTGTGTTGTGGTCGATATGCCCAACCACCTTATGAAATCTGCTGAAATGAGGTTCATTTGGCTCCTGCTGTCAATAATGAACTACAATGGGGAACCCTTCAACCACATATGTGACTGGAAGAGATGCTCCCCCTCCTTCGGCTCTTCATTTTTTTCCTTTTGGATCTTGGTGGTAGCTACCATCGTAGAGGGTGTTGATATTCAACAAGAAGATCCTAGTGAAAAATAAGCACCTACACTAGGATGGAGCCTCAGGCTATTTTTAGGTGGATGTCTATTTATAGATGCATGAGCAAATTTGATTTATAGATGCATGTCTATTTATAGATGTATGTGAAAATTATATTTATAGGTTTCATGTCTATTTATAGATGCATGTCAACTATTATTATCCCTTAATATTAGTTGGACAATAAACTATAATCTATTCTCGATGAGCACTTGGAAATAGTTAACTGAAGTGGAAAATTAGTTTGCTAAAGGAATTTCGAGTTAAGAGGTTGGTTGTTGGGACATGCATGTTGACTGAGTTGTAACTGAGTGATTCGAAGTTGTAACAGAGTTGGAAATGAATTTGTGCAAGTTGTAAAGTAGTTTAACTCAGTTAAGTGAGTTAAACTCAGTTGTGCTAGTTGTAGCTGAAGATACACTAGTGAGAGATCAAGTGAATTAATTATTAATTAATTCACAATCAGTGGTCTCACATGCAACTGAATATTTACTATTATTAATTGCATGCATGTCAAATCCAGTGCAGACCCAGTTGAGTTTTAGGTGAAAGGGAAGTAAATTATCAGTTGTGACATTATTCGGTAGCACACATGCAACCACACACACATTGGATATGCCCATGAGGATTGCGCAGTCAAGGCAGGAAAGATTGCACTCATTTAGGGATTTCTATCAGCATGGATTGCGCAGTGGAGGCAGGTTGTCTGGAGACAGTAAATTGGCTAAGGAACTTGCCAATTTTTGTATGACAATGTGAGACAATTAGCTTATGTACTGAGAGCTATTGGATTAGAGCTTTGTATGTAATTTTTTCATGATCCATGATATAATACATAATAGAAGGTAGTGGGGTTTTTAGCTATAAGCTTTCCCTGGTAAAATTATCTTAGTAGTGTGTGATTGATATTTCTTCATGATATTTTAATTGGTGATTGTGTTTTAAATTTCTGCAAAGATAAGTAGAAGTGATTTTGTATTTAACAGTAGTATATTGTTAGATCGGGAGAATCCATGACATACATGTGTTTTGTATTAAATTTCTACATGGTATCATAGCACAGGAAATTGCAGTAGTGAAGCAGGAGCTGAGTTTGTTGGTGGAAAGAATTCGAATTTGCAGAAAGACTTTCTTGGTGCTACAGCTGATTCAAGATCGAAATGGCTTTCAATGGCTTGAGGCTAGAATATGCACTCGAGGACAACTCAAAATACATTTCTTAGAAGGAAATGATGGAGACAATAATCGAAGATAATGGCTTGAAGGAATTCATTGACAATGACATTCCTAAGCCTGCTTCTTCAAATGTTGCCAATATTGATGCATGGAAAAAGAAAGTGGCAAAAGCGAGAAGGATTCTATTGGAGGGAGTACAATACCACATTGTCTCAAGCCTCCATGGGAAAGCTACACCATATTCTATGTGGAAGGCTTTGATGGATCTATTCCAAAGCAGCAGCGACAATAGGAAATTGGTGCTCAAAGATAAACTCAGAAAGATCAAGATGGAAAAGGGCGAGAACATTCCAAAGTATCTCACAAAGTTTGTCCAATGTCAGGATGAACTGGGGAGTGTGGGAATAACTGTTGTTGATGATGATTTAGTGAGATTGGCTCTCTTGGGACTTCCAAAGAGTTGGCACAGTTATGAAGACTCTGTCAACGGACGGGAAGAATTTCTGGATTGGGAAAGACTGTGGTCAGATCTGATGTAGGAGGAGTTCAAGAAAAACACCATAGATGGCTCTTCATCAAAGCAAGATGATGAAGAGGATTGTGCTTTGGCTACCAAGGCGAAGAAGGGGAAGGGGAATAAATTTCATTCTAAATATGAGTCTAAAGGCAAGAAGCTGGATATGTCCAAGGTGAAGTGTTTTCATTGTCACGAACATGGGCATCTTGCTACTTTGTCCACAAAAGAAGAAGAACAAGAAGGTTGTTGGAGTTGCAGTTAGTGAGGCCCTTTCCTTGAAATTTGAGCTTGAATTCTCCTTGATCGCAGGCATGGTGTCAAGTGCATTGGGATCGGTGTGGTATTTGGATAGTGGCGCTTCCTTTCACATGATGGGAGATAAGGAACTTTTCAGTGACTTGGAGGAGAAATATATCCAAATGCATATAGAGGTGGGTGACGATGGACAGTACAATGCTACCGAGATTGGTACCATTACCTTTCAAAGTGATTCTGGTAAACCATTTCAATGAAATATGTTATGCATGTTCCAGGTTTGAAGAAAAAATTGGTCTCAGCCACAATGTTGGAGGACAAAGGCTATGACGTTGTTTTTAGCGATGGAAAAGATTTCCTACGACATAAAACAATGGGTCAAGCCAAGAGGATAGGGATTCAAGTTAAGAATCTCTAAAAGATAGAGGTAGTTGGTTGCGCTGCCATGATGGGCAAGGCAGAAAATGTGGTGAGTCGGGATGAGGGCTAATTATGGCACAGGCGATTGGGCCATCTTCATCATGGAGCCTTGAAATTCATGCAACAAATATCTATTAGACTTCCAATGGGAACACTTACTCAGTTAGATCGGGGCAAGGGTTGCACCATGTGGAAGTATGTAAAGTCTACTTTTCATGAGAAGGAGAACCGTGCTTTGGGGATCCTTGAGAGAATTCACACAAACATGTGTGGACCATTCTCACTTGCTTCAACAGCAAAACATAAGTACTATGTAATATTTGTTGATGATTTTTCTCGTAAATGCTAGATCTTCTTCATGAAGAAGAAAGATCAAACATTCTCAAATTTCTGTGAGTTTAAGGCATTGGTGGAGACAGAGTTGGGGAAGCAAGTGAAGGCTCTTAGGAGAAATAATGGTGGAGAATACATCTCTAACGAATTCAAGAAATTCTGCATCAAAGAAGGAATTCGAAGAGAACTCATAGCGCCTCATAAACCACAACAAAATGGGGTCGCAGAGAGGAAGAACAGAACGACCGTGGGTGCAGCACAAGCGATGTTGCATGATCACAGCCTACCAATGAATTTGTGGGAAAAAGCATGCAACACTGCGGTTTATGTGCAAAACCGTTGTCCTCACAGAGTACTTGGCATGAGTACACGTGAAGAAGATTTCACTAGTAAGAAACTGGATGTTTCACACTTTAATATTTTTGCCTCATCTATTTATGTGCATGTGACAAAGGACACCAAGAAGAAGCTGGAGTCGACTGCTGAAGTTTGGATTTTTGTGGGGTACATAGAAACACCCCATAATTATCATGTGTATTTTCCAAACAACAGAATGATTGTTGTGCAACGAGATATAAAATTTGATGAGGGGAAAGCCATGCGGTTGTCGCTTGAAAGGGAGTTGGACTTGCATGCAGAGGAGGAACTGTTGGTTCCCAAAGATGATTCTCTAGATGTGGATAACCACAGGAGGAGGTTCATGGAGTGGAGGAGTCCACTCATGCAGAGCCAACCATCAAAACTGGCAGAAGGCGTACCACATAAGTTAATAGGCTGAGACGTGATGCTGCAAAGAATGTAGGAGCCCCTACTTCACAACGCAAACAAAGACAGCCTCCTAACCGATTTACTAGGTACATGGCTCTCATGAGAAAATGTTTTGTGACTGAACCATCTTTCCTTTCAGGAAGCAGTGCAGGAGCCCACATGGGTAGATGCAATGGTGGAGGAGTATGACTCCATTTTCAAAAACAATGCTTGGGAAATTTTTCCAAGGCCAGTTGATAAATTAGTGGTAGGTTCAAGATGGATGTACAAGGTAAAGCAAGTTGTTGATGGGAGTGTTAAGAAATAAAATGCTAGATTTGTGGCCCAGGTATTCTCACAGATCGAGGGGATATATTATTAAGAGACCTTTGCACCTGTCACAAGGTGTTCTTCCATAAGGACCATCCTTGCTCTCTCAGCACAAATGGGCTGGCACATTCATCAGATGGATGTGAAAACTGTGTTTCTCAATGGGATCATTGAGGAAGAGGTGTACACAAAGCAGCCTAAAGGTTTCGAGATCTTCAACAATGAGTCACATGTGTCCCAACTCAAAAGAGTGTTCTATGGGCTAAAGAAAGCACCCTATGCTTGGTACACTCGGATAGACAACTATTTCACTGGACTGGGCTTCACCAATAGTGAAGCAGATGCAAACCTATACCAAATTGTGGTGGAGGGTAAGATTTAATCATTTTTCTTTATGTTGATGATTTAATATTAACTGGTGATGAGCAGCTGATACACTCATGCAAGGAGGATCTTACAAAGGAGTTCAAGATGAGGGATATGGCCCTCCTTCATTATTTCCTTGGATTAGAAATATGGCAGCGATATGGTGAAATTTTGTATCTCAAGGCAAGTATGCAAGGGAGATACTAGGTAAGTTTCGCATGGAGGGCTGAAAACCCATGGACACTTCTCTTCCAGGAAACTGGAGGAAAGAGGATGCTACTTCTGGAGAGTTAGTGGATGTTATTGTCTATCGACAGTTAGTGGGTTCACTAATGTATCTAGTGAACACAAGACCAGGCATTTGCTATGCGGTTAACCAAGTGAGTCAAGCTATGGTTAATCCTACCAAGCTCTTTTGGAAGGTGGATAAGCATGTATTGAGATACCTAAGGGGCACATAAGAGTATGGTTTATGGTACAGACAGACGGATGGAGTGAAGTTGCATGGCTTCACTGATGCAGATTGGGTGGGCAGCCCATCAGACAGAAAGAGAAAATCAAGGGGGATCTTTAGCATTGGATGTATAGTCGTTTCTTGGTACAATAGGAAGCAGAGATCCGTGGCACCCAGTTCAAAGTAAAGGAAGAATACATGGAAGCGAGTCAAGCTGCATGTGAGGCTATCAGGATGAGAAATAGCTTGGTTGGTTTGTTTGGTTCTCATTTAGATCCCACGGTGATTCATTTTTATAATCAGAGTTGCATTAAACTCTCGATTAATCCTTTGTTTCATGATAGATCTAAGCATATAGATATCTGGTACCATAATCTTAGAGATTGTGTGCAGAGGAGAATCATGTTGCTTCAATACATTCCTACGAAAGATTAGGATGCAGATATTCTAACAAAGGTGTTCACCAGGAGAAAATTTGAATACCATAGAGACAGGATCAGGGTGAAGGATAATACATTTCTTGTTGAGAGGGAGTGTTGAGATTCAACAAGAAGATCCCAGTGAAAATTAAGCACCTACACTAGGATGGAGCCTCAGGCTATTTTTAAGTGGATGTCTATTTATATATGCATGAGAAAATTATATTTATAGATGCATGTCTATTTATAGATGTATGTGAAAATTATATTTATAGATTGCATGTCTATTTATAGATGCATGTCAACTATTATTATCCCTTAATATTAGTTGGACAATAAAATATAATATATTCTCAATGAGCACTTGGAAATAGTTAAATGAAGTGGAAAATCAGTTAGCTAAATGAATTTCGAGTTAAGAGGTTGGTTGGTGGGACATGCAGGTTGACTTAGTTGTAACTGAGTGATTCGAAGTTGTAACAGAGTTGGAAGTGCAGTTGTGCAAGTTGTAAAGTAGTTTAACCCAGTTAAGTGAGTTAAACTCAGTTGTGCTAGTTTTAACTGAAGATACACTAGTGAGAGATCAAGTGAATTAATTATTAATTAATTCACAATCAGTGACCTCACATGCAATTGAAGATTTACTATTATTAACTGCATGCATGTAAGATATAATGGAGACCCAGTTGAGTTCTAGGTGAAAGGGAAGTAAACTATCAATTGTGACATTATCCGATTGCACACATGCAACCACACACACATTAGATGTTCCAATGAGGATTGCACGGTCAAGGCAAGAAATATTGCACTCATTTAGGGATTGCTATCAGCAGGGATTATACAGTGGAGGTAGGTTGTCTAGAGATAGTAAATTGGCTAAGGAACTTGCCAATTTTTGTATGCCAATGTGAGACAATTAGCTTATGTGCTAAGAGCTCTTGGATTAGAGCTTTGTATGTAATTGTTTCATGATCCATGATATAATACATAATAGAAGATAGTGGGGTTTTTAGCTATAATATTTCCCCGGTAAAATTATCTGAGTTGTGTGTGATTGATCTTTCTTCATGATATTGTAAATGGCAATTGTGTTTTAAATTTCCACAAATATAAGTAGAAATGATTCTGTATTTATTAGCATATTGTTAGATCAGGAGAATCCAGGAAATACATGTATTTTGTATTAAATTTATATAGATGGTTCTACGTCAATGACCTGCTTTCCCTTGTTGGGTTCTGACTCAGAATCAGAGCATGCATTTGTCTCTGAGTCTTTCAACTCGGCCACCAATGCTTGTTTTTCACGACATTCATTCGTGTTGTGTCTGGGAGTTTTATGAAATCCACACCACTTATTGGTGTCCTTATTTTCCTTCCATTCACCCCTAGCTTGTAGCTTTGAGGAGTTTCCTTAGGGAGTCCCGACCGGGCATTGTCCTTTTCTATGCTTTGGGTTCGCAGATCCAAAGTCTCACTTCTTCTATTTAAATTTCTACTTGATCTTGGTAGCATATCGGTATGTTGCACCAAGTGCGGAGTTGTCGAGGAACTCCATTTCAACATGAATATATCTATGCAAACAATTGCAATACTTAAGCACTATATATTACTCTGAATCTTTAATACACAACTTTGTGCACGGGGTAAGGAATAGATTCGTCAACTCATGCACATCTTGATCCCTTTTTTCTAGCAACATAGTCCATTTTATGTACTTGTCCTCATAGCTCCCCACGAGGTAATATTATTCCTTGATGGCATCTCAGATAGAATTCCAAGTGGGTTCGACTGAAAACAGTGAGGATTCTCTCTCATCCCTCTATTCATGGTAGGTTTCCCACCAGTCCTTGACATGGGGGGCGACTTTGAGGAGTGTAAAAGTAATATTTTCCCTATTGGAAAATTCATGAACTGGAAAATATCCTTCCAACAGATTTAACCATCTATCTCATAGCTCATAGCTCATTGATAGCTCATGAGAAAAGTAACTTTAGAATGGTAGAAATGGCATCAAGCTCTCAGAAATTAGTAGGATCACTGGTAAGGGATTGCATTGTTAACCTTGGGGGATGTGACACCAAGATGAACTTGTACAACACAACTCTGGGAACTTATGACCTAATTGTAGGAATGGATTGGCTTGAATCCCATCAAGTTGTAGTGGATTGCTTTAAAAATACAATTTTCTTTAAAAATGACCAAGGGGAATCTACAATAATCGAGGAAATTAAACGGGATGTTACGTTGGGCCTCATATCAGCAAATAAGGTTAATAGGTGTATGAGGAAAAGATGTAAGATTTATGCAGTAGAAATGGTTAGTGTCGACGGGAAGTCTTCTGATAAGTTTCACCCACTACTTTCTGAATTTGCAAATGTGTTTCCTCCAAAGCTACCAGGCTTGCCTCCTATACGAGATATTGATTTTTCCATTTCCTTGAAACCGGGAACAAAACCCATATCCAAAACACCTTATCGAATGGTTGTTCTGGAGCTTAATGAGTTGAGTATACAACTTAAATAACTACCTGATCAAGGATTCATCCGACCCAATGTGTCACCTTGGGGTGTGCCGGTGATATTTGTGAAGAAAAAAATATGGAACTCTTGGGTTATGTATTTATTACCAAAAACTAAATAAGACCACCATCTGAAACCGGTACCCCATGCCTCGCATAGATGACCTCTTTGACCAACTAAAAGGATCTTCAGTAATTTCCAAGATATACTTATGGTCAGGATACCATCAACTAAGAATCAAAGAGGAGGACATACCTAAGACAAAATTCAATGTTGAGAATGCAACAAGATGATGGAGCTTAGTGAAAAGAAGTCGCCTTCACTAAGTGGGCCCGCAGGCTATTTTTGGCGCAAAGTCTATTTTTAGACTATGTCTAATTTTTAGACTATGTCTAATTTTTAGACATATGGATCATGGTCTATGAGTTGCAGGATGCTATTTATGGATGGTTGGTCAAGTTGGTAAAAATAGATGGACCTCCATTTTTAGACATACTGGGCGAAGTCTATTTTTAGACTGCCAGTCTAAAAATAGATCAGTCGAATATTATTAGCTCTTAATAATACTTGGACTATAAACATTATCTTATCCTCTTGCAGCACTTCAGTTCGAGCTACGGATGTGGCACATGCAGCTGACAGAAGGAATTATGCTATTCCTAGGGTTTAGTTGAGCTATTGCATGGTTTACTTCAGTTAGAACTCATGTGGCAGAGTTTGGTGGAGTTGATGAGACAGTTGATGGAGTTGTGTTCGGTTTAACTTAGTTGAACTAGTTGTATTTAGTCTAACTGATAAATACACTAGTGATGAGTGGTGTGAATTAATTATTAATTAATTCACTAATTATTAACTCATAAATCAACTAAAGAATACATCAGTTAACTGCAGTGCATGGATAGTTCAGTGGAGACCAGTGTTAGAGGTGGGTGAAAGGGTGAGTCTACTATCAGTTGTGACTATAGCTGTGCATAAGATTTGCACACACATTGATTGAGATTTCCAATGAGGATTGCGTAATACAAGGCAGTGGGATTTGAACTTGGATCTTACAATTAACCATCTTGGATTGCGCAGCAGAGGCAGGCTAACAGGTGGAGGAGATTTGAACTTGTGACTTGTTCATATCTGAGCTATTTAGTGTGTAACAATTGGAGATAGTGTTGAGAGCTTGTGAGGAGTTTGTACTATTATTGTTACATGTTCTCTATCATTATAATATACAGATAGTTGGGGGTTTTCAGCTATAAGCTTTCCCCATTACATACTGTGTTGATATGTGTGATTGATTAATGTTTCAATGTGCGCATGCGATTGTTTTTAATTCCGAAAATTGATGATCAATGGTAGAAGAGGTTAGGTATTATGCATGAAGCTCAAATAGTGTGTAATCAGGATAATCTCGGTGAATAACTCATCTATTATTCAAATTTCTACATGGTATCGGAGCAAAGTTGATCATCGGATCTATTACAGTGATTACATTTTATTTCTTTAGGCAGAATCTGTAAGAGGGCCAGGTAGCCTCTGGATTCATCCCTTCTTTGAAAGGGGAAATATCCAGTAAATGCCCCTACAGTCTATCTCTGTACTAGAAATACTTTGTTCTCACAAATTCAGATCAGAAGCGTTTGAGTTTTGAGCTGGTGGAATTCGAATTTTCAGCAGTGTTTTCTTGGTGTCGAAGTCAAAATGTCTTATCAAGGATTGCGATTGGAGTATGCCCTTGAGAACAGCTCGAATTATATTGCATGGAAGGACAGGATGGAGGCAGTGCTCGATGACAATGGGCTGAAGGAGTTCATAGATGTTGAAGTTCCAAAGCCTAGCGATGCAGCCTTGGTTGAGGCTTGGCAAAAGAAGACAGCAAAGTGTCGAAGGATTCTGTTGGAGGGCGTGAAGGATCACATAGTGTCTAGCCTGCATGGTAAGGCTTCTCCATTTTTTGATGTGGAAAGCCTTGACAGATTTATTCCAAATCAAGAGCGACTAGAGGAAGTTGGTGCTCAAGGATAAACTCAGGAACATTAAGATGGAGAAAGGAGACAGTATGCCCAAGTATCTCACGAAGTTAACCCAGTGCAGGGATGAGTTGGGAAGTGTGGGGGTGACTGTAGATGATGAGGACTTGGTGAGCTTGGCTCTCCTTGGGCTTCTGAAGAGTTGGTATTCCTATCAGGACTCTGTCAATGGTCGGGAGAAATTGCCAGGATGGGAGCGACTTTGGTCAGATCTTGTGCAAGAGGAGATAAGGCGGAGTACCAGGGACGGATCTTCATCAAAGGCATCTGATGAAGAGAATTGTGCTTTGGCTGCCAAAGCAAAGAAGGGGAAGAGCAAGAAAGCTTCTCAGTCTAGTGCGAAAGGCAAGAAGCAGGACATGTCCAAGGTGAAGTGCTTTCACTGTCACCAGCACGGACATTATGCCACAAATTGTCTGCAGAAGAAGAAAAATAAGCAGGCTGCTGGATCTGCAGCGGGAGAGGCCTTAGCCTCGCAGTTTGAGCTGGATTTTTCGTTGATCGCATGCTTGGTATCAAGTGTGATGGGTTCAGTTTGGTTCTTGGACAGTGGTGCGTCTTTTCACATGACAGGAGATCGAGATTTGTTTTCTGATCTGGATGAGAAAGATCTTGGAGTGCACATCGAGATGGGGGATGATGGTAGATACAGTGCGACCGATATCGGTACCATTTCCTTTGAGAGGGAGTCCGATAAACCCTTCGTATTGAAGGAAGTGATGCATGTTCCAGGATTGAAGAAGAATCTTATCTCTGTGGCGATGTTAGAAGACAAGGGATATGATGTTGTCTTCAGCGAGGGAAAGGCTTTCCTGCACAGTAAGACAACTGGAGAAACCCGGAAGATAGGGGTTCGATTCAAGAACCTTTATCAATTGCAGGTAGATGGCTGCGCAGCAATGGCATGCAAGGCAGAAGGAGTGGTGAGCCGGGATGATGGCGAGCTGTGGCACCGAAGATTGGGCCACCTTCACCATGGAGCTTTGAAGATACTGCAGCAGATTTCTACTGGGCTTCCTAAGGGTACTCTTGCGCAGTCAGATTAGTGCAAGGGATGTACCTTGGGAAAATTTGTGAAAGCCACCTTTCACGAGAAGGATAGTCGCGCCACGACTATCCTTGAGAGAATTCACACAGACGTGTGTGGACCTTTCTCAGTAGCTTCGACAGCAAAGCACAAGTACTATGTGATCTTTGTTGATGATTTTTCTCGGAAGTGCTAGATCTTCTTCATGCAGAAGAAGAGCGAGACATACTCAAAGTTCTGTGAGTTCAAGGCACTGGTTGAGAAAGAATCGGGGAAGCAGGTGAAGGCTCTTAGGAGCGACAATGGTGGTGAATTCATCTATGGCGAATTCAAGGACTTTTGCACACAAAGTATGAATTCAAAGAGAGCTCATAGCACCTCATAACCCACAGCAGAATGGGGTTGCTAAGCGGAAGAACAGAACGATCGTGGGTGCCGCACGGGTGATGTTGCATGATCAAGGCCTACCCATTCACTTATAGGCGGAGGCATGCAATACTGCAGTATATGTGCAGAACCGTTGTCCTCACAAGATACTTGGCATGAGTACACCCGAGGAGGCGTTTTCTGGTAAGAAGCTCGATATTTCTCATTTGAATATTTTTGGCTCACCTATTTACATTCATGTGACGAAGGATGCCAAGAAGAATCTGGAGCCGACTACATAGGTTGGGATATTTTTGGGGTACACAGAAACACCCCACAATTATCGTGTGTATTTTCTAGACAGTCGGATGACTGTCGTGCGACGGGATATCAAATTTCATGAGGAGAAAGCCATGAAGTTGTCGCTTGAGAGGGAGCTACACTTGCATGCAGAGGAGGAGCTACTTGTTCCTAAATATGAGCCTCAAGATGTGGATCAGCCACAAGAGTAAGTTCATGGAGTGGAAGAAACCAATCATGCAGCGCCAACCATCAGAGGGCGGAAGCGCACTACAGAAGCTGAGCGACTGGCTCAAGATGTAGAGAAGGTTGTAGGACCACCTACAGCACAGCGCAAACAGAGACAATCACCAGACCGGTACACTGGATACATGGCTCTTGTGAGAAAATGTGTCGTGACAAAGCCATCCTATTTTGAGGAAGCTGTGGAGGACCCCGCATGGGTAGATGCCATGGTGGAAGAGTATGATTCGATTGTCAGAAATAGTGCATGGGATATTGTCCCGAGACTGGAGGGGAAATCAGTGGTGGGTTCGAGATGGATCTACAAAGTGAAGCAGGCAGCTGACGGGAGTGTGGAGAAGTACAAGGCAAGATTTTTTTCCTGAGGCTTTTCACAAATATAGGGTATCGATTATGAGGAGACCTTTGCACCTGTCGCAAGGTATTCTTCCATACGGACGATCCTAGCTCTCTCAGCGCAGATGGGGTGGCACATTCATCAGATGGATGTGAAGACCGTGTTCCTCAACGGAGTCATTGAGGAGGAGGTGTACATAGAGCAGCCCGAAGGTTTCAAGATCTTCAGCAGCGAGTCGCATGTGTGCAGGCTCAAGAGAGCGCTGTATGGGTTGAAACAAGCACCTCATGCTTGGTACACACGGATAGACAGTTATTTCACCGGACTTGGATTCTCCAAGAGTGAGGCGGATCCTAACCTATACCGGATTGTGGTGGAGGGTAAGTTGCTGATCATTGTACTTTATGTAGATGATTTGATTTTGACAGGTGATGAGCTGTTGATACTCTCATGCAAGGAGGATCTTGCAAAAGAGTTTGAGATGAAGGACTTGGGCCTCCTTCATTATTTCCCGGGATTGGAAATTTGGCAGCGCAGTGATGGACTGTTTGTTTCTCAGGGTAAGTATGCCTGGGAGATACTGGAGAAGTTCAACATGCATGGCTGCAAGCCTGTTGATACTCCTCTTCCTGGAGGTTGGAGGAAGGAGGATGCTACTTCAGCGAAGGTAGTGGATGCCACTGTTTATCGACAGTTGGTGGGGTCGCTTATGTATCTGGTCAATACACGACCCGATATATGCTATGCTGTTAACCAGCTTTCGCAAGCTATGGTTAAGCCTACCAAGCTCTTCTGGAAGGCAGGAAAGCATGTATTGCATTATCTTAGAGGCACATCGGGATATGGCTTGTGGTACAGACAGGAGGATGAGGTGAAGCTGTGTGGCTTCACGGATGCAGATTGGGCAGGGAGCCCAACGGACCGAAAGAGCACATCTGGAGGGATCTTCAGTATCGGGTCGACAGCAGTTTCCTGGTACAGCAGGAAGCAGAGATCCGTGGCACTCAGTTCCGCGGAGGCCGAGTATATGGCAGCAAGCTTGGCTGCATGCGAGGCTATTTGGATGAGGAAGATTCTGGTCGGGTTGTTCGGGTCGCATTTGGAGCCTACTGTGATTTATTGTGATAACCAGAGTTGCATTAAACTCTCGGCTAATCCAGTATTTCATGATAGATCCAAACACATCGACATCAGGTACCATCATATCATAGATTGTGTGTAGCGGAGGATCATGTTACTTTCATACATTCCCACGGAGGATCAGGATGCTGATATCTTGACGAAGGCGCTCACCAAGAGAAAATTCGAATACCACAGAGGCAGGATAGGGGTTGCAGATAATCCATATCTTGTTGAGAGGGAGTGTTGAAAATGCAACAAGATGATGGAGCTTAGTGAAAAGAAGTCGCCTTCACTAAGTGGGCCCGCAAGCTATTTTTGGCGCAAAGTCTATTTTTAGACATATGGATCATGGTCTATGAGTTGCAGGATGCTATTTATGGATGGTTGGTCAAGTTGGTAAAAATAGATGGACCTCTATTTTTAGACATACTGGTCGGAGTCTATTTTTAGACTGCCAGTCTAAAAATAGATCAGTCGAATATTATTAGCTCTTAATAATATTTGGACTATAAACATTATCTTATCCTCTTGCAACACTTCAGTTCGAGCTACGGATGTGGCACATGCAGCTGACAGAAGGAATTACACTATTCCTAGGGTTTAGTTGAGCTATTGCATGGTTTACTTCAGTTGGAACTCATGTGGCAGAGTTTGGTGGAGTTGATGAGACAGTTGATGGAGTTGTGTTCGGTTTAACTTAGTTGAACTAGTTGTATTTAGTCTAACTGATAAATAAAATAGTGATGAGTGGTGTGAATTAATTATTAATTAATTCACTAATTATTAACTCATAAATCAACTAAATAATACATCAGTTAACTGCAGTGCATGGACAGTTCAGTGGAGACTAGTGTTAGAGGTGGGTGAAAGGGTGAGTCTACTATCAGTTGTGACTATAGCTGTGCATGATATTTGCACACACATTGATTGAGATTGCCAATGAGGATTGCGCAGTACAAGGAAGTAGGATTCGAACTTAGATCTTACAATTAACCATCTTGGATTGCGCAGCAGAGGTGGGCTAACAGGTGGAGGAGATTTGAACTTGTGACTTGTTCATATCTGAGCTAGTTAGTGTGTAACAATTGGAGATAGTGCTGAGAGCTTGTGAGGAGTTTGTACTATGATTGTTACATGTTCTCTATCATTATAATATACAGATAGTTGGGGGTTTTCAGCTGTAAGCTTTCCCCATTACATATTTTTTTGATATGTGTGATTGATTAATGTTTCAATGTGCGCATGTGATTGTTTTTAATTCTGCAAATTGATGATCAATGGTAGAAGAGGTTATGTATTATGCATGAAGCTCAAATAGTGTGTAATCAGGATAATCTCGGTGAATAACTCATCTATTATTCAAATTTCTACATTCAAAACACGATATGGGCACTATGAATTTATTGTTGTACCATTTGGTTTGACTAATGCCCCGAAAACCTTCATGAACTTGATGAATAGTGTATTCCGTAGATATCTGGACCGTTTTGTTCAAGTGTTCCAGGAGGACATCCTCATTTATTCTCGCAATGAGAAGGAGCATCAAGAGCATTTGGAACTTTTGCTTCAATGTCTTAGAGAACATAAGCTATATGGAAAACTTACTAAGTGTTCTTTCTTTGAGAAGGAAATTCAATATCTAGGCCATACCATTAGTGGGGAAGGCATTGCAGTGGATCACAACAAGATTAAAAATATAATGGACTGGCCTGATCCTAAGAATGTCAAAGAAGTACGCAGCTTTATGGGGTTGGCAAGCTATTATAGAAGATTTGTAGAAGGATTTTCATGAATATCAAGTCTCGTCACAAACCTCAAAAGGAAAGGGATTAAGTTTGAATGGAAAAGTGAGTGTGAAAGAGCATTCAACGAGCTAAAACAACACTTAAAAACTACCCCAATATTAAAGGTGTCCGACATGGACAAAGACTTTTGTGTGTGCACAGATGCATCAGGAGAAGGATTAGGTGCAGTCTTGATGCAGGATGGACGGGTTATTTCTTATGCTTCACGTAAACTCAAGACCCATGAAATCAATTATGCCACACATGATCTGGAACATTAGGGGAATTTTGAGGTCTAAAATGGGCCTCCTAAGGAAAATGTACAATCAAAATTCACTTTATGAGAACCAATCACATTTTAGGGGATGACATCATCCCTAATGGTTGAGGTGGCATTGTTTGAGTTAAAGGTACTTACTTGTCACATTCTCAATGGTGGATTAAAAATAATTGTTAACCATAGTAGTGCTCTAAGTACTTTTAAAGTCATAAAATAAAGTACTCTTAATAAATGTTATTTCACACTTTTTGAATAAAATATTATTATTGTCATTTCATATTTTTTAAAAGAAACAATGCATATCCCTACACAATCTTCATGTATTTACACACTTTTCAATAAATATTATATTTGTATATTTTCAAATATTTATTTATAAATAAAATCAATTCAATATGTAATATAAAATCACACATAAAACAATATATTATATTATATTATTTTTATATAGTATATTAATTACATGTTATTATATAACTTAAATAATATAAATTTTAATTAATAGTATATTCTATAATTAATAATTTATGAATTTATATTTATATTTTATTTTAATTTATTAAAGTACAAAGGACAAATGCAATAGTTGTGCAATGATAATGACTTTTTCTTGAAAATCTCATCCCTATTTATAGTCACATCAATACAATTTTTTTATTAAGTTTATTTTGGTACAACTTTTGAATTTAATTTAACCATGGTTACATGGATTTTGGTGCAAAAAGTGAATTGCAAATTCATAAATATTATTTTATTAGCTTAGCTATTATTTTATTATTTCCTTAGGAGGCCCATTTTAGACCTCAAAATTCCCCTAATGTTAGCTGCAATTGTAATGGCCCTAAGACTATGGAGACATTATCTGATGGTGCGCCAATTTGAATTAAGAACATATCATAAAAGTCTTGAGCATATATTCACCCAAAAGGACCTTAATGCTCGACATCGACGTTGGAGTGAGTTATTTAGTGAATATGATTTCAAGATATCCTACATCAAAGGGAAATAAAATAAGGTTGCAGATGCTTTAAGCAGGAGACCTAGATTTCATTCAATACTGTCAGTAAAGACAGACCTAAAAATCCGGATTCTAAACCACCTAATTGGGGACCCGCAATACTAACAAATAAAACTTGCCTTACAAGAAGAAGTGCCAATGGCATCCAAGTGGGAAGGATACACCTTAGATGAGGATGGGTTGCTACGGTATAATGGTAATATGTATGTACTAGTTGATGATGAACTTTGAAAGCTAATAATGAAAAAATCCCACCAAGATCCATATGTTGCACATCCAGGAGTCCAGAAAATGTATGCAGATTTGAAACAACTATTTTTCTGGATAGGAATGAAAAAAGATATAACACAGTTTGTGGCCCGTTGTCTGGAATGTCAACAGGTTAAAGCTGAACATCGTCACCCTACAGTTCTTTTACAACCCCATGATATATCTGAAACTAAGTGGGAAGTGGTTTCGATGGATTTTGTTGGGAGATTACCTATGACTTCCCAAAGACATGACTATATCATGGTCATTGTTAACAAATTAACTAAGATTTCTCTCTTCATTCCAGTTAAGAGCACCTTCGAGGCACCAAATATTGCTCAAGTTTTCCTAAAGGAAATAATTCGCCTTCATGGAGTGCCCCAGAAAATAATATCCGACAGGGATGCACGCTTTACTTCCAGATTTTGGAAAAGCCTTTTACAATCTATGGGAACACAACTAAACTTCAATACTGCATATCATCCAGAGACATATGTGAAAACAGAAAGAGTAAACCGAGTATTAGAGGACATGCTCAGAATGTATGTCATGAATCAAAAAAATCAGTGGGAGAAATACCTTCCCTTAGTGGAATTCACATACAACAATAGTTATCATAGTTCAATTCTGGCAGCTCCCTTCGAAGTCTTATATGGAAGACCATGTCGTACTCCATTGAGATGGGATCGATTAGAGGATTGCGTCATGTTAGGACGTGAAATGATCCAAGCAATGGAAGAACAAATGGAAATAATTAAGCAAAGGCTAAAAGAAGCCAGTGATTGCCAGAAAATCTATGTTGATGAAAAGAGAATTGATAGAAGCTTCGAGGAAGGAAGCCAAGTTTTTATTAGAGTCAAACCCTCTAAGAGTTCCTTCAGATTTGGCAAGGGAACAAATTTATCCCCTAGATTTGTCTGCCCATTTAAGATCCTAGACAGGATCAGACCAGTTTCTTATAAGCTCGAGCTGCCATTCCATCTAAGAAGAATTCATAATGTGTTTCATGTTTCTATGCTTAGAAAATATGTATCTGACCCATCCAATGTGCTAACATTTGAGAAATTACATGTTTCTGAGGAGGGAGTCCTTCAAGTCGAACCATTTTGTATACTAGACCGCTGGGTTCTTCGACTCAGGAATCGTGAGTTTGAGCAAGTCAAGGTCGAGTGGGACCAATATAGCCCAGGTTCAGCTACCTGGGAAGATGAAAATGTTATTTTTAATGACTTTCCTTATATATTTGATTAAAATTGTGTGGAACTAAATAGGAGCGCATAATTTAGCTAAGGTAGAATTTTTTATGAAACCTCTAGATCGTGTCTTATTGTTTAAATTATATTTATACACCTAAATTGTACATTATGATTTCAGTTATGGTTTTAAATTAACTGCTATGAGATGATGGTAATAATGAACATGTGGTTCTTACTTATATAGTTGTAGGAAAATGATGATTATGATATGCGTAGGGATTGTGATGTCATGATTTGAGGTTATATTGACATATGATTAGTTTATTATGTGATGTCATGATTCATATATGTTGATGTTATAAATTATGATGGTATTTCATGATGTGAAGCATGTGGAATCGATACACATTTTATGACATGCATGGGGATGCAGTTCTTTACTATTTAGAATGTGGTTATTAACAAAGATGTTATATTATCATGATGAAATGCAAGAGTTAGGATGTGAATTATTTTCTATAATGTTATGATTATAACTAATGCATTGGATGCATGTTGAGATGAGGTGATTGGTAGGAAATCCACAAATGGGCCAAGAGGGCTGGTTTATTTGATAATCTTGTGGGAGCCCATACCTATGAGGGAGAATATGTAACACCATATGGGTTGGGGACAAACTAAATCAAAAATAGATATGTCAGTGGTTCCTTTGTCTTGTATATATAGCTCTTGATGGATAGCTCTTGAAGGGTCGTGGGACCATCTTGAGGAGGCCAAGTGCCTGATATTGTAGGCCAAGTGTCTGGCATTGGATTGGAATGCCGAAGTCGTGAAGGGGTGTAAGGACTTCGATGCCTGTGGCTATGCACCTTAGTGAGTGTGGAGGGAGTCGCCCAGCATTGCGAGATGCCTAGAGTCATTGAGTACTGGGACTGGATGCCTGCCTTGGGGAAGATGATCAGGTCTGATTCAGGTGCGAGCCTTGGGGCCAGCCTTGGCTATGGTACAGACCAGGGAGGCTTATGCTTGGTTCTGAAAGTGGGAAAAATGACAGAGATTCCTTGAGATTTCCCGGGTGTTGTGGAAACTTTCGATGCCTGCTGGTTATACCAGTTGAACAAAGGGTGTTGGGAAAAGATGAAGTAATAAATAACTAAATAATATAATATAATATAATTAAATAAATAGTCAATAAAATAATAAAAATAGTAAACAATAACTGAAGTTCTAAATAAAATAGTAAATAATAAACTGGAGTTCTAAACAGTAAATAAATAAGTGAAGTTAAGAGTTAATTAATAAAAGTAAAAAAGGAATAAATTAAGAAAGAGATAAACTAAGAAACTATAAAAATAAGTAAAGTTAACAAAAACTAAGAAAAACTAAGAGAAACACTAAATTAAGTAAAAATGAAAATAAAGAAATAAAAGTTTCATGTTGACACAGTGAACATTTTCACGTGGTTCCCTTTCCATTGTTTGGTCTATTTAATAGACATTGAGGAAGATTCATGGATCATTCCATCATCCATTCTCTTGAGACAAAGGTATTGTGAGTCAAAGACTTCTTTGGTAGTAGTACGTTGATTGAGGGCTCGGGGGTGGCCAACTATTGAAAGATTATGTGTAGTTGAGCCTACGGTTGGGTGGATAGTTGTCCTCAAAACTTTGTTGCGGTTAGCAGGATTCAAATAGCCTTCAACTTTGGAGTCTCAAGCAAGGAATATTTCCATTACAGGTAAGTCGTCTTTGCTCCTGTTTCTGAAATTTCTATGATGATTAGTTAAACATTTTTTGTGTTGATTATCAATTACATATTTGATATAATTAATTGCATGATAATTGGGGCTGTTACAGGGTTCTCTCTCATCCCTCTGTTTGCAGTAGGTTTCCCACCATTCCTTGACATGGGGGGCGACTTTGAGGAGTGCTAAAGTAATATTTTCCCTATTGAAAAATCATGAACTGAAAAATATGCTTCCAATAGATTTAACCATCTATCTGCATTGTCTGCATCTATCTAGCCTTCAAATATTGGAATGTCAAAGTGACTTGTACCTTGAAGGGAGTGGCTCCTCTAGAGAAATTGTCGGATGAAGATGCGTCGCTTGTGGGCATCCGCCGAAGGATCTGCGTAAAATCATCCACAATCACGTTCCTCTGTCGCTTGAGTGGTTCTTTGAGCGATATTTTGAAAAGATATCCTCCTCCCTTGTCTTTATTTTCTTCCTCTATGGGAGGTGTTGGCCCTCATTTTTTATCAAATTTTGCTTATTAAAATCCACCTAATTTCCATCATTTTCCACTTTATATCATCCACATATGACCTATTTTGACCTTATTATGCATATTCAGGCAAATAAATTATGTTTTTCAATTTTTAGAAATTTTAGTAAAAATTAGGTTTTATGAGTATTTTTGGACTAGATCAGAAATTCTTGTAATGGCCTCATGGTTTACATATTTTCAAGACACTTGGGCTCGAGCTGGATATATTTCTAGAAATATTGGGAACTAAGATTAAATGTACACCTATTGGTTCGGTCAAACCGAGCTAAAACAGGGCCGGTCAACGCTGGTCAAACATGACCTGTTTTCCAAGAATCCCTAGAAAATAGGGCAGAAATAGTAGACTTTGGGATTTTAACAGATTTGGTGTAACTAATTGGATGAGTTCAACCTAGATGGATGGGATTAGGATAATTTAAGGATTTTAAAGACATAATAGCATAGTTTGTTTATATTTCTCTATTTATACCAAGTTTATGAACCATTGGAACATGTAGAAATTGTATGACTTAACATTATTATTTCTGAGACTTTGAAGACTTAATTGAAGATCTGTTCTATTCCATTTGGTTTTTTTATATGATGATTGATTGACTGAAGTTTTAAGTAGCTTAAAACACCTTCAATGTGTGAGGCAAGGGTGGAGGGCCCCCACAGCGAGCCACAGCGAGCTAAGTGCACTTCCTAGTTATTTGTAGTTGCAGTTTCTAAACTAGTATGTTTTATGCTTAACTTGTTTATTAGATTTATGTTGATGTTTTATGAGTGTTGATGAATCTAATTATCATTCTTATTCTTCATATGAAAGGACAAACAAATTTTTAATTTAAACATTAGATTTCTATTTGATTAAGATCTTAAGCTAGAATTCATATTTTCATGCTTTTAATGCTTTTCTGAATTCTTGTTTTCTAACAATAGCATTATTAATGAATGAATTTATGATCAAGGACAACCATGACCTCTTCAGTTAAAAGCCTCTTCAATTATTGTTTCATGCATCTTAATCTATTTCTCAATTAGTAGTTTTTATTTCTAATTCATGAAGTAATATTGTTAGAGAAGGATAAACAAATCTCTTAAGTTCGGAGATTCTTCTACTGCTGATTGCATACATGAATTTAGAAATTATTTAAGTTAGATTTATATTTGTAATATGCATTTCCTTAATCATTTATAAATCATCTTCTAACTTGATCATAGCTTAAACCCATATATATTAGGGATGCTTCTAAGTCCTACTAACCCAGATTGATAATTAAATGCTTGTGTTTGTTTACCTATTAAACAACCCAACATTTTGGCGTTGTTGCTGGGGAAGCATATTTCGAAGTGGTCAATTAGGAAGATAAAAAACAAAAACAAAAACTACAAAAACTTAGTTTTTCTTTTAGTTATGTTTCTTTATGCCTAGAGATAGATATTAAAAAGGTAGATTCATCAAACAAAACCCCCAACAAAATAAAATAAAATAAAACTAAATAACTAAAAAATCCATTTTCCCAACAAGATCTCCAAAATATGATGTTAAAGAAGTCATTTAGTAAAGGAGGGTATGCCACTACAAGGATCTTCTTAAATCCTTGTCCACAATTTAGAGTGATCACTAGGGATGAATCTTCATTTCAGAAATTAGAAGAGGAACAAAACATCAATGAAGAGAATCCACAAGAAGAAAACTTAGAATTGTGTTCTAGTTATCCTTGTAAGGAGGTGAATGAGTCATGGATCACATGCGATGAAGATCAAACATTAGAACCCAAAATTGAAGAATTTCTAGCATATATATCACAAGATCCCTTGTGCATTCAAGATGTTGAACAAGTACCACAAAAAGAACTTTGTGATATGACAACTAGGGAGAGCCAAGAAAACATAGATATTCTTTAAACTCGGTTTCAGCTAGTCATTACATCACAACACTACTCCATTATTCAACATCCTTTAGCAACAAATCTTTATAGTCAACTAATTTCTCATGTCCAAGCATTCATTAAAGTATATTTTTCAAACTTGGATGTGATTTTACTTACGATCTTGTTACGCAAATGGATGCATTGGAAATTCTCTTATACTTGAGGGAATGACTTATTTTTATACAATAGAGTAGGATAGAATATAATAAAATAAATAAATTGGTGGAATGAGTTCACAATAACACTTTTTCTCATAAATAATTCTTCACATCATTGTTCAATACTCATTTGAAAGGATTTCATGACAAAATGCACTAAGGACAATCCTATTATGGGGAACCATATAGGATCATTTTTAAAGACGTGTTTTTAAAAAAGGTATCTCTTGAAATCTAGTTTTTAAATCCATTTTGAAATTCCAATTTGGATCACAAATAAAAATGATCAAAATAAACACTAAATTTCAAGAAAAAATTTAAGGACAGAGTTAGTACAATATTGATTTGAGGGTTCTAATGGAAACAATTTTACCTGATATTCATAGGGAAGATATCCCTTGGAATATAGTTTCCAAATAAATTTAAATCATCTCAATCCGACATCATATGAAATATCTATGCTCAAAATACTAACTGTTTGTCGAAAAATCTGCATGCTGACAAGTCTAGGTCTTGACTGTTCATTGGCATATTTCACATATCAAATCATCTCCTTTTAAAAACATGTTTCTAAAGGAGATATATATTGAAGTCTATTTTATGACACAATTTTAATCATCCCATTTGGAGGCCAGATGAAAACGTTATTCCACATTTAGTGACTGCATGTCTTAAAATCAGCATAGTCAAACTTTGCCTACTAGGTCTGTTCATCACCAATTTTGTTATATCAAACCTATTGATTTTAAAAACATGTTTCTACTGGAGAGAAAAAAATGAATCTACTTTAATCTCCAAGTGGAATCACATCGATCCGATCTTTAACAAAAAAATTTCACTCCAAAGAGTGACTGTTGGTCTAGTAAAAAATTCATAAGAAGCTCTATCAAACATGGTACTTCTCATCATTTTTAGAATATCATTTTAAACCATTTTTTAAACTTTTTTATATTGGATATATACATATGAATTCACTTCAAATTGGCTTTGTAATCACTCTAATTTGACATAAAATGAATATTGTGTGAACAAAATACTGCTAGGAGGTTTAGGTTGGCCACCATTCCTCAAGGGGTAAACACATGCATTTTCTTTGTATATCATATTTGGACTTGTTTTCAAGAATTTATTGTAATTATTTTACATATTCCTTGGAAGAAGAGAGAATGTACACCTCTCTTCCTCCATCATCTAATATTGTGTTGCATGCAAATTCTATGTTTTTGCAGGTCATAAGAAGATTTAAGAGGTGAACTCCACGGAAAAAGGACTTTTCAAAGTCAATTTAAAAATAAAATAAATAAAAATAAAAAAATCATATTTAAGAATATGAATACAAATGTTGAAGTCAAATCAAAGTGGAATTCACAAGATGTTGAGTTCATATAATGAAACTCAAAACTCATGAAGCTTGCTTTCAGTTGCTGACCAACAACAGCAACAACCCTACAAGAAGATCAAGATCGAGGCAAAATACATGAAGCTAAAAAGAAGAAGAAGAAGTCAAGTTTTACCATGACAAGCCACACCATTATCAAAGAAGCCTTTCATAAGCCGTATTGTTGATGATGTCATTCGTCTACCATATTGTATGATAAGTTCCGCAATCATGCATGTTGAAGTCCAAACCTATTTTCTATCTACTCTTAGATGATGACTTCAACCTATCTTACTTTCATAAGCATTCCATACTTTTCAACTCCATTATACCCCACCTCCATCTAGAAAAGAAAAGAGAAAAAATATATATAAAAAGATAAAAAATAATAAAAGAGTTTGCTTGTGAAAATCCAGGAAACTGGCACAATACAAACTCGAATTCATATCGGAAAACCGACTTGTTTTTCCAATATGAATTCTCTATTTTGTTTTACTACAATTTGATTTTTCAGAAATAATCCTCCAAGAAATGCAAGACTTGAGGACAAAGTCTTAACATAAACAAAGGGGAAGTTCATAATAAAACTATGAAAATAGTTTGAACAGTTGTATTGCAAAAGGGACCTGAATAACATGTCAGAAGGGACCTGAAACATCGTTGAAAATATCATGCAGAAGGGACCTAAAACATCATTTAAAAATCATTACAGAAGGGACTTGAAACAACATTGAATATCATTGCAGAACGGACCTGAACAATATTCATTAGAAGGGACCTAAATCAATAGCAGATGTCAAGAAGAACATGAAATAACATAATATCAAGAGGTTTAAGTAAGCAATTACAATTGTCTATATTCCATCTAAATGCATTTTTGAAGAACCATCATCATGAGTCAAATTTTGATGAACCAACAAAATTCATCATCAAATCAGTATGAACATCAAGCTATGTTGCGAAAGGGAAAGTACAGTAAGTAAAAAAATGTTCTTAGAACCTTTGATTTTGATAAAATTCTAGAATTGTAAAACTAATTTAACTTGAGTATTCATTCTATTACATCCTACCTTCATTTATATCCATTATCCTACAATACCTACATTCATTTTACTCATTATCCTACCATATTCATTACTCTACCATATTCAATTTCATATATTCATTCCATATACCTTTACATGTATCCCTACATTACCCTATAAGCATTTTGATCAAATATTCAAGATTTAATAGTTTTCCCATGAAAAAAATTTTATTTGCCTACAAAAACAACAAGAGTTATTGTCATGATAAAAAAAATTTTTAATTTTAAACATGACCATTCTAGGGTCATTTTAAAATTAAATTAAAGAAAACAAAGTTGCAAAACCAAAGCTAGAAGGCACAATGAGAAAATATACATATATATCATTTGATGGAATGGTGCACTAGTATGCAAGGGTTTAAAATGATTCATATGTCAAATAATGCAATTGCGACACAAACTTAAGTGCAAATGCAATGAGTAATACTAAGGACATAACCAAAGTTGAAAATGATGCAACAAAATTATGGGTATGCAAAGAAATTAAGGTATGGGCTTATGATGCAACAAAATTATGAGTATCAAAGTATGGGCAATAAGGTATATGCCTAAAGATATATGCGAAGAATTACACTGAAAAATATGCCAAATAAAAAATGGAAAAGGAACTAATGGGCATATATTACAAAGTGGGCATGAAATATAATGAAAGGCATGTATGAAGTAGCCATGATAAAAAAATATGATGATGCAGTGACAAGACAGGCTTGTACACCGTGTAATCCAAAGGACGTAGCCATGGAAGGAGGACACAGTCAAACAAAGACATTTTTTGCCATGAAAACTCAGATCCATCAGCCAGAAGCATCAAAACGTTTTTTAAAACGCATTTCTCTCACCATCGCAACTAGAATTACGCTCAGGTAGAGGAGCAGGACGTTATGCATTTGTATGCACGTGGAGAGCATCCTCATGGAAGGAGAAATAAGTAGGAAAGACGCAGAGAGTGTTGTGCAGAACAATGAAATCGGAATTGAGAGAAACGCAGAGCACAATGTTGAAGAAGAAATGTGTAATTAAGAAGGGAAGTTGAACATTGGTTGTAACGCATAATTAAAATCCAAGTTCCCTGTGCACTGAGTGGATTAAAAACGCTTCAACAAACCTAGGAATCACGCAGAAGAGCCAGGTAAGGAGATCGATTCTCAATTCTGAATTTTTCTGAGTCTTGAGCAGATTTTGTGGTTAAGAAAATTTGGGATTGTGTAAGAGTTGTCACACAAAATTCTAGCCATAAACTAGGCGTCTGTCACTATTTAAAAATGACATTTCCACCTTTAAACTCTAAACTATTCCATCAATCAAATCATTTTTCCATCTACAAAGAAATGAATGCTCATAGATATCAAAAGGAAAGTTTTAATTAAAGGATGACGTTGTTAAACATGAGTTATTAACTCAAAGATCTCACAAGAAGATTGTGTCCAAACCAGATCAGCTATGCGCCAGAGTTTACTATTGATTGTAGGTTGAGATATCCAGAAAATATGCTATTCAAATTGTAATGGAACATGTTCAAATTGTAAATGTAGGGACCTATTTAACTAAAAGTGCATCAAAGATGGCGCTTTTGATGGGAATTAATCCAGTTACCTACAACTCATTGCCTACACCAAATTGGCATCCTTCGTTGGTCCTTCAAAGTACATGGGCTCAAATAAAGCATTAATATGTATGGTAATTAGTATTCTATTTTTGATGGCTTTCCCTGCAAGATTTTCAAATCCTTTTAAAAGTGCTTCTCTATAGCATATATCCTCGAGGAAAGCTACACCATTTTTTTTTAGCAATGGCTATAAAATCAGAGATCAAACTTTTTATCAGTTTTTTTTAAAGAGAAGAGAACTCCTTTTAACACTAGAACAGAGGAATTTTATTCTGCAAAAAGAAGAGATTTAAAAATCAAATTTCATAACAGTGATGTACACTGAAGATTTTATTTTTTTGGGAATTTTATTCTTGATTCAGAAGATATAGAAATTGTTGCAGCTCAGAAGTCACATAAATTGAAGATTTAAAGGCAAAGAAAATTTGATTTTCTTGCTAGAGATGGATTGTGTATGGCAAAGATAAAGAGACGGATTGTTGGTAAAACAAAAAACAAATGATTTCTTCAAAGACCTGTAAGAGAAGTTTTTCTTTCCATAATTCGATTTTTGATTTCTAAAGAAGGAAAAGAAGGTTGATTATTATTTTTCCAATTTGTAATTTAAGGAGGATTATACAGCTGAGTAAAATTGTAATCGACATGTGGGTTATTCTAATTCCTATCTCCAAAATCGATTTCTCAAAGGAAGTAAATGAATGGTTCTGTTGCATACGGGGTATTTCCAATTTCGATTTCTCTAGGACATAAATTGTTTTTCCAAAATCTATTTTTGAAGAAAAAAAATTCATTTTCTAAAAATGATTTTGAAGGACAGATAGCATTATCTTCAAGATTGATTTTTAGAGGATTGTTCATTTCAAAATTTGAGGATCTATGAAGGCAGAATAAGATTCGATTTGCAAGTATGGTGTTCATCAAAGGAAGATTAGGTTAAAAACAAACATGAAGGTGTCGAGAACTCAATTCTAAAATTTTGACAAAGTATCTTCTAAAAAGGGTATTTTCAAAGCCAAACTCAAAATATTTTTCCTTTCTCTCATCCAAAAGTATTTAAAAGTCCAGATCACATGTACAAAGAAGAGATAAAAATACACGAGGGTCTTGAAATCCTTTTACAGGAATCTCATCAGGAAGCTTCAACATCAGGAGCCAGAGTCATAGGTAAATTAGCAGGGCAATCATCATACATAAGCAGAAGGTCAAGGAGATAGAGGCAAGCATGAGGACATGCTTGAGAGTAAGCAAGGGGGAGATGTTGGCCCTCGTTTTTTATCAAATTTTTCTTATTAAAATCCACCTAATTTCCATCATTTTCCACTTTATACCATCCACATATGACCTATTTTGACCTTATTATGCATATTCAGGCAAATAAATATGTTTTTCAACTTTTAGAAATTTTAGTAAAAATGGGTTTTAAGAGTATTTTTGGACCAGATCAGAAATCCCTGTAATGACCTCATGGTTTGCATATTCGTAGGACACTTGGGCTCGAGCTGGATAAATTTATAGAAAGCTTGGAAACTAAGATTAAATTTACACCTATTGGTTCGGTCAAACCAAGCTAAAACAAACCCGTTCAACGCTGGTTAAACATGACCTGTTTTTCAAGAATCCCTAGAAAATAGGGCAGAAATAGTAGATTTTGGGATTTTTCCAGATTTGGTGTAACTAATTGGATGAGTTTGACCTATATGGATGGGATTAGGATAATATAAGGGTGTTAGAGACATAATATCATATTTTTTTTATTATTTCTCTATTTATACCAAGTTTATGAACCATTGGAACAGGTAGAAATTGTATGACTTAGCATTATTATTTCTGAGACTTTGGAGACTTAATTGAAGATCTGTTCTATTCCATTTGTTGTTTTTATATTCTAATTGATTGACTGAATTTTTAATTAGTTGAAAACACCTTTAGTGTGTGAGGCAAGGGTGGAGGGCCCCCACACCGAGCTAAGTGCACTTCCTAGTTTTTTGTAGTTGCAATTTCTAAACTAGTATGTTTTATGCTTAAATTGTTTATTAGATTTATGTTGATGTTTTTTGAGTGTTGATGAATCTAACTATCATTCTTATTCTGCATATGAAAGGAAAAACAAATGTTTAAGTTAAACATTTTTTCTATCTGATTAATATATTAAGCTAGAATTCATCTTTTCATGCTTTTAATGCTTTTCTGAATTCCCGTTTTCTAACAATAGAATTATTGATGAATGAATATATGATGAAGGACAACCAAGACCTCTTCAGTTAAGAGCCTCTTCAATTATTGTTTCATGCATCTTAATCTATTTCTCAATTAGTAGTTTTTTATTTCGAATTCATCAAGTAATCTTGTTAGAGAAGGACAAACAAATCTCTTAAGTTAGGAGATTCTGCTGTTGCTGATTGCATACTTGAATTTAGAAATTAATTAAGTTAGCTTTATATTTGTAATATGCATTTCCTTAATCATTGATAAATCATCTTCTAACTTGATCATAGCTGAAACCCATATATCTTGGGGATGCTTCTAAATCCTACTAACTCGGATTGATAATTAAATGCTTGTGTTTTTTTACCCATTAAACAACCCAACAGGAGGCCGTTGGGGTTTGTGAAGCTGGTCTTGTAAAGGTTCAACTAGTAAGAGCCCTAACTCCTTATACCTTGACCTCATTGGGGACATGCAAAGAAAAATAGAGAAATACCAAACCTCTCTAATACCATTGATTCAAACTTATGCATGAATGGAATGGAATACAAATATAAACATAAACAAAGATATGGGTATATATAAAACTTTATTTCATTAATATGAAAAAACTGAAATATGCTTACATACATAATAGAAATAAACTAGCTTGGGTGATGGTAGCTTATCTATGAGAAGAGATGTGGCGGCTACATGCCTCTGAAATGTGTTAGAATTAGGCTCAAGGGCCTTAGGAGATTAATCGCTAAAATTGTGGGCCCCGTTGGTGTAAATTGGTACATCAACTTCCCGAGGTCGTAACTTTGGCATACAATATCCATTTGACGCACACGATATCTCATTAGAAATATATATCCGAGGACTACAAATTTCAACTATTAAAATTAACCCCTGATTAAAGTTTTCTCATTTTCCAAAAAAACATCGTTTAGGGCCTCCAAATGGATCCAGAAGTTCAGGACCCGAAAAACTGCCAAAAATAATAAACTGTGCTACAATTAAGGAAACTGAAAAACTAAAAGAAACAATGGTGGGGGTCTAAGTGGATTAGGCGGGTGTCCACTAATATCCACCTGGATCAGCACTCCCTCCTTAGGAAGCAATGATCCCAATTGCGTTGCGTGCTTCCATGAGATGGGGAAACTTGTGCTGAACTTGGTCCCTGGTGAGCCACTTGCCTTGGTGTAGGAGTGGACCAACTTTGACAACCCGATACGGTTGAATCTTCTGCTGGTAATTGTTCTTGATCTGATCATTTGTGGCTTGTTCCATGTAGTCTGGGTTTAGCTTTGTTGGTGTTAGTTCTTTTGTAATGTCTGAAGTGTCCAGTAATGGTGGAAAATATGGCTGAAGGTGGTCCACATTGAACATTGGGTGCAGACTAAGGAATGGGGGAATGATGAGCTTAAAATCATTGTCTCCCATAGGCTTGGTGATTATGTAAGGCCTATATCTAACTGGCTTGTGCTTCTAATGGGCTCTTGTAAAGCGTTCTTTCTACAAATGCAACCAAACTTTTTCACCCACATGAAACTTGTGTGGCACCCATTGTTGATCATGTCATTGCTTGTACTTGGCATTGGAATTCTTCAAGATGACGTGAACCTTCTGGCGGACATGCTGGGTGCGTTCAATAAATCTGGTTGCTTTATCCGCCTCAGACAATACATATGTGGATTATGTCTATGTAGTCGCATGAGGTATGAAAAAATCAATCAGAAACATTGGTTGAAATACTAGACCCACTTCAAAGGGGCAACGACCAGTTGAGCTATGAAGAGATCTGTTGGTTAGAGGTGCTCTAGGAGTCAGATCGATCAGAAGCTTGACCTGACAGTGCAAGGGTACCCCTTTGGGTGGGGATAAGATGTCCCTGTATTCTTCCATGACCTTATCCACCTTATTCTGTTGTGTGGAAGAACCCTTCCCAAGGGCCATGGATGGGGCCACGATATTCCCCTTACTTTGAGACTGAATTAGAAAGAAAAAACATTTCCCAGTATGGGAGATGATCTTACTACATTTCTTAGGAGAGATCAAAGAGATGGAAATAGGTGGGGCTACCTCCGATATCCTGTATAACTTGGTTCCCAAAGAAATAACAATAGTGTGAGGCCAATATTCATACACAACATGCCACTTCCACAAAGATGGTTGGCCTAATAATTAATCACAAAATTCAAGAGAAGAAACATCACACAGTACCTCATCTGTGAAGGGCTTGATGTTGTAAGGGAGCCAGCAATACTGGCTGACGCAGAGATCTTGTCCTTGGTGAAGCCACCAGATGGTGTAGGGTTGCAGGTGTGATGTGGTCAATAGGCCCAACCTCTTCATGGCCTCTGTTGAAATAATATTGTTTTAGATCCCGCTGTCGACAATGAACTGCAGTGGGGAACCCTTCAACCACATTTGTGAGTGGAAGTGATGCTCCCCCCCTCTGAATCTTCAGTATCTGCCTTTTGGAGCTTGGTGTTGGCTACCATCGCAGTGGGTTCTTCGTCAATGACCTGCATACCCTTGTCAGTTCCCTTATTTGGTTCGAACTCATAATCGGAGCATGCATATGTCTCTAAGTCTTTCAGATCAACCACCAGTGCCTGTTTTTCCTGACATTCATTCATGTTGTGAGTGGGAGTTTTATGAAACTCACACCACTTGCTAGTGTCCTTCTTTTCCTTCCCGTCACCCTTGGCTTGTAGCTTCGAGGAGTTTCCCTCGGGGGTCCTGACTGAGCTCTGTCCTTTTCTATGCTTTGGGTTCACATATCCAAAGTCTCGCTTCTTCTGTTTAAATTTCTGCTCAATCTTGGCAGCATATCGGTATGTTGCACAAAGCGAGGAGATGTCGAGGAAATCCATTTCCTCCTGAATGTATATGTGCAAAAAACTACGGTACTTAAGCGCCAGATGTTTCTCCAAATATTTAATACCCAACTTTGTGCACATGGTATGGAAGAAATTCGTCAACTCATGCACATCTTGATCCCTTTGTTGCCACAGCGTAGTCCATTGTATGTATTTTTCCTCATAGCTCCCCACAGGGTAATATTGTTCCGTGATGGCATCTTGGAAAGAATTCCAAGTGGGTTCAACTGAAAATAGTGAGGGTTATCTCTCGCGCCTCTATTCGTAGTAGGTTTCCCATCAATCCTTGACATGGTTGATGACTTTGAGGACTGCAAAAGTAATATTTTCCCTATTGGAAAATTGATGAACTGAAAATATCCTTCCAACATATTTAACCATATATCTATGATGTCTACATCTATCTAGCCTTCAAATACAGGAATGTCAAAGTTTACTTGTACCTTGAAGGGAGTGGCGCCTCCAAAGTGACTGTCGAATGAAGATGTGTTGCCTGTGGGCATCCGCCGAAGGATCTAGGTAAATTTTTCCATCATTTCGTTCCTCTGTCGCTCGAGGGATTCTTCGAGCATTATTTTGAAAGAATATCCTACCCCCTCATCTTTATTTTCTTCACCATGGCAGGTCATCGGGGTTCGCGAAGCTGATCTTGTAAAGGTTCAACCAGTACGATCCCTATCTCCTTATATCGTGACCTTTTTAGGGACATGCAAAGAAAACAAAGAAAGAGGAGACTGCTCTAATACCACTGTTACATAGAATTTTGTCACCGTCCCTGCAATCCCTCATCCCGTACATTGGAGGACTATTCTCGTGACCTGTGAACAGTGAAATGTCCTGAAAACACCTTCATGGCATCCTCCTACATAAGGAAAAACATTCTCCTGAAGAACATTTCCTCTAAAAAACCCTAAAAACAGATTTTTTAGCCTTGGCGCGACTAGCCAGTTCATCCCTCGCACCAATGGGGGAAATCCACACTAAAGGGCGTGCCAACTGGCGCTCTGTCCCTATGTTTCACTCGCGCCAAGCTTATTAAGGGATGTTTTTTAAAAATAAATGGCGGAAGTTTGATTCTAACAAACTCCAGAATGAATCATCAAAAGAAGTTGAGTGGTTTGGCTACGGATCTCCATGTATAGGAAGTGGTTTTCCACCTCTCATGGAACATTCCTAAGAGATAGTACCTATCCCATGATTAAAGGGATCCCAACTTCCCTTCCTCCATCTATAAAAGCTTGCCCTCTCCGTTAGCAAGCAAGCTGAACTTGTAGGAAGGAAAGTATAGCTGGGCAACTATTGAGAGTTGAGCCAAAGAGAACCCCGTAAGAGATAGAGCTTCGTCCAGATTCCCGACAGGCTTTGTTGAGACACACTCCGTTGCAAACCCCGGCGAAGGAAGATCATAGCATCAGAGCATTTGGTTGTAATCTCCCTTTTGTCATTTATAATATAAGTGACTCTGATTTTGGTTCCATTCTTGTGTTTACTCTTTTATGTAATGCAACGAATTATATCTTCTCTGACTGATAAATAGTTACATGCTTTAAGTATTACATTGTATGTCGTCATTTCTCTACGTGTGTATAGGTGTCCGGACGTGACGAACGGAAGGATTGTGATCTGTCAGGCTATGGACGAGGAGCACCGCTTCTTCATCGACAACAGCAGCGTGGGATTTGAGGTAGGCTACTTATCGCATTCTTTGTCTTTCTTGTAAGTAGGTGTTATGTATATTTTATTATTTATTAATTAGATTTAGTTATCTTAGGTTATTAACTGAAAGGGCATGATCAAAGATCATGCCTCTTCACCAAGGGACACCTTGAGGCTGTATTTAAGCCAAGGCGATCCCTCATTGTAAACATCTCATCTTTCATCATTAATAATATATATTTATCAGTTTTACCAGAGTTTTTACACTCCATTGGTATCAGAGGTAGTTCGCTCCTCGAATTCTGTTGTTCTCATCCAGCCGATAAGGGTTACGTTCTGCTACCTTTGCTTTGTAATTTCTCCGCAAATCGATTGAGGCTTAGCCACTCAACCGACGAGAAATAGGCTGAGGATTTTTTTCAATTCAACCCTCTCACCGTGATCCCACCATCCTATTCTGCCGCCCCTGCTGCCAACTAACCAACGCCTCCCCCAACACCGCTACCCATTCTCCACTGTGCAGTCACCGCACTGCCCTTTCCTATTTCCCTCCGCTCCGTTCGACTGTCACCGCCATATTCTTCTACCCCCTCTCCGCTCTGTCTGCCACGTCCTTCCCTATCCCGTCATTCCCGCCGCCCTCCCTCCACGCTGTCATTTCCGACGCAAACAGCAACGCAGAAAACCATACGCAGCAAATTACGTCTGAAAACCATACGCAGCAAATTACGTCTGAAAACTATACGCAGCAAATTAAACGGCGCAACATTTTTAACTGGAAATTCGTGTCTTTTTTCGGAAAGATATTATAAATCAAGCGGTATTAAACTAACGGAACGATATTGTAAATCAATCGATTTATTTGGAAATTCGTGTCTTTTCAAATCGGAAAGATATTAAAAATCCATCAATCGGTTATTAAAACTGAAGGCTCGTGTCTTTTTAAATCGGAAGTGAAGGGTCGAGTTTTTTTTTAAAAATCGGAACCGAAGGCTCGTGTTTTTTTTTTTTAATCGGAACTGAGGGTTGGTTTTTTCAAAAAGGTGTGTTAATCGGAACGACATTTTTTTTTTAAATTATATAAAATATATATTATATAGTTAAATTAATAATTATATATATATATATTTTGTAATTATATATATAACAGTTATATAATTAAATTATATATATTATATAATTTTTAATTAAAAATTATATATATATAATAATTATATAGTTTTAAAAAAAAAAAAAAAAAAAAAAAAATTTATTATTATTATTTATTAATTAATTAATTAAATAATAATTAATTAATTAATTCAAAAAAAAATTAATTAATTAATTAAATAAATTAATTAATTAATTTTAAAAGAAAAAAGAGGAGAAACTGGCAGAAAGATATTCCCCGCCTCATACACGCTCGATGTCTTCGTCAATGTCGATGGCGGAATTCCAGAAGAAATTAGGAGATCTTGAGAAGCAAATCACTAACAATTCCGAAGAATTCGGAAAAAGATTAGTCAATCTGGAAGGTACAGTTTCAGGGCACTCCAATGACATAAAAAAAATCAATGATACAACAAATCGCATAGAAAGACAAATGTGGCTAAATCATCACGAGACCACAGAAACAATGAAAGAACTTTTCAACAAACTAAATGATAAAATAGATAAGTTGGGTCAGACACAATCCCCAACATCTCCTAACAGGGAACCAAATCAACAAAACAGTACTGCAGATTCAGGGAACTCGGACGAGCATCAGGAAAAAACCGATTCCCCACATCATCAAGATGATAGTAATGCAGATTTTCAAAACAAGCAGCTCTGGAATGCATTCGCCAATCAATATTCCCTTCTTGTTCCACCATTAGCATATCAGCGCAAAGCCAAGATTGACCTACCCAAATTTGATGGTAATGAAAAGAATAGTGTTGCGTGGCTTAATAAAGCAGAAGAATATTTTGAAATTTATGACATTACTAGTGATGATGAAAAAATTAAACATGCTTCCATGAAAATGGAAGGAGAAGCATATAATTGGTATATGTGGTGGAAAAAGACGACGCTCGCTATTAGTTGGAGGAAATTTAAAGATGCATTCTTCAAAAGGTTTCAAGGCATAAAAGAAGAAAAGTTATTTTCAACGTTTATCAAATTACGCCAAAAAGGAGATGTGGATGAGTACACGCGAGAATGGGAGACTTTGGCAACACGAGTACCCGGATTGTCGGAATCTCGTCTAATCCAGTCTTACATCTCAGGACTTAAAGTCCACATACAAGAAGAGCTAGAACTACATGAAATCACGTCTGTAGAAGTAGCAAGGCAAAAAGAAAAAGCTGCTGAAAAGAAATTGGAAAGACTATCAAAACCAGAAAAAGTATATTCGAGACGACGGTTTCCTCAATCTACAAAAGAAGATAACATGAAATATGTTCCACCACGCCTGCGCGAAGGAGACAAATCTAACCTGGAAATACAAAGAATAAAGGAAGGCAAATGCAAACGTTGTGGCGAAAAATGGGACCCTAAGCACAGATGTGCTAATGGGAAAGAAAAAAATATGTATAACTGTGAAGCAACTAATGATTCTGACAATGATGATTCAGACATAGAAGGGATAGAAGATACCCTAGAATTCTCCCCAGAAGTAGATGGTGACAACACCCCGCAAGTGTCATTATCAGCCATGACAGGTATATCACAACCGCAGACACTAAAATTAAGGGGACATATAAAGAAAAACAACGTAATGGTTCTCATAGACACAGGCAGCACGCACAATTTTCTAGATTCAACCATGGCTAAAAGACTCAACCTCTTTACCTTTCCCATGCCTAATATGAAGGTAATGGTGGCCGATGGTAAGAAGATTGAACAGGTAGGAAAACCATAAAGTCAAATTGTAGATTAAAGACTTTAATTTAGAATCTCCATTCTATGTCGTACCACTCGGAGGAGTAGATGTGGTTTTAGGAATTCAGTGGTTACAAACCTTGGGTACTTATTCGGCCAACCATCAGAAGCAGTTTATAAGCTTTAGGTGGGAAGGGCGGAAGCACAAGCTATTTGGATTCCAAGCCCCAGAAAATCAAATCGTATCATCATCCCAGATGATGAAGATGATCCGAAAGGGAGCCCCTGCCTATATAGTCGAATGTCATCATTTAGAGATGTTATCTACAAGAGTCAACCACGAAGAATCACAGGAGGTACAAGCTATAGTTCAAAAACATGAGAAGGTATTTCAAGATCTACCTATGAAGATGCCTCCTCATAGGGAAATCGAACATACCATAGAAGCTAAGGCAGGATCAGACCCTGTTAACATCAAGCCGTATCGCTACCCACATCACCATAAAACGGAAATTGAGAAGATAATCCAAGACCTTTTAAAATGTGGGGTCATTTCAAAAAGTAAGAGTCCGTATGCTGCCCCAGTTATATTGGTAAGGAAAAAAGACGGATCATTTCGGCTATGCATTGACTATAGAGGATTAAATAAGATAACCATTAAAAATAAGTTTCCAATTCCCTTTATCGATGAAATGTTGGATGAACTCCATGGCGCAAAATTTTTCTCTAAATTAGATTTAAGGTCAGGTTATTACCAGATCCGGATTAGATTGGAAGATATACCAAAAACTGCATTTCAAACACATGAAGGTCATTATGAATTTAAAGTAATGCCCTTTGGGTTAACAAATGCACCAGCTACATTCCAAGCCACTATGAACGAATTATTTCGTCCATATCTCAGGAAATTTGTATTAGTATTTTTTGATGATATCTTGATTTATAGTAAAACTTGGAGGGAGCATTTGCAACACCTGGATAAGGTTCTCACATTACTAGAAGACCATCAATTTTATGCAAAAAAATCCAAATGCACCTTTGGAAAAGAAGAAGTTGAATATATGGGACACCTAATATCCCATGAAGGAGTAAAAGTGGATCCTTCTAAGATTAAGGCTATAAGGGAATGGAATAAACCAGTGAACATATCCAAGCTCAGAGGATTTTTAGGATTAACGGGATATTATCGAAGATTTATTAAAGATTATGCGCATAGAACTGCACCTCTTACAAATCTTTTAAAGAAAAATTCGTTTAAATGGAATGAAGAAGCAGGGAAATGTTTTGAAGATTTGAAGGAAGTAATGGCTAATGCACCAGTATTGGCAACTCCTGACTTTTCTAAACCATTTATCATTGAATGTGATGCCTCGGGATTCGGTATTGGTGCATTATTAATGCAAGAAGGGCACCCTATTGCTTTTGAAAGCAGAAAATTAAACAAACGTGAGCGTCTCAAGTCCACATACAGTAAGGAAATGCTCGCAATTATGCATGCATTAGCCAAATGGAGACAATATCTGTTAGGAAGTAAATTTTCCATCAGAACTGATCATAACAGTCTTCAGTATCTCCTTCAGCAAAAAACACTCTCTGAAGAACAACAAAAGTGGATCGAGAAGATTGCCGCTTTTGACATGGAGATATTACACAAAAAAGGAAAGGACAATGTAGTAGCGGATGCCCTGTCTCGAAAATATGAGGAAACAACATTACTTGCAGTTTCAATTGTAGTGCCTGAATGGCTTAATGAGATTATAAGTGAGTATGCCAAAGATCCGGACATGTTGGCTATAATCAACAATCTCCCAGGGAATTCAAAATTTGAATGGAAGAACGATATCTTATGGTACAAAGGGAGAATTTATCTAAATTCCAAATCCAAGTTTATATCAAAAATACTCAAAGAATCACATGATTCCATGTCATCAGGACATGTAGGATATTTCAAAACCTACTACAATGCGCGTCAGTCATTTTTCTGGAAGGGTATGAGTCACGATATTCAAAAATATGTTGCAGAATGTGACAAGTGTCAAAGGAATAAAAGTGAAAACATTATGACACCTGGCTTACTTCATCCCTTAAATATTCCGGCCCAGAAGTGGGAAGAAATATCGATGGATTTTATTGAAGGATTGCTGGTATCTGATGGTAAGGATAAGATCTTCGTTGTAGTAGATAGACTCACTAAGTATGCTCACTTCATCGCTATTAAAAAAACTGACTCTGCAAAGAAAATTGCAGAGATATTCTGCAAATATATTTATAAACTACACGGCTTTCCGAAGGTTATTGTTAGTGATAGGGATGCCAAATTTAAGGGAAACTTTTGGAAGGAATTGTTCAACCATGTTGGAACCTATCTCAATATGAGCTCAGCTTATCACCCTCAAACAGATGGGCAAACGGAGGTTGTTAATAAATGTTTGGAAGCCTACCTACGGTGTTATGCTACGGAGAAACAAAACAAGTGGGTCCAATGGTTGCATCTTGCTGAATGGTGGTATAATTCTACTTACCATACATCGACAAAAATGACTCCGTTCCAGGCTCTATATGGATATGAGCCTCCGAAGTGGAAAGATTTTGCTTCAATTCAAACTAATTTGCCAGCAGTAAAAAATCAATTAGAAGAACACCAAAAGGTCGTCCAAATTCTAAAAGATAATTTGAGTGTTGCACAGAATCGTATGAAGCAACAAGTTGACCGTAATCGCACTGAGAGATCATTTGAAGTTGGAGATTGGGTGTTTGTCAAGCTTCAACCATACAAGCAGTTGTCCCTTAAACAAAAAGGAAAAAATAAATTAGCTCCAAAGTTTTATGGTCCGTATCAAATTATTAAAAAGATCAGTCAAGTCGCTTATGGGTTGAGCCTTCCCGATACCGGTCGTGTTCACAATGTTTTCCATGTGTCCTGCTTAAAAAAGGCATTGGGTGACCATCAGTTGCCCCAAACAACACTTCCCATTTTGGATGATGAAGGCAAGCTCGTTCTAGAGCCCGAGGGTATCCTATCTACTCGTGATAAGAAGCTGCGCTCTCGTGTTATTACCGAATATTTAATCAAGTGGAAGGACTTGCCCATTGAAGAAGCATCTTGGGAGTCTGAAGCGTTTCGCCAGCAACACCCATCATGACGTATGCTTTGAGGACAAAGCATCTTAAGAAGGGGGCAATGTTATGTATATTTTATTATTTATTAATTAGATTTAGTTATCTTAGGTTATTAACTGAAAGGGCATGATCAAAGATCATGCCTCTTCACCAAGGGACACCTTGAGGCTGTATTTAAGCCAAGGCGATCCCTCATTGTAAACATCTCATCTTTCATCATTAATAATATATATTTATCAGTTTTACCAGAGTTTTTACACTCCAGTAGGAACCAACGTCATTGCGTGATTTGATTGTTGCTAGACCCAATCTAGGGCTAGTGGGATCGCCTCTGTCTGTAGAGGGGATTTACCTCCTCAAAAATTTGGCGACTCCGCTGGGGATTCAATGGGAGTTAGTCTTTCCTCCTTTGGGTTGTTTTTGGTTTTTGATTGATTTATTTGCTTTTCTGGTTCACCTTCCTTGGTGTTAAACCCCTATTCAACCCCCAGAAAACCAAATCTAGACTCTGTTTGTCCATTTTAATCATTTTTCTAGGGTAAACTCGATTGGCGCGGTTTTTCCCCTGACAGTCGCGCCAGCTAGTGCTTGTTTCTAGTTAAGCCCCCGCGCCAATGCCTTTTTGCACAGATTACAGCCAAACAGGCGCGCCAACTCTGCTTGGTGTTAGGGTTTGCTTGCTTTTGGGCTCTCTGAGCTTGCGTTTTTGGTCCTGGTGTCATTTTTCTGATTGATCGAGTGCCTTGAAGTCATTTTTTACTATGTTTGGCCATTGTCCTCCGGTTGCTCACCCTTTACTGTTAGTTTTTCATTTTAGCCCTAGGGCTTCTAGGTGCTTCAGTGTGTTGAGCCTTCCATGGGAGTTTTGGGTCCTTGCTTGCCCGGTCAATTTTTTTTTTGCTTCTCTGCATTCGTCTTGTTCAATCCCATTGAATCATTGTGTTAATTGAGTGATTGTCCTTTCTTTCGTTCAATTTAGCTTTGTGTTACTCCAAGCCTAGATTACACGGTTTTTTTGAGTCTCTTTCGAGATTCTTCTTCGCTTTGAGGGATTTCGTCATCGGTTTGAGTCTTGATTGTGTACGTTTTTATTGAGTGAACTTGTTTGTTTCAGCTCTCTCTCTGTCATTTCTCGAATTGGTGTTTTCAATATTTTTTCATTCATTTAGTGCATTTTTCTCTATTATAGTGAAAAATACAAAAAACATTTTTTTTTGCATTTCGATTGGCTTAGTGAAAATTGAAATCTCTTTCGCATTACTAGTGTTATATAACTCTAGAGAGAAGTTTTATAATTTCATTAGTTTGCATTGGAAACAGTAGTGGATGTTTTTGTGTCTTCGTTTTGTTGTCATTTGAAGCTCTCAAATCTCCCGTAGATAGCTCTTCATTGAACAAAATGATATTTTGTGGCATTTAGTTTGCATTTAAGAGGTTTTATGAGATCCGACATTCGATAGGGCCTGTAAATTGAAACGTAAATTGAAGATCAACTTTAAAATTTACTGAATTAACCTAAGGCAACATTGAAACATTAACAGAACATCTAGTAGTCTAAGGTAGAGACGTGTTCCGGCGTCTTTAAGCCTAGTATTTGTCGCTTGCCATCTGGCTACAGACAGCGCTAGTACTGACTTGTGCTCCCCGTATCGTCGTGTATATAAAGGGAGACCCCATTAGGTTGCAATCCTTTATCTGTAGGAAGCCGAGTTTGTCGCCCTTTACCTGTGATACACTGGAAACAGCATTCGGGGAGATTACCTGCACGTATGTTAAGTCCTTGGTTGATTTCTCTTTCATTTTTACCAAGGTGTATATAGCAGTTCACGGATATTTGGTACACCCATTTGCCTAGATTACCAGAGCAATCATTTTGATCTTTAATGACTCACTAAATTTGAAAAGATCATCAAGCTCTTGTCCTTTCACGCTTGTTTCCAAACTGAAAGTGATAGAGTCACTTTTTACTTGTTTCTAGACTCTTAAAACATGAAACAGTAAAATTTCCAATTTCAATGTGGTAAAATTAATCACCTACGATCACACGCCCATTTAAATATTGATTTTTTGACTAGTTGTTGTTTGCCTTGGTTTTTGCCCGTGTGTCTTTGTTTTGATCTCTTCCTCTTTTCATTACAGTCATAGTGGCGGAACCCTCAATTTCATCTACAGGTATTCCTTACACAGACGATTCATCAGAGGTCTCCCAGTCCTCTGTTGAGTATCAGCAGCTCATTGTATCCGAGTTTCCCGACGGGGGACCGGTTATATCTAAACTTCCCTTTGGAGGACCAGTTGACTTCAATTGGCCCTTGTCCAACACTTGGTTTAGATTTGGAGTAGGGGAATGCTTCCCTCCTCTTACATCGGGATCACATTTTTTGGCTACTATCATACCTCCTAGTCCCCGTCATCTTTTAGGAGATCTTACGACAGGGTCAGATATGGACTCGTCCAGTCCGTCTCCTAGTGAGGGAATTCCTACTTCTGGTGAAGATTACTAGCTTTTTCCCGAAGACATCCCCGAACCTTATGTTATGTCTTCACCTGGTCCTTTGCTCCCAGCTGGATATAGGTCTTTAAGTCAGGTCATGGCCGCTATTGCCTCTATCGAAGTATCGACTCCGTCCACGAGGCCGACCATTCCCACGTTGGGGATGTCGTCGTCGACGCCTCTCACGGCATCTCCTTTTGTTACATCGGCACCTGTTAGACCTACTATCTGCATGGTTGCATCTATGCCTACTGTCACTACTCAATCAACTAGGACCTCGTCAGTTCTCGAAGACGTTTATGTAGCTTCTGCTATTCCGAAGAACATTTCTCCCGAGGAGTATCGGCTATCTTTATAGCCGTCAATCTCCGAGGTTGGTCAATCCTCTCAGGATCTTAACCGTCCTTACTTTTCCCATTATGGACCGGATGGTTCCCCAATCTACGTATTTCCATATTAATATGATGAGCAAGGAAACCCCCTTCGTTTTCCTGCTCATGAGGCTTATCAGTATATTAATGGTTTTCTCTCTACCCAACCTGCGCAACCTTCTAGTCAAGAAGGGAAAAACCTTCAGGGACAGCCTTTGTTTCAGCAAGGATATGCTTCTAGCCCACAAGGACAACCCTTACAGGGACAACCTTCAGCCCAGCCAGGTTATGCGTACGACCCACAAGGACAACCCTTACAGGGACAACCTTCAGCCCAGCCAGGTTATGCGTACGACCCACAAGGACAACCCTTACAGGGACAACCTTCGGTCCAGCAGGGATTGTTTTACGATCCACAAGGGTAGTCTTACAATCCTCAAGGTCAACCTCTACAGCCTCACCCTGTGGTCCAACTAGGGCAACCTCAAGGACCGACAGGGCAACCGGGGTATCAACCTCGACTGTTGTATGGTCCTGGGGGGCAAACCCATCCTTCTCAACCGTTGGTGCAACCTCAGCAACCTCATTTTCCAATTGGTCAAAATGTTGCATAGCCAAGGCCATCTTATGGTCCTGTCACAGGTCAACCTGGTTATCAAGCACAACCTGGCCCTCTCCCGCCATCAGGAAAACCTTCTCAGCCGGGGCAACCTGGTGTCCTTCATCAACCGAGTCAACCTGTTCAACCAAGACAACCTGTTCAGCCAAGTCAACCTGTTCAACTAGGGCAACCTGCACAGGCAGGTCAACCTGTTCAACCAGGACAACCTGCACAACCTATTAACCCTTCTCAGCAGTTGATCTATTCTATGCCACAGCCAAATCCACCTGTGCGCCCGACTTATCAGACTCAGTAGGGTCCCACTTACCAGCAGCCCGTTTGACACCAAGGCGGCTATTACCTTTAAGGTCAGTCTCAACCGGTTTACAACCCGCCCCACGGTTCTGGTTATTACCTTCAACGGCCAGGCTACACTTATACTCCGTAGTCAAATCCATACACTGCTCAAACAGGACCCACATATAATTAGAATCAGTACCCTGGTTATCAACCCTTGTATCCTATTTTTCAGCCACCATATCAACCTAATTATATGGCTCATACCCCCTATGGTCAGAATCCTCTGGGACAGAACTAATGGGGGCAGAGTTATCCTCATCCAGGTTGGAGTACAGGTACAAGTCCTTATCAGGGACCTGGCATGCTTTTTAACCCTCAATTTCCTTTTCTCGCCACATTGGAATTACCAGACGTATCCAAACTGACCAATGATCCGATTCTTCATAATCCATATTGGCCTCCAGTTCCGACGAAGGTGCCTGGTGATTGTCTTAAATTCGAGGGTAAATCTGGAGAATACCCCCAAGCACATGTCATGACATACCATTTGTGGTGTTCTTCGAACTCTTGGATAGATGACTCAATTCGTCTATGTCTTTTCCAGCGCACTCTCACCAGTGCTGCTACTAAATGGTACATAGAACTACCCCGTGGTATTTTTCAAGATTTTAATACTCTAGCTATGGCATTCCTGACGCATTTCCAGTTACCGGTTCATTATGAGGCCGAGACACATCTCCTAACATCTCTGAAATAGGACAAAGCCACTCATATTTTAGATCATATTCACGAGTGGAGACGTCGTCGTCGTCTAATCAAGTTTGATATTCCTGATCAACTTCTAACCCACTAGTTCACTATTTCCTTTGTCAACAATATTGCACAATACATTGCTATGGGGGCATGTGTAACCGAGGAACAAGCCATTGCTCGTGCCGAGTACCTCAATTTAGTGTACTCTCAGTCCGGCACATTATACGATATCTTGACTGATGCCCCATGAACATGGACCTCTAAAGCACCAGCTAGCCCATCGGTTGATGGTGCTATTGGTTCCGTCTCTCAGACTTCTTGCAAGTCTTCTAATGGGAAGCAGAAATCGAATTCTTCCAACAATTCTGCTCCTCCAGCTACTCCAGATTCTTGTAAGACCGCGGAGGTCAATGTCGTTTAGGCCGATCCTGCGGACAGACTTCCAAAGGGAAGAAGAAGGGCAAAGGCAAAGCCAAATCCGATGCCCTGAAACCAGAATCCTCCAAACCATGTGCTGATGATGGTTCGCAACGAAAACCAAAGTACCCTTGCATGATCTGTGATGAAGACCACTACACCAAATATTTTCCCAGATGATCCAAGGTTAGTCAACTTCTTAAGGGCTCTAAGGGAACTCCGGCAGTTCTTAAGGAACCTTTTCCATCTTAGCAGACCCAGATGGTCGAGAAGCCTTCGCCATCTGCACCGTTTGGGTCTCAGGTTTTCATGATGAATGGTGTTGCACCTGTTTCTATTGCCACTCGGTCAAAGGATTATGCCGGATCACGCCAGGAAGCTGGGAAGGAAGTCGTTGATGGCCCTCCTCCCCCACCTGCCTCTGGTCCTCTTGAAATTGAGAAGCCCAGTGTTGAACCCGTTGTACGGCCACCTTCCAAAGGTGTTCTCTGAAAGTATTCCTATAATCCAAATGCCCGTGATGCTCAGCATTACAGCATTATTGAGGATTTGGCACAGGCGCCTTCCACAATGTCTACGTTGGAAGTGCTTCATAGTTTCCAATCTCAACGGAAAGCTTTGTTATCTGCAATCGGCGGCATTAATCCTGCCAATTCTAGCCTCCTCGCCTTCGATCTAGAGAATTTCGTCCCTCAGCTTCTGCACTAGATTGCCCTTGTTATACAAGTTGGCATCAACGGCCTCAATATTCACAGAGTCGTTGTGGACGAAGGTGCCTCTACCTGCGTTATGTTATCTGCTTGCTGGAAGGCCATCAGCTCTCTAGCCCTCACTTCATCTCCCAATGCCCTCGAGGCATTCAATGGAAGGGAATCAAAACCCTTGGGTGTTCTCGCGAGTCTACCAATCACATTGCAAGGTAAAACAGTCGACGTTGAAGTGGAATTTGTTGATGCCAAACTCAACTACAATATTCTACTCGGTTGCAATTGGACCCACGCCATGTTGTGTGTTCCGTCCACCCTCTTTCAGCTTTTGAAGTTTCCACATGAGGGCAAGATTATTACTTTTGATCAGTTGTCTTTCTTTACCTCATCCTTCAAGAACAACGTGTCATACGTGGATCAAATTCCTAATCCCCCCGAAATTATAGGACCTGGTCTTTTTAAGGACCCCGTTCTCATGGGTATTTTTCCCATTCCACCACTGAACACCATTCAAGTCAACATGATCTCTAGGTTGGATGACCCGTGGATCATCCCTTCTCCTGAACAGGTTGCCTCTTTTGGAGAATTGATGCCTCTGACCCCAGTTGAAATCAATTATTGCGAGATCGTTGCTGCATCAGATCCTCCTCCTGTTGATAATGCTCCTTTGAGCATGGATCTTGATGTTTATTCTCAATCCCCTTGGCTTGGCGATGCATATTCGCCCAATCCTTTGAGAGAATTTTTTCCGTCTGACGAAGCTATCGTGGAGACTATGTCTCTCGAAGATCTGCCATGGAGCGATGGACATCATCGTTCCTCGTTCATGCCTGGCCTGGGGGTAATGTATAATTGTCTCGAGCGTTTTGCATCTCAGGTTCCCTCTCCGCCTCTCCAAATGCCAATATTGACTCATGAAGAATCTTCGGAAGGAAATCTGAGTAATATTACCCAAACGATGCCTATCGACATCTCCGTTAAACCGGGGGTCGTCGAGAACATCCATGTGGGAGTCACTTGTTCTCCCGATGAGTTTCAAGTGTACACTAGCCTTTTCCATGAATTCTGTGATGTTTTCGCATGGTCTTATGAAGAGATGCCTGGGATCGATCCCAATATCATCGTACACGAAATTCCCACCTATCCTAGTGCGAAGCCTGTGCGCCAGCATCTGTGCCCAGTGCATCCTTGGAAATCCGCTGCTATAAAAGCAGAAGTTGAGAAACTTCTTAAAGAGGGCTTCATATATCCGATCCCACTGATAGAGTGGGTTTCCAATATTGTCCCTGTGGATAAGAAGCAAGGCACAATTCGAGTTTGTGTTGACTATCGAGATATCAATCAGGCTTGCCCTAAGGACAACTATCCCACCCCCTTTATAGATCAGATCATTGATGAATGTGCGGGGAGTGAGATGTTTTCCCTTATGGATGACTTTTTGGGTTATAATCAAATCAATATCCTTCCATCCGATCAACATAAGACCACCTTCATCTGTCCGTGGGGAACGTTTGCCTACAAGAAGCTCCCTTTTGGCTTAAAAAACGCTAGGGCTACCTTCCAGCGTGCCATGTCCTACGCCTTTCACAACATACGTAATGTTGTTCAGCCGTACCTGGATGACCTTCCAGCTCATTCAAATCTACGCGAAGACCATCCAGAACATCTCCGCCAGATTTTTCTCCGCTGCAGGTGTTACAACATCAGGCTTAATCCTCACAAGTGCGTCTTCTTCGTTGACTCTGGTCGGCTTTTAGGATTCATTGTCTCTAAGGATGGAATCCACCTTGACCCTCTCAAGGTCGAGGCTATTGTTAATCTCCCCTCCCCATCCTTGCTACATCAACTTCAGAGTCTTCAGGGGAAAGCTAATTTCTTACATCGCTTTATCCCGAACTATGCGGAGGTAGCCAAAGTGTTTACGCGTCTTCTCAAACAGGACGTCCCTTTCTTTTGGGACAAGATTGCTCAGCAATCTTTCGATAAACTTAAGACGTTTCTCGTCAATGCTCCATTAATACGTCCCCAAAATTATCATCGCGACTTTACCCTCTATTTGGCTGCCGCATTCAGCACAATTTCCATGGTTCTGGTACAAGATGACGATGACGGTAATGAGCACATGGTTTATTTTCTGTCTTAGAATCTCCTCGACAATGAAACGCGTTATGCCCACATCGAGAATTTGGTGCTTGCCGCGGTCTAGGCCGTTCAGTCGTTTCGCCATTACATCCTATTGTGCATGGTAACCGTGATTTCCAACTGCAACCCCATGACTTACATTTTGTCTCGACAATTTCTGGGGGGCAAGTACTCAAAATGGATTGTAATCCTTCAAGAGTTAGATTTGGAGTTCACTACTACCAAATCGAATAAGTCACTGGTTTTTGTTGATCTCATTTTCTCTCTCCCTACCAAATCTATTCCGTCTCAATCCGAGGATCATATCCCGAACGAAACTATCTTCTTAATCATCACTCTCGATCCATGGTACGGTGATATCATCGTGTACCTCTAGAAATCTACCTTTTGGTCCGAGTTAACGAAGGATGCTCGACGCTGTGTTTGACACCAGTCGCAACCATATCGCATTGTCGAAGATACCCTATATCGGGTCGGAGTCGATTCTGTACTCCGCCGGTGTTTGACCTTAGAAGAGGCTGAGAAATTTCTGAATGACTGTCACAGTGGTACCTGTGGCAGTCACATGTCCAGTTATGTTATCGCCCTTAATATTCTGCGTGCGGGCTATTTCTGGCCGTCTATATTTAAAGACTATATTGTTGCAGTACGGAAGTGTCATGCATGCCAGATCTTCCAACACAAGATGTGTGCGCCACCCCTCCCATTACATCCTGTCATTACCGTGGGCCCTTTTTCCAAATGGGGCATTGAATTTATGACATGTAACCCTCACTCGGTTGGGGGGCATGCTTATATCATTGTTGCCGTAGATTACTTCACCAAGTGGGCCGAAGTGATGCCTACATTGGCCGCAGGCGGTAAGACAGCTGCTCATTTCATTTTCAACCATGTGATCACGCGTTTCGGTGTTCCTCAAGCAATCGTCACTGATCATGGATCTCATTTTCGGGACTACATGATGGCAGAGCTGACATCGAAGTTGGGCTTGCATCACGACAACTCAATGCCAGATTACCCCCAGGAAAATGGCCAGGTTGAAACCGTAAACAAATTTATTGTCACGATTCTTCAGCGAAAAATTGGTATACACAAATCGAATTGGCATCTCCAGTTTTTTTCAGCTCTTTGGCCCTACCGAACGTCAGTAAAGAGTGCGACCGGATTCACACCATTTTAGTTGGTGTATGGTCTGGAAGCTACTCTTCCAGTTGAATGTGAGATCCCTTCACTAAGGTTGGCTGTGGAATTACTGCCTGATACTTCCCTGGAGGAAGAACGTCTCCTATATCTTGAAATACCGGACGAAACTCTCCGCTTGGCTGCTTTAGTTATCGAGGCACAGATGAAGCGGGTTAAGGCTCATTTCGATCAAACGGTTTCTCCGCGCTCTTTTATCGAAGGAGACCTCGTCCTCTTGTATGATCAAGCTCACGATAAGCTCGAGGTGGGAAAATTCCAACCTATGTGGCATGGGCCCTATATCATTAAACGCGTATTGAAAAATGGGGCTTATGAGCTGATCAATTATGAAGGTCTTCCTTTGGTGCAGCCCATAAATGGGTTGTACCTGAAGAAGTATTATGCTTGAATCATTCTTGCATAGTATATGTACATAGGTGATTTTTTTTATTTTTGTGCATGTGTGGTGTGGTGTGCTTTGTAAGCGTTTTTCTGCTCATTGGGTCTTCCTGATTGTGTAGATGTCTATTACTCCTTATGTCGGTTTCGTGGATGGTGCCTCCCGTAGTACCAGGAATCTTTCTTCGGTAGCCTGGGTAATCTACAATCCTGCTGGTGAGTTAGTTAATTTACAAGGTGTTTGTCTAGGGCCTGCTACAAATAATGTCACGGAATATAGTGCCATTTTGGAATTATTAAACGAGGTTGTTAACCTCGGTATTCGTGCATTACTTGTCTGGACTCACAGCTTGTAGTGTTACAGCTCAATGGTCATTATTCAGTTAGGAACCCATGCATTTTAAGACTGTATCTACGTATTCGTTTACTGGAAAGAAATTTTTATTACATCACATATCAGCATATACCCAGACGAATGAATACATTAACAGATACAGTAGCCAACATGGTATTAGATAGACATTTACGCAATTTGTAAAAACATCATCATATGTAAGAAAGATCCATGTATATATATATATATATATATATATATATATATATATATATATATATATATATATATATATATATATGTCGAATTTTTGCAACGTGTGCATCATATAAAATCCAAAAAATATACATGTTTGTTTTAATTACATCCGAAGATGACATGTCTCTCAAAAATATGCAAATAAAAGCCTAGGCGACTAATCGGCATGGTGCTCATGGTAGCACGTCACTTCCCACACCAACCGCCTCAGTAAGCGATGGAGGCGACTCGGCACCCCTACAGTGTGCCTCTAGTAAGCCATAGGGACATCAGCTAGGCGAGCATAGTCTGAAACCCCATGAGCAATCCCCTCGAGGTTATGTACCAGTGCGTCCCCCTCATCTTGAGGGTCGTAAGCGAGCAAAGTCCTCCTCCCTATTGGTGACATCCCAGCAGGCCTCTCTGGGAAAACATCTGCATACATATAGGATCAATTGTTAGAACATGCATGTATACCAAACAATCATAAAATCCATAAAAATCAAAAAGAGTCTTACCCAGCTCCTCATCCCAATCCTCTCCTTCCGGGAGCGGAAGGTCTGGGTCTCCAGTGAAATCATTGCCCGCATAGGGCCAGTCCTCTACAACGATCAGCTGTCGTCGGAGCCATCCAAAGAACTTGGGCCGCCATGACATCTGATGGTCGCCCCCTGCCATGGGCATTAATGCTGCCCATCGAGCCATCTGTGGCTCTCTCAATGGTGGATCTAGGAATATCACCCCCTAGCCCTGGAAGATAGGTAGCCGTTCTAGGAAGAATGATACCAAGATTGACCCGTATCGAAACTGCTTCAGTTTGGCCTTTTTTCATTTGGCCAATTGTTGTTTGATGTTCATAGTCACGGATGTGGCCCAGTCAAACACTGTGGGATTCATGCACTCTGACGCCAAGAGGAGTTGTGTTTTGGTAGCCTCGTGCGGTGCCTGCGACCTTGCATCCCGCGTAATGGTATGTAGCACCACTCTGAGTGCTAGGTCAGGAATAGTATGGATGTCAACTTTGCCACTACCTGATCCCGTTTGTGCCCCCAAGCACACCTTCTCCATGACCATCGAAATTTTTTCGCCAGAAGGCCTGGTGCCTGTCATAATCAGAACTGGACCTCTGCGTGAAAATCCAGTGATGAAGTAGACATCGGACACTTCGAGCTCAAGTACTTGATCTCAAAGTTTAAACTTCTCTTCGTCCTCATCCCAAATACTTATCAAATATTGTAATAATTAGGGCTGAGCCCTAAGACATGGTGTTAAGAAGAATTTCTTTAACCCACAATTTCGAAGAGCATTCATGCATTGCTCATTCTCCATTACCAACTCATCTTCTTCACTGTGCTCCCTTTCTTTCCATTCAATCACCATTTTTTCTTTATACCTGCATCAAATTGGTCATAAGCACATTGTAAGATCCCTTGGGCATTTAAAATGACAATTAATTGGCTCAATTTTTGTTAAATTTGAGTGGAATATTGGGTTGTGCGGTTGGCACGGCTGTTTTGATGACAGTCGCGCCACCTGGCATGGCCCCTTTGAAAAAAGAGGTCGATTAGCGTGGGTCCGTGCCTGATACCCGCATCAATCGTGGAAACCCTAGTTTTTCAAATCCTCCCCTCAAGGATGCCAAATGACAATGAAAAGCTATGAAATATTGCTTAAAAAATGGCTAATGGAAGTGGCTCTTACCTAGAAAAGACAGGATCCGGAATAGTTCACTAGATTGTCCATGATCGTCACCGCAATATCGCACGGAAATAACTCACTATCGCTCTGCACAGAGGTAAAAAGGTAAAAAGTAAATATGTTTTTACTATTGGTCATATTTATAACTTTTCCAAATAAAATTTAGGTATTGAGACTAGTTTTTCCAATATTTCACTATGTTTTGTCGAAAAATGGGTTTTACACTTGCTTTTTGTGCAGCGACAGGTTTTCACACGATTAGGAAGACGACATGATTTGTATTTTATACTTTTTCAGACTCAGTAAAAACACGAAAAATTCACTACTGGAGTCACCTTTCAGCTCTTTTCTGACTCCCTAAAACTGAAAATATCGCTGAGTCGCTTATTGTTTTGAGCTCATTAAATTGGTTGTGAAACGACATCTACCCAGTATACGTTTACCCCTTTTTCGGGCTGGGATAGATTATTTACGAAAAAGGAATACCCTAGCCTATCGCGACTAGGAGGTTCTCTCAAACATAGTTTTCTACCTTTTCGGATCTGTGGGACTATTTATGAAAAGGGACTGCTAGAGTTTTCTTTTCCGCTGTCTTTTCAAACTCTCTAAACATGAAAAGACGCCGAGTTCTTCCTTTGTCAGACTCGTTAAAAACTGATGACATCGGACTCCATCGTAATGATGTTACTCGAGTTCCTCCTTCCTAGTGCTCGTTAAATGTACTAGGTAGGATTTGTCCGAAGGAAAAACTTATATCGCAAGCATATTCTATCCCCTTCAAGCTTGTTTCCAAAAATAATTGGGGTACTCGCCAGAAATGGTGGGGGAAAATGGAACCAATATCACCGTCGTGTCGGCAATATGTCTCTCTTAAACATGGCACTTGTCTGCATTCGTGTTGGGTTGGGGACATCTCATCTCGTTATCTGCTTGCCTCCGTGGGTTTGGGTAATCTCTTTTGACCGCTCATCTGCTCTTTTCCATGTCATCATGACCTCAGATCCTTTGATGTCCAATACTGCCAAATCCAGTGTCGTGTCGCCGATATTTTCAAGAGAAGTTGGCCTCTGCAGTTTTCAACCTCCCTCTGATTCTCTACTGATCTTGATTCACAAAAATCATGTTCCTCTGTCTCGTGTCGATGATGTGGGAAACACTATGGCCCACCTTCAATCAAGGTCACTTCCTATCGACTTCAGCTCATTATCTAGGAAGCTGATCTAGAGACTCCCTTCATGTATCTTGGAGCCTGCATGCCTCAATGGTAGGTTCTTCGCATTCAACGCAAGGTTTTCATTATTGGCCTTCGATCGAATGATTCTGCTGGTGTTTGACGCCAGCTCACTATTCACATTCCGTGGTTTATACCTCTTGTACCTTGAGATCCATCGTCATTATTGGTGGTTTCTCTCGCGTCTATTAACGGCTTTCATTATTGGCTGGTAATCAGACGATGTTCTTGCATGTTCGACTTTAGCTCACTTATTCACATGCTCGGACTTGTACTCTTTTCTCGTCGAGATGGAGCACAAGACCCTAGATCTTGTCTGATAAAATCCAGGTTACAGATTCTTTGTGGATTATCATGATTGATTACATGACTCATTTGATTGGATGGCTGCGACCATACCTGAGTCTACTTGTTGTTCCTTCTTTGTTGGATGGCTGGGTCCATACCTTGGATCCCGGTTATTGTACACTCTATTATGGATGGCTGCGCCTATACCACATATCATGTATCAGAGATATCAGTTGTATTTGTATTTTCAGGTCTTTCGACGGAAGTGTTTTCAGTTGGGCGCATTCTCATAAAGCATTTCACCCCTCCCTCTCTCTCAGACCTTATGCTTGAGAGCCAAGTCGAAGAGAACCCCATAAGAGAGAGAGCTTCGTCCAGATTCCCGATAGGCTTTGTTAAGACACGCTCCACTGCAAGCCCCGCCGAAGGAAGATCATAGCGTCATAGCATTTGGTTGTAATCTCCCTTTTGTCATTTATAATATAAGCGACTCTGATTTTGGTTCCATTCTTGTGTTTACTCTTTTATGTAATGCAACGAATTATATCTTCTCTAACTGATATATAGTTACATGCTTTAAGTATTACGTTGTATGTCGTCGTTTCTCTGCGTGTGTACAGGTGTCCGGACCTGACGAACAGAAGGATTGTGATCTGTCGGGCTAGGGACGAGGAGCACTGCTTCTTCATCGACAACAGCAGCGTGGGATTTGAGGTAGGCTACTTATCACAGTATTTTTCTTTCTTGTAACTAGGAACCAACTTCATTGTGTGATTTGATTGTTGCTAGACCCAATCTAGGGCTAGTGGGATCGCCTTTGTCCACAGAGGGGATTTACCTCCTCAACAACCATTGATCCAGAATTATGAAGAAACATAATAGAATATAAATATAAACATAAAAAAAGATATGCGGTAGAAATAAAAATTCATTTAATTAATATCAAAGATCTGAAATATGCTTACATACATAATGGAAATAAACTAGCTTGGGCGATGGTAGCTTATGTCGAAGAAGAGATGTGGCGAATAAATGCCTCTGAACTATGTTACAATGAGGTTCAAGGGCCTATTTATTATTGAGAAATAAAGGAAAACCATAAACATCCAAAAATATAACCCTAGGAGATGAATCATCAAAATTGTGGGCACAATTGGAGTAAATTGGTACATCAACTTCATGGGGTCGTAACTTTAGCATACGATCTTCGTTTAACACACAAGATACCTAGTTAGAAAGATCTATCTAAGGAATAAAAAATTTGATTGAGAACATCAATGGAAGACTCAATTTTTCCCATTTTCCAAAAAAAAAGCATCGTTTAGGGCCCCAAAACGACTCCAAAAGTTTACGACCTGAAAAAACTACCAAAAATAGTAAACTGTGCTACAATTAAGGAAATTGAAAAAATGAAAGGAACAATGTTGGGGGTTCAAGTGGAATAGGCGGGTGGCCACCAATATCCACCTGGATCAACCCTCCCCCCTTAGGAAGCAATGGTCCCCATTGCGTTGTGTGCCTCCATGAGATGAGGAACCTTCTATTGAACTTGGTTCCTAGTGAGCCACTTTCCTTGTTGCAGGAGTTGGCCACCTTAACAACCCGATATACTTGAATCTTATAGTGGTGATTGTTCTTGATCTACGTGTCCATGATCTGATCATTTGTGGCATTTTCCATGCATTTTGGGTTTAACTCTATTGGTGTTAGTTGTTCTGTAATGTCTTAAGTGTCCAGTAATGGTGGAAGGTATGGCCGAAGGCAGTCCACATTGAACATTGGTTGTAGGCCAAGGAATGGGGGATTGGTGAGCTCAAAAGAGTTGTCTCCCATATCCTTGGTGATTGTGTAAGGCCCATATCGAAGTGGCTTGAGCTTCCGATGGGCTCTAGTAAGGCGTTATTTTTGCAAATGCAACCAAAATTTTTCGCCCACCTGAAACTTGTGTGGCACTCGTTGTTGATCATGTCACTACTTGTACTTGGCATTGGAATTCTCCAAGATGTCGTGAGCATGCTAGAAGATGTGTTGGACACATTCAATAAATCTGGTTACTTTATTAGCCTTAGACAATACATATGTGGATTTTTCCTGTGTAGTCACATGAGGTATGGAAACATCAATCAGACACAATGGTTGAAATCCTAGATCCACTTGAAATGGACTATGACTAGTCGAGCTATGAATAACTCTATTTGGTAGAGGTGTTGTGGGAGTTACATCGATCAGATGCTTGACCTTACAGTGCAAGGGTACCCATGTGGGTGAGGATAAAATGTCCCTGTATTCTTCCACAACCTTATCCACCTACTTCTACCGTGTGGAAGAACCCTTCCCGGGGGCCATGGATGGGAGATTATATTACTGCATTTCTTAGTAGAGATCAAAGATATTGTGGTAGGTGAGGCTACCTCCATTATCATGTATAGCTTATTTCCCAAACAAATAATAACATTGCAAGGTCTAGATACATACACAACATGTTTCTTCCACAAATATGGTTGGCCTAATAATACATTGCAAACATCAAGAGGAGAAACATCACATACTATCTCATCTGTGAAGGGCTTGATGCTGTAGGGGAGGCGGAACTGTTAGATGACGTGGGGATCTCATCCTCAGTGAAGCCACCCAATGGTGTAGGTTTGTGGGTGTGTTGTGGTTGGTATACCCAACCGCTTCATGACCTATGCTGAAATGAGGTTATTTTGGCTCCCGCTTTCGACAATGAAATGTAGAGTAGAACCCTTTAGCCACATTTGTTTGTGGAAGATACACCCCCAATCCTTTGGATATTTGGGTTCCTCATTTTGGAGCTTGGTGGTGGCTACCATCGCAGTGAGTTCTGTGTCAATGACCTACTAACCATTTTCGGTTCCCTTGTTGGGTTTTGATTCAAAATCAGAGCATGCATCTATCTCTAAGTCTTTCAGCTCAGCTACCAGCGCCTACTTTGCGCGACCATCATTCATGTTGTGAGTGTGAGTTTTAAGTAACTCACACCACTTTTCAGTGCCCTTGTTTTCTTTCTTGTCACCCTTGGCTTACGACTTCGATGAGTCTCCCTGGGGGGTATCGACTAGGCTCTGTCATTTTCAATGCTTTGGTTTCGTAAATCCAAAGTCTCGCTTGTTCTGTTTAAATTTCTACTTGATATTGGCATCATATCGTTATGTTTCACCAAGAAAGGAGATGTCAAGGAACTCCATTTCCTCCTAAATGTATATGTGCAAACAACTGTAGTACTTAAGCACCATATGTTTCTATGGATCTTTAATATCCAAATTTGTGCGCAGGGTATGGAATAGTTTTTTCAGCTCATGCACATCTTGATCCCTTTGTTGCCGCAACGTAGTCCATTGTATGTACTTGTCCTCATAGCTCCCCGCGGGGTAATATTGTTCCTTGATGACATCTTAGAAAGAATTCCAAGTGGGTTCAGCTGAAAACAATGAGGGTTCTCTCTCGTCCCTCTATTAACAATAGGTTTCCAACTAGTCCTTGACATGGGGGGGCGCTTTAAGGAGTGCAAAAGTAATATTTTTCCCTTTTGGAAAAATCATGAACTGAAAAATATCCTTCCAATAGATTTAACCATCTATCTATGATGCCTGCATCTATCTGTCCTTCAAATATGGGAATGTCAAAGTTGACTTGTACCTTGAAGGGGGTGGTGGCTCCAGAGAGATTCAAACGAAGATGTGTCGCATGTGGGCATCCGCCGAAGGATAATCTTTTTCCCTTTTGGAAAAATCATGAACTTAAAAATATCCTTCCAATAGATTTAACCATCTAACTATGACTTTTGCATCTATCTGGCCTTCAAATACGGGAATGTCAAAGTTGACTTGTACCTTGAAGGGAGTGGTGGCTCCAGAGAGATATTTGGATGAAGATGTATCGCATGTGGGCATCCACCAAAGGATATGGGTAAAATTTTCCATCATCGCATTCCTCAGTCGCTCAAGGGCTTCTTCGAGCAATATTTTGAAAGGATCTCCTGCTCCCTCATCTTTATTTTCTTCCGTCATGGAAGGATGTCAGGGCTTGCGAGGATGGTTGTGTAAAGGTTCAACAAGTTCGAGCCCTAACTCCTTATATCCTGACCTTGTTGGCAACATGTAAAGAAAAACAGAGAAAGAGAACACTGCTCTGATACCAATGATCTAGACTTATTGAGGAACGCGATAGAATATAAATATAAACATAAACAAATATATGCAGTAGAAATAAAACTTCATTTCATTAATATCAAAGAAAAGAAATATGCTTACATACATAATGGAAATAAACTAGCTCGGACGATGGTAACTTATCTTTGAGAAGAGATGTGGAGGCTACATGCCTATGAACTGTGTTACAATAAGGCTCAAGGGCCTATTTATTATTGAGAAAAAATGGAAAACCATAAACATCAAAAAACCTAACCCTAGGAGATGAATCATCAAAATTGTGGACCTCATTGGGGTAAATTAGTACATCAACTTCTCAGGGCCGTAAATTTGGCATACGATCTCGGTTTGGTGCGCACGATGGCTCCAAAAGTTCATGACTCAAAAAACTGCCAAAAATAGTAAACTGTGCTGCAATTAAGGAAACTGAAAAATTGAAAGAAACAATGGTGGGTGTCCAAATGGAATAGGCGAGTCGACACCAATATCCACCTGGATCACTTTCCTTCGTTTTTTCTCCATGTAGAACATTAAATATATATGAATTAATAGAATGTTTGAAACACGTTATCTGATATTCTTAAGCATATTAAAAAAAAGACCTCATATTGAAAAGTATTTTTTTATTCACGTGATTCATTCTTCTGCAATTTTTCTATCAGGATTTTACACTCTTCTGCACTTAGATTAGAAATAATCTTATCAACCTTCTTCAAGTTTTGTGGCTCTGCATGACACACATTAACTAATATATATTAGTTAAACTTACATATAGTTCAATCATATTAATTTTGTAAAGAATTTACAAAGAACTTGCCTTTTCTTCTTTTTTGGATGTGTTGTCATTGTGATGATAAGTATGTTTGTTACTTGAAAACTTCTTAGATATTTTTAATTAATATGCGACCTATACCATTTAATACAGAAGTCATTAATTATAGTTTATACATAAATCAAATAATTTTTAGCCAAAAAGAGATTTGGTAACCGATGCGATTATTTGAATAAACGCCCTTATGCATTTAATCTACTAAACGCATCAATAGTTTAATTTGTCAACACCAACAGTGAAAATTAATTTTGTAAAATAATTTTGAATTATGGCAGTGTGATTTGTAACGATAAAAGCGTCATCATCACAGTAAAAAATGAAAAACATAAAAACTTAAATAAAAGTCACTTAACGATGTTATTTGGCAGAGGTGAGTTAGTGTGTTATATTACATCAGGCGCACTGATTAACAGACTGGACAGGGCCGGCAAGATTCAATGTGATATGTAACGATAGAAGCACACCAGCACCGGTGCATTGTATTACACAGGGCACACTGTGAAACAAACATCATTTTTTTTTAAACGAACAGGGTCATCAGGGTTTCGATCTAAATTCAATAAGTGATCCCCCTATTTTACATGTCAAACACCCTATATATAATAAGTGGACAAACCCATTAAATCCAAAATTCCTAAAATGAAAAACCCTAATTGTGAAGTGGTAGAGGGAGTTAAACCCTAAGGTGAAATTTGGCAGTCACATAAGCAAGAAGAAACAAGGGTTTAAGGTAAGTATTTAATTTTTATTTCTGAATTTTAATTAAATGTAAATAGGAACAGAGATCATAAAAATTTATACTAGCAAAATGAATAGTATATTTCTTATTATGTAGGTTTTTTTTTGTTTTTTTTTTTATTTTTAATTTTTATTTATTTATTTATTTATTTTTTTTATTTTTTTTATTTTTTTTTATTTCAGAATTTTGAATAAATCTAATAGAAATTGTAACAAATTTTAACAGCAAAATTTAAAATTTTTGCTATGCAGGGTTTTGAGTGAATCACCGTACCTTTCAAATTCTGGTATTTCTGTAGTTCCAAAATATTTTGTTGCTCCACAATGCTCCTAGTATGTTTCTCTTGTAAATTATTTCTCTTTTAATTAAACCTTAACGAAATTGTAAAAAAAATTATTAGTAAAATTAATAATAAAATTTTAAAATTTACTATGTATGGTTTTGATTGAATCACCATACCTTTCAGCTTCTTATCTTCTGAATAGTTCTGTTGCTACATAGTTCTGTTGCTACATAGTTCTCCTGGTATGTCTTTCTTGCAAATCACTCCCTTGAAATTTTGGGAAAAATAATGAAATAGTGAATAACTTTTTTCTATTTTAAATATCTTATGAAATTAAATTTCTAAAAATCAATTTCCACTCATTTTTCAATTTAAAAAAAAAAACAAAAACAAAAACAAAAAACAAAACAAAACAAAACACTAAACTAGCCTCTTTTTTTCTTTTTTTTCTTTTTTTCTTTTTTTTTTCTTTTTTTTCTTTTTTTTTTTTTCTTTTTTTTTTCTTTTTTTTTTCTTTTTTTCCGAACATTGGTGCGTTTAATAGTAAACAACACTGGTGAGTTTACTATCGGGGCACCAATTTTTCTAATCCGAACATTGATGTGTTTGATATTAAACAACACTCGTGAGTTTACTGTCAAGGCACCAAATTTTCTAGACACACTAATATACATACATAAATACGTATGTATATATATATATATATATATATATATATATATATATTTCAAAATCTTGAAATGGTGTGGTTAATATTTTAATACAATAGTATGATATGTATTTAAATACATCGGTGATGTAATTGTTATAAGAGCATCGACATGGTAGAATTCCTTTTTATTTTTGAAATACTGGAAACATGTGCATATCGATGTTGTTTTTATTTAAATGCATCGATGTTGTTTTTTACAAGAGCACTGATATGATTTAATATTTTCTAATTTTTGAAATGTTTCAAACTGGTACAGTTATTATTTTGATGCCCCGATGCGGTTATTTTAAACGCATCAGTGCAATTAGTCCTAATAAGAAAATCAGTAGGGTTTAAAAGCTATCTAAAATTTTATTTTTATGTAAAATGGCATATTCATCTCAAATTATCCTTTAGGACACATACACATGAGTTACAATAGTTCAAAGTATAAATTTTCAGCTTAAAGTCGTCTTATTCTTGAAAAATGGTTTGAAAACTATATTGAAATTCAGATTTTGGTTATACAGTTCTCGAAATTAATTTTAAATATGTACACAAAATTTTATTTCTGATTTTTCTCAAATGAAGGGAGAAAATTTATTAATATCAAATAGTCAATTATTCAAATTCCATATCGTTCCATATTGCTAATCAAAGTCCTGACATAGTTCTCCCTTTCCATCTCTAGTAACTTCATATTTTATTTATATTTCTATTATCTAATTGATTTTTTTTTTTGAATCCATGTCAATTTGAATAAAAATGTATCCAAATTTGCAGGATCCTGATTCATAATTGAGTTTAGATGCATAAAACATTCCTCCATTTCAAAAACATCGAAAGCTCTTATCAGGAGCAACATATCGCAAGCATTTAGTAAATGAAAATGGACAACCACTTCACCGTGCCAATTGGAAGATAACATATTCCAACCATAATCCTAGATCAATGATGGTAATAATTGTTTGGTATAATGTAATTTCAATAAACCAATTGCATTGATGTGCTTACTAATATCATTGATATGATGATGTTCAATATTTTTTGAAATTAGGATTCTGGTGATGATGAGCAACCCACCTACCATCTTCCAGTGCACCCCATTACAATGTCAAATCGAGAGAAGGTTGCATTAAGAGCAAGACTTAGAGAGGAAACACACAAAGAATGATTGAATCAACTACCTATTCAATTCCCATTTGTCCAGATTCACCAATTAGGATTGACTACAACAATATTAGTTATTTATCACAAGTTGGCAATGGAGGCAATCAAATAGAGATTGGTATCGATTATGACTTATGGGATACGACTACTATGGAGGCAATGTTTTTAGATGCATTCCAAAACGATGAGCTAGGGGACGATGCTCATATCACTGATACCTTATTCAAAAGCTTGAAATATGCTTCCACCACCCATTTCTTTAGACCTGACGATGTTACTGTACAACTTGAAAGAAATAATTGTTTTGTATAATGTAATTTTAACAAACCAATTGCATTTATGTGCTTATTTATATCATTGATATACTAATGTTCAATATTTTTTGAAAGTAGGATTTTGGTGATGATGAACGACCCACGTACCATCCTCCAGTGCACCCCATTACAATTTCAAATCGAGAGAAGGTTGCATTAAGAGCAATACTTAGAGAGGAAACACATAAATAATGATTGAATCAACCACCTATTCAATTCCCATTACATCCAGTTTCACCAATTAGGACTGACTACAAAAATAGTAGATATTTATCACAAGTTGGCAATGGAGGCAATCAAATAGATATTGGTATGGATTATTACTTATGGGATACGACTACCATGGAATAAATTTTGTTAGATCCATTACTTAATGATTAGCTAGGGGATGATGCTCATATCACTGATACCTTATTCGAAAGCCTGAAATCTACTTTCACCACCCATCTCTTTAGACCTGACGGCAAGTCAAAGTATACTTAGTTGGGGACAACGATGTTACTGTACAACTTGAAAGAAAGTTTTGGCATGTCAAATGCTTGTTGATCGACAATATTGAGGTAATTCACGTGCATGATGGATCAAGTCCCTTATATTTGAGAAATATTGTCATGCAATCAACATTAAAAATGGCTAATTTATGAACGTTAAATATTGACATTGTACTATTATATTGCCCACCAATTGCAGATTATTCAAAGATAAGGTTCTTCTGAGTGATAATGTCTTTTTAGGAAGCTGCGAAGAGGAAAAGCAGTTGTTGAAAATGTTGGGTGTTGAGTACATATCATATCATGCATGTCTGAATGATTGTATTATATATAGAGAGAATACGTAGACAAAGAGATATGTATGAAATGTGGGCATGACAGGTATCTTAAATTAATAAAAGACGAATAGATCACATGGTACTCCTCACAAGATATTGAGGAACATGCCTATAATCCCAAGGATTCAAAGGCTCTTTCGTTGCAAAGAATTAGCTATGTTGCAGGGATGGCATGCCTCACATAGAAGTGATTCGGGAGTTATGCGAATTCTAACGGATTCAATAGCCATGAAGCATATAGAGTATATATGGCCTAAGAAATTCAAGGATGAAGTACGAAGTCTACGACTCAGCATAACCATGGATGGCGTCAACCCATATTCCCTCCAAAACACCAACTATTCTGTTTAATGTGTAGTATTGATCAATAACAATATCCCCACATGGTTGTATCCTTAGAATGAACATCTTATGTTGGATCTCATAGTCCCTGGTAGAAGACAAGTGAAGAATATGGACGTCTACTTACAACCATTGATATATGAATTAAAGGAATTATGGGAAGGTATACATGTGTACGATGTATCAAGACCCATCACAATAGAGAGGATTTTTATGTTGTATAGCATATGTGATTACACCATACATGATTTTCTAGGGTTAGGAGTTTTCTCTAGTAAATTACATTTTTATTGATTTGTTTATATACGTAACATATTAATTTAATTTTCTGCAATTGTTTTTATCTTCATGATCGCTAATGTGTCATGTATACAATAATTACTCAAGTATTATAACAAAAGGGTATCATGGATGTAAATGTTGTGGACCTTCTCTAAAGGCTAAGTGGTCTGACCACCTACGAAAAGAACTATATGATTGCTCCAGGGTATTCCTCCCAGAAGAGCACCCTTACAAAATAGCGACATCTGCTTTCAATGGTAAACAGAAGAGAACCCAAAGGCTTGCAATAATGACAACAGCTAAATGGCTTAGATCATATGAGAGAGAGAAGTAGGAGGAGTTGGTAGAAATGTTTGATTTAAATGGGGAGCCTATGTTCGATGATCCATAATTATTTGACACCTATGTTGAGAAATTTCCCATTGAGATGAAAAGGAAATATGCCTTTTATGAGCTCCCATATTGGGAGCATCTTAATAATTCCCACTTACTAGATCACATGCATATATTTTTTGTAAAATCATCTTCTTTATGGAGGAACACATCATCAAAATAAAATTATACATTGGTTGTTACAAGAGATCTTATTTCTTCAAAAACTAAAAAGAAACATTGGCCAAGACAATAAACTAGAGGAGAGGTTGGTCCCTCTTGGTATTTCAAAGAAGCTTATGTCCCATGGATTTTAAATAAATATGATATTTTGTTGGAAAATGAAGTTATAATGAGTGTGAGGTTGTCTTCTTTATATTAGTTTTCATTACGACGTTCCTTCATTGTGCAAGACCATTTTTCGGGGCTGAAATCACATGACCATTTGAACCTTCTAAGAGTATGTATGTCAAAAACATGATTTTATTATTTGTTATTATTTTATGGAATGGGATTTATAATTAATTTTTGTATAATGTATTATTTACTTTGTAGTGTCATTATCCTACATGAGTGTGTGAACCATGACTCCCCCCAAGACCTACGACGTGCCATATCTAAATTATCTGCATTTGTATGTTGGATCACATCAAAGGATATTCATATGGCTAGCATTCCACAGTAGCGTTAAGAGATAACTGATATTGTTTGAATGTTTGAGAAGGAATTGTTGATGATTTTCATTGACTTGCATGCTCATCTTCTAATTCACCGAGTAAATGAGGTTGAATTAGTTGGGGTGGTTTCTTGTCGTTGGATGTTCTTCTTAGATAGGTACATGAAGAAATTGAAAGGTTTTTTTCGACAAAGAGAAAAACCCGAGGGGTCTATGGCAGAGGGGTTATATTGTATGAGTCTATATATTATGCGAGTGAGTACATCAAGAAAATCGACAACACATAGGGGTCGGGATGACAAAACGGATGAAGACAAAAGAGAAGGGGATATTTTCCAAATGAATGGAAAAAGGTGCATGATAAAGAGTAAATGACTTATCATTTTTCAAATTTTTACACAGTAACTATTCACATTGAACTTCATATTAATGCATATTCTGAACTCATAGGTACTATATATGTTGGTTTGATTTCTTCAGCGAATTAAAAAATTGAATCCATCAACAAATCCATTCTTTACAATATGGAAGCGACACAACCGTGGGTCGCATTGTACAAGCATAAGAGGAGGAAATGGGACAGTGACCTGAAATAATTCAAACAGTTGAATGGTAGAATTGTGCCTTATCCCGATCATTTAAAAGAAAATATGCCAATGGCATGCCCTAACAATTGGGTTGTTGATTAAGTCAGAGAGAAATACAGTGCATCTGGTCGTTACCAGCATGTTGAAGAGGATGTGCTAAAAATAGGGATTGGGTGCAACAACTCAATAATAATATATTTATGTACATTTTTAACTTGATAATGCACCTTTGAAATCTAACATTTATATTTTATATTTTTAATTATGTTCAAGTTATTAGACACATCACGTTGTAATTTTTTCACTTTTTAATAAGTGCATTTGTTCCCATTTATGTGGGAATATGGACATCATTTTCACTTGGAGGATTTCGATGATGGATGCATGACACAAGACTGTGGAGTGGAAGTCAAGTTCAACCAATCTAGTCGTGCTATCCACCACGATCAAAACCTAATACAAGGGACGTTAGGTTACGTCAGAAAGATACAAGAGACCATTCAAGTGGACTTCTCTTCATTCCATTGTGTTATTTTAGATGCAAGTGGTGGGGAAACTTTGATTAGAATAATGTAAAGGAATATCGTGATAGTGGGTTGATATCTATCAATTCTATAAAGATGTGGCATGAAGCTAGGGAACCTTATGTTTCCCCTAAGCACTGCAACCAAATGTTTTTTTTACCTAGATGTTTTGGATAAGGATTGGTGGTTTGTATTAAGATACGACTCTAGATCAAAACATATTTTTGGGAACAACAGTTTTATCATGCCAAGTGAGGAAGATAATTCGGGTGATGACAACAGAGAGTGATATGTAGGTGTTATTTCATCATTTATACTATTGTTTTATGTTTTTTTTTTTTTTTACTTTTTCTTTATTTCGCTAATTATATTGTTTTTTTATTCGTCTTGTTGGAATTTTATATAATTTGTAATATTCACAAACGTTTTTACACGTTTTTTTGCAGTGGAAGCATTTTTACACGTAAAACTAAGTATTTCCAATTATGTAATTTATAACTTAAGAATTAAAATTTTAACATATTTGTTTAATGTGTTTAAATATAATTTATAATAAACTTCTTCTATAGGCATTGGATAGACATCAATATGGATCAAAAGATGTTAATTCTAAGCATGAGTTATCAATTTATAACTATATTTTATTAAGATATCAATCTAAATATACTCATATTATCTCCTTTCTCAAGTGACATTGTGAGTATCAATCTAAAATAGCTCACAAAGTGATAGAAAATGGAGAAGGAAAATCATATTTTTGTTTTATATGTGTACTAAAATGCCTACTATTGTTGAGATTCAACAAGATGATGATCCTAGTGGAAATTAAGCAACTACACTAGGTGGAGCCCGCAGGCTAATTTTAGGTGTATGTCTATTTTTAGAATGTTGAGCAAATTCTATTTATAGTGGGAGTCTATTTATAGATGGTTGAGAAAATTCTATATATATATATATATATATGAGATTCTATTTTTAGATGCATGCGCGAAGTCTATTTATAGATCGCATGTCTAAAAATGGAATGCATGTCGATTATTATTATCTCTTAACAATAATTAAACAATAAATAATAATCTATTCTCTTGAAGCACTTGATTTCAGTTAACTGATGTGGAAAACCAGTTAGCTGAAGGAATTTTGAGTTATAAGGTTGGTTGGTGGGACATGCAAGTGGACTTAGTTGTAACTGAGTGATTCGAAGTTGTAATAGATTTGGATGTGTAGTTATGTAAGTTGTAAATTAGTTTAACTCAGTGGACTTAGTTGTAACTAAGTTGTAAATTAGTTTAACTCAGTGGGACATGCAAGTGGACTTAGTTGTAACTGAGTGATTTGAAGTTGTAATAGAGTTGGATGTGTAGTTATGTAATTTGTAAATTAGTTTAACTCAGTTAAGTGAGTTAAAATCAGTTGTGCTAGTTGTAACTAGTTGTAACTAAAGATACACTAGTGAGAGATCAGTGAATTAATTATTTAATTAATTCACAAGCAGTGGTCTCACATGAAATTGAATAAATACTAATGTTAACTACTTGCAAGTCAAATCCCGTGGAGACCCAATTGATGTTGGAAATACTGAGAGGGGGGTGAATCAGTATTTATTTTTCAATTGTTAATTTTACCAATTAGATCACCTATATTTAGAACACAAAATGAACAATAAGAATAAATGCTTTTATTAATTTCTTCTTTACAATAAATCAAGTACAATATATGTAGGGCTCCAACCCTAGATGAAGACACCATTCTTCAATCCATCAGGCTCCAACCTGTACTTTTCCAAGCACCAACTTGGACTTCACGAGGCTCCAACCTCTATTTGCCAAGCACCGACTTGGACTTCCAAGGCTCCAACCTTGTCAATTTTGAGGCACCAACCTCAAGGGCTCCAACCCTATATCTGGTATAGGCTCCAACCTGGTCTCTTGAGGACTCCTATCCTCTAGGGCTCCAACCCTATCTTCCAAGGCACCAACCTTGTCTCTATGAGGCTCCAACCCCCTGCTTCATTTCGTCAAGATATATTTGGTTATACTTCACGACTCCCAAAGTATTCTTCAACGAGCCCTAACAATCTTCAGCTTACCCTTCATTGTAGTCTACACATCACGTCATCAATAACAACCTTTTCTTCGTAGAACGTGTCACCGCTGCTCTTCATCGTACCCAAACAATTTCTCCAAGTTACCTCATGATGGCTTCATCAATGCATCATTGTCTTCAACATTATCTCCACAAGATCTTAAATATGTCTTCAAGTTACTCCAAGATGTCTTTCAGGATTCTTCAAGAGTGTCTTCACAAGGTTCTCCAAGAGTGATGTTAATGTGCTCCAAACATATCTTCAAGACAACGTTCCTTCCAGATATCTTCAATAGGCTTCTCTAAAAGAAGTGTTTCAACAAACTTCAGTAATATTTCTCCAAGGAATTATTTCTGCTTCTGAATCTATCTTAGGTATTCAAAAAGGATGTTGAAACACTGCTGCAAATTCCCAACTGATGTTTAAAACTTGTAACCTTGGGAATGCTCCAAAAGATCTTCTTCAATAGGATAGGTTGCTTCAAACAATGTTGCTCCAAAGTGTGACATCAAAGGTGCTCCAAGTTTTGCTACAATTCAACACAAAGGTTCTTAAAGGGCTGCTCCAGTTCTGCTCAACCAGCTGCTCCAAGTTCAGCAAGATGCTTCCATAAGTCAGCCCAAAATTACACTTCAATACTACAATTCACGCCTTGAAATAAGTCTCAAATAAAGATCTGAAAGTTTTCCTTAGCACTGTCACAAAACAGGGTTGAATCAGGCCTTAAAAAACTTATCCACAAATCCACCAAACCATGCTTCAAGAACAGCTCGGATATGCCTTTGGAATCACCACAAAAATAGTCCTAAAAGGGTTCAACTATATGTTTCAAAACATGCCTTAGAAGAGGCCGAAGGAAGCTTCAGCTACCACAGTATGACAGTGTACTACTTCAGGTCCGAGTTCTAAAAAGATGACTAGTCCGAGCTGTCCACACAGTCTACAGCAGTCCGAGCAAAGAAAAAGCAATTTGATAATCCCAGGTCTGCAATATATTACAATTATGACAGTCCACCACACTGTTGTAATTTGAGTTTAAGGTATCCCAAACACAAAAATTATTTGCCCAAATATATCCTTCTCGGCCTCTTTTACTTATCTATCATCTCACTGTATTATCTCTGAAATTCTCACCGAAAATTATGTTGAAATGAGGAGTTTGGACTCCAATATATACTGGTTTTTATTACAGACGAAAAGACACATCTATTGACCAAGGGACATGAGCCTACAAGTCGACTTAGGTCGGCTAGCGAAAAATAATAAATTTTCTAACTTATAAATTCAATTTCTCACAAACTATTTGGAGTTTTGGGGCATGTAAGGGCTCATTAGAAAGGAAAAATTATGCCCTAAAATATGGTACAGGAGTCAAATTGAGAAGCTGCCTCTAGGGTAGTGAAAATTAATTTTTAATGATTGAAATTTAGTGCAGAAAATATCTGGGACATAACAAGGAGTGATTGGGACAATCATCATGAGAATATCCAACAAAGTCATCATGATAGTGAATCCATAATTTTCCATATGGAGATCTTCAAAGAGTCTTCCAACCACCATCTAGATCATTAAATGAGATCTTCCAAAAATTTCATCATATGCCATCAAGTGTTCTTCAAGTCCTTCATGTCATCATATAGTTTCCAACCATGCCATCAAGACCTTCATCGAATGACATCATCAAGTGTAGTCTTGTAGGTTACCAAACAAGGTACATGATTGACACTTGGCACCTTTATAGTTAGTTCAAGGACTTGTTTAGGAAAGACTTCTTCATTAGTGGCTTGACAACTTCATTGATTGACCTCTTCATTGATGGCATCCTTAGCACCTAGGGATTGCATGACGTTCATTGACATCACAAGAATATTTTCCATCTCAGCTATTGACATCAATGACAACCTTGATTAACAATTGAGAGATAGGTGAAAGGGACAATTTGACTATCTGTTGTGACATTAGTGGGTGCACTCATGCAACCACACACACATTGGAGATGCCAATGAGGATTGCACAGTCAAGTCAAGGCAATATCAAATTCATTCAGGGATTGTGATCAGCATGGATTTCTCAGTGGAGGCAGGTTGTCAGGAGGCAGTAAATTGGTGCATGTATTTGCCAATTTTTGTATGACAGTATGAGACGATTGTATATTGTACTGAGAGATATTGGATTAGAGTTTTGTATGAGATTGTTTCGTAATCCATGATATATACATAATATATGATAGTGGGTTTTTTAGCTTTATGATTTCCCGGTAGAACATCTATGTTATGTGTGATTGACCTTTCTTCATGTGTTTGCAATTGGTGATTAAATTTCCGCAAAGATTTGAGTAGAAGGATTCTATATTTAACAGTGGCATATAATTGTTAGATCAGGAGAATCCACGAAATACGTAATTGTATTAAAATTTCTACATGGTATCGGAGCAAAGAATATTGCAAAATTGAAGCAATAGCTGAGTTTGTTGGTGGAAACAATTCGAATTTGCTGCAAGAATTTCTTGGTGCGACAATTGAGTAAACATCGAAATGGCTTTCAATGGTTTGCAGCTCGAGTATGCACTCGAAGGCAGCTCGAACTACATTGCATGGAAGGACAGTATGGAGGCGGTGCTTGAAGATAATGGCTTGAAGGAATTCTTCGACAATGATGTTCCTAAGCCCACTTCAACGGACGTTGCATTACTTGACGCCTGGAAAAAGAAAGTAGCGAAGACAAGAAGGATTCTATTAGAAGGTGTGCGAGACCATATTGTCTCAAGCCTTCATGGGAAATCCACTCCATTTGCTATGTGGAAAGCTTTGACGGATCTTTTCCAAAGCAGTAACGACCATAGGAAATTGGCGTTGAAGGATAAACTCAGAAATATCAAGATGGAGAAGGGAAACAATATTCCTAAGTATCTCACAAAGTTTTTCCAATGTCGGAATGAACTGGGGAGTGTGGGAATCACGGTTGCTGATGATGATTTGGTGAGCTTGGATCTCTTGGGACCTCCTAAGAGTTGGCACAGTTATCAAGACTCTATCAACAGACGGGAAAAACTACTAGATTTGGAACAACTGTGGTTGGATGTAGTGCAAGAGGAGTTCAGGCGGAACACCAAAGATGGCTCTTCATCAAAGCATGATGATGAAGAGGATTGTGCTTTGGATGCCAAGGCAAGGAAAGAGAAGGGGAAGAAATTCCACTCAAAATCTGAGGCTAAAGGCAAGAAGTTGGATTTGTCCAAGGTGAAGTGTTTGCACTGTCACGAACATGGGAATCTCGTCACTAACTACCCACAGAAAAAGAAGAACAAGAAGGCTACTGGAGCTACATCTAGTGAGGCCCTTGCCTCGCAATTTGAACTTGATTTCTCCTTGATCGCATGCTTGGTTTCAAGCGCAATGGGATCAGTGTGGTATCTTGATAGTGGTTCTTCCTTCCACATGACAGGAGATAAGGAGATTTTCAGTGACTTGGAGGAGAAAGATCTCCAAATGAATATAGAGATGGGCGACCATGGATGATACAGTGCGACCGGAATTGGTACCATTACCTTTGAGAGGGAGTTAGGTAAACCATTTCTATTGAAATATGTTATTCCTGTTCCAGGTCTGAAGAAAAACTTAGTCTTAGTCGCAATGTTAGAGGACAGAGGCTATGACATTGTTTTCGGTGATGGAAAAGCTTTCCTGCGACATAAAACAATGGGTCAAGCCAAGAGGATAGGGATTCGAGTCAAGAATCTCTACAAGCTAGAGGTAGAAGGTTGCGCTGCAATGATGGGCAAGGCAGAAAAAGTGGTGAGCTGAGATGAGGGTGAATTATGGCACAGGCGATTAGGCCATCTTCATCATGGAGCCTTGAAATTCATGCATCAAATATCTACTGGAGTTCCAATGGGAACAGTTGCTCAGTTAGATCAGTGCAAGGGTTGCACCATGGGGAAGTATGCAAATTCCACCTTTCATGAAAAGGAGAATTGTGCTTCGGTGATCTTGGAGAGAGTTCACACAGACATGTGTAGACCATTCTCGGTTGCTTCAACAGCAAAACACATGTATTATGTTATTTTTTTTATGACTTTTCTCGTAAATTCTGGATCTACTTCATGCAGAAGAAGGATCAAACATTATCAAAGTTATGTGAGTTTAAAGCATTGGTGGAGAAAGAGTCGAGGAAGCAAGTGAAGGCTATGTGGAGTGATAATGGTGGAGAATAAATCTCGAATGAATTCAAAGACTTCTGTAGCAAAGAAGGAATTCGAAGAGAACTCATAATGCCTCATAACCCACAACAAAATGGGGTCGCGAAGAGGAAGAACAGAACGATCGTTGGTGCTGCACAAGCGATGTTGCATGATCAAGGCCTACCAATGCATTTGTGGGCGGAAGCATGCAACACTACGATTTATGTGCAAAACCATTGTCCTCATAGGGTACTTGGCATGAGTACACTTGAAGAAGCTTTTACTGGTAAGAAATCGGATGTTTCTCATTTAAATATTTTTGGCTCAACTTTTTATGTGCATGTGGCCAAGAATGCCAGGAAGAAGCTGGAGCCGACTGCTGAAGTTGGGATATTTATGGGGTACACAGAAACACCCCATAACTATCGTGTGTATTTTCCAAACAGTTGAATGACTGTGATGTGACGAGATATAAAATTCAATGAGGAGAAAGCCATGAAGTTGTCTCTTGAGAGGGAGTTAGACTTACATGCAGAGGAGGAAGTTTTGGTTCCCAAATATGAGTCTCTAGATGTGGATCATCCACAAGAGGAGGTTCATGGAATGGAGGAGTCCACTCACGCAGAGCCAAACATCAAAACTAGCAGAAGGCGTACCACAGAAGCTGAGAGGTTGAAGCTTGATGTGGCACAGAATGTAGGAGTCCCTACTCCACAGTGCAGACAGAGACAGACTCCTGACCGATTCACTGGATACATGGCTCTCATGAGCAAATGTATTGTGACTGAGCCATCTTCCCTTCGGGAAGCAGTGCAGGATCCCACATGGGTAGATGCAATGGTGGAGGAGTATGACTCCATTGTCAGAAACAGTGCTTGGGAAATTGTTCCAAGGCTGATTAATAAATCAGTGGTAGGTTCAAGATGGATCTACAAGGTAAAGCAAGTTGCTGATGGGAGTGTTGAGAAATACAAGGCCAGATTTGTGGCCTGGGGCTTCTCACAGATTGAGGGGATTGATTATGAAGAAACCTTTGCACCTGTCACACGGTATTCTTCCATAAGGACCATCCTTGCTCTCTCAGTGCAGATGGGTTGGCACATTCATCAGATGGATGTGAATACTGCGTTCCTTAATGGGATCATTGAGGAAGAAGTGTACATTAAGCAGGTCGAAGGATTTGAGATCTTTAGCAGCGAGTTGCATGTGTGCAGACTCAAAAGAGAGATGTTTGGGATGAAGCAAGCACCCCATGCTTGGTACACTTGGATCGACAACTATTTCACTGGACTTGGCTTCACCAAGAGTGAGGCAGATGCAAACCTATACCAAATTGTGGTGGAGGGTAAGATTTTAATCATTGTTCTTTATGTTGATGATTTAATACTAACTGGTGATGAGCAGTTGATACACTCTTGCAAGGAGGATCTTGCAAAGGAGTTTGAGATGAAGGATATGGGCCTCCTTCATTATTTCCCTGGATTGGAAATATGGCAACGAGAAGGTGAAATTTTTGTGTCTCAAGGAAAGTATGCAATGGAGATACTAGGTAAGTTTCACATGGAGGGTTGCAAACCCATGGATACTCCTTTTCGAGGAAACTGGAGGAAATAGGACGCTACATCTGGAGAGGTAGTGGATGCTACTGTCTATCGACAGTTAGTGGGTTCGCTAATGTATTTAGTAAATACAATACCGAACATATGCTATGCAGTGAACCAACTTATTCAAGCGATGGTTAAGCCTACCAAGCTCTTTTGGAAGGCAGGCAAGCATGTCCTGAGATAGCTCAAGGGCACATCTGAGTATGGCTTATGGTACAGACAGACGGATGAGGTGAAGTTGCATGGCTTCACAGATGTAGATTGGGTGGGCAGCCCAACGGACAGAAAGAGCACATCAGGAGGGTTCTTCAGCATCATATCTACAGTTTTTTCTTGGTACAGCAGGAAACAGAGATCCATGGCACTCAGTTCAGCGGAAGCAGAATACATGGCAACAAGTCAAGCTACATGTGAGGCTATCTAGATGAGAAAGATCCTGGTTGGTTTGTTTGGTTCTCATTTAGATCCTACAGTGATTCATTGTGATAATCAGAGTTGCATTAAACTCTCGATTAATCATGTGTTTCATGATAGATCTAAGCATATAGATATCCAGTTGATCCAGGTGGATATCGGTGGCCACCCACCTATTCCATTTGGACCAGCACCATCAATCCTTGCAGTTTTTCACATTCAGCACAACTTACTATTTTTAGCAGGTTTTCGGGTCCTCCACTCTCGGAGCCGTTTTGGGGGCTTAATGATCCAGGTGGATATTGGTGGCCACCCACCTATTCAACTTGGCCCCCCACCATTGTCTCTTTCAGTTTTTCAGTTTCGGCATAACTTACTATTTTTAGCAGTTTTTCGGGTCCTGAACTTCCGGAGCCGTTTTGAGGCCCTAAACGACGTTTTTTGGGCATGAAAGCGCCAGCGAATTTTTTGATAAAATTCGTCCCGACAGCTGTAGTCCTCGGATAGAGCTTTCTAATGATGTATCATATGCGTCAAACGGAGATAGTATGCCAAAGTTACGTCCCTGGGAAGTTGAAACACCAATTTACCCAAACGGGCCCCATAGTTTTGGCGCTTCATCTCCTAGGGTTAGGTTTTTGGGATGTTTAGGGTTCTCCATTGTTTCTCAATAATAAATAGGCCCTCGCGCCTCATTGTAAAGCAGTTCAGAGGTCTGTAGCCACCACATCTCTTCTCAGAGATTCGCTACCAGCACCCTAGCTATTTTATTTCCATTATGTCCGTAAGCATCTTTCTGTTATCTGATATTAATGAAATGAAGTGTTATTTCCGCTGCATCTCTGTATTTATGGTTATGTGTTTATTCTGTTGCGTTCCTGCATAAATCCGGATCAGTGGTATCAGAGCGGTCTGCTTTTTCTCGATCCTTCTTTGCATGTCCCCAACGCGGTCGGGGTATAAGGAGCTAGGGCTTGATCTGGTGGAACCTTTGCAAGATCAGCCTCGCAAACCTCGACGGACGCCCATGGGGGACGAAAAGAAAGATGAGGGAGCAGGAGATCCTATCAAAATATTGCTCGAGGAGGCCCTCGAAAGACAAAGGAACGTGATGATGGATAACTTTGCTCAAATCCTTCAACGACTACCCACATATGGCGCATCTGCATCCAACAGCCACTCTGGAGGCGCCACTCCCTTCAAGGTACAGGTAAACTTTGACATTCCTATATTTGAAGGAAAAATAGATGCAGACGCTGTAGACATATGGTTAAATTTGTTGGAAGGGTATTTCTCGGTCCATGACTTCTCTGACCGAGAAAAGATTATTTTTGCACTCCTCAAAGCCCCCCCCATGTCAAAGACTGGTGGGAAACCTACCGTGAGCAAGAGGGCGAAGGGGAACCCTCTCTGTTCTCGGCCACACCCACTTGGAAATTCGTTCTGAGACGGCATCAAGGAACAATATTACCCCGTGGGGAGCTATGAGGACAAACACATCCAATGGACCACGCTGCGGCAACAAAAGGATCAAGATGTGCACGAACTGACGAATCTGTTCCATACCCTGCGCACAAAGTTGGGTATTAAAGATTCAGAGACCTTTGGTGCTCAAGTACGTACTGCTCCACAAACACATTCAGGAGGAAATGGAGTTCCCTGACATTACATCAGCTGGCACCCGCATATCGCTATGCCGCCAAGATCGAGCGAAATTTAAGCGTAAAATTGGGGACTTTGGATCTGCGAATCCGAAAGGTGCCCCCGAATCGAAGAACAAGGGGCAAGGCCAAAGCAATGCGACTCATAACAACACCACAAATCCAAAGAAGGACACAGGGAAGTGGTGTGAATTTCATAACAGCCCCACTCACAGCACAAACGAGTGTCGAGCCAAACAGTCTTTGGTGGCTGAACTAAAGGCACCCGAATCAGATGCATTTTCTGATCCTGAGTTAGAACCAGACAAAGGCAATGAAAAAGGGAAGAAGATCATTGATGCGGATCCCAGTGCCATTGTTGCCACCACCAAGATCCAGAAGGAGGGTCCAGAGGATCCAGAGGAGGGGGAGCGCCTCTTCCAATCGCAGATGTGGGTGAAGGGTTCTCCGCTGTAGTTTCTCGTCGATAGCGGAATCCAAAAGAACCTCATTTCAGCAGACGTCGTGAAGCGGCTCGGCCTACCAACCATAGCACACCCACAGCCGTATACCATCGGGTGGCTCCACCCAGGGAGAGATCTCCGCATCCGCCAGCAGTGCCGACTTCCATACAGTATCAAGCCATTCACGGATGAGGTATTGTGTGATGTTGCTCCTCTTAATGTAGCTGATGTATTATTGGGCCAACCATACTTATGGAGACGACATGCTGTGTATGAGTCTAGGCCTCGTGCTGTTATTATTACTTTGGGAAATAACTTGTACAGGATACCGGAGGTAGTACCGCCTCCTGCCATCTCTTTGACTACTGCAAAACAACGCAGTAAGATTGTTTCCCAGACAAGAAAATTCATTTTCCTTACGACTCATTCACAGGGAAAGAAGAATATTATGGCCACAACCTCAAAACAGGGCTCCCTTTCGCGGCTGAAGCAGATGGAAAAAGTCATGGAGGAATACGATGACAATTTCTCCTCACTCATAGAGGTTCCTCTACACTGTCAGGATAAGCACTCCATTGATCTAACTCCCAATGCACCACCACTTGATGTTGCCATACATCCTGCAACTACACATACAGAATCCAAACATGTACTGTATGAGGCTGATAAAGAAACCAAATTTACTAAACGCATCCAGCATGTCCACCCGCAGGTCCATGAAATCTTCAACACATCTAATACCCAGTTCAATAGAATTTTCCTCATCTCATGGAGGATCTCAACGCAATGGGGACCATTGCTTCCTAAGGAGGGAGGAATGATCCAGGTGGATATCGGTGGCCACCCACCTATTCCATTTGGACCAACACCATCAATTCTTGCAGATTTTCACATTCAACACAACTTACTATTTTTAGCAGGTTTTCGGGTCCTCCACTCTCGGAGCCGTTTTGGGGGCTTAATGATCCAGGTGGATATTGGTGGCCACCCACCTATTCCATTTGAACCCTCATCTTCAGTTCTTTCAATTTTCAAGTTGCAACAAAACTTACTATTTTTAGCAGTTTTTCGGGTCCTGAACTTCCGGAGCCGTTTTGAGGCCCTAAACGACGTTTTTTGGGTATGAAAGCGCCCAGCGAATTTTCTAATAAAATTTGTCCCGACAGCTGTAGTCCTCGGATAGAGCTTTCTAATGATGTATCATATGCGTCAAACGGAAGTTACGTCCCTGGGAAGTTGAAACACCAATTTACCCAAACGGGGCCCATAGTTTTGGCGCTTCATCTCCTAGGGTTAGGTTTTTGGGATGTTTAGGGTTCTCCATTGTTTCTCAATAATAAATAGGCCCTCGCGCCTCATTGTAAAGCAGTTGAGAGGTCTGTAGCCACCACATCTCTTCTCAGAGATTTGCTACCAGCACCCTAGCTATTGTATTTCCATTATGTCTGTAAGCATATTTCTGTTATTTGATATTAATGAAATGACGCATTATTTCCGCTGCATATCTATGTTTATGGTTATTTCTGTATTCTGTTGCGTTCCTGCATAAATCCGGATCACCAGTATCATCATATCAGAGATTGTGTGCAACGAAAGATCATGTTGCTTCAGTACATTCCTACGGAAGATCAGGATGTAGATATCTTGATGAAGGCGCTCACGAGGAGCAAATTTGAATACCATAGGGACAAGATCAGGGTGAAGGATAATCCCTTCTTGTTGAAAGGGAGTGTTGAGATTCAACAAGATGATGATCCTAGCGAAAATTAAGCACCTACACTAGGTGGGGCCCGCAGGCTATTTTAGGTGTATATCTATTTTTAGAATGTTGAGAAAATTCTATTTATAATAGGAGTATATTTATAGATGGTTGAGAAAATTCTATATATATATGAGATTCTATTTTTAGATGCATGTGAAAATTCTATTTATAGATCGCATGTCTAAAAATAGAATGCATGTCGATTATTATTATCTCTTAATAATAGTTAGACAATAAATAATAATTTATTCTCTTGAAGCACTTGATTTCAGTTAACTGATGTGGCAAACCAGTTAGCTGAAGGAATTTCGAGTTCTAAGGTTGGTTGGTGGGACATGCAAGTGGACTTAGTTGTAACTGAGTGATTCGAAGTTGTAACAGAGTTGGATGTGTAGTTATGTGAATTGTAAATTAGTTTAACTCAGTTAAGTGAGTTAAACTCAATTGTGCTAGTTGTAACTAGTTGTAACTAAAGATACACTAGTGAGAGATCAGTGAATTAATTATTTAATTAATTCGCAAGTAGTGGTCTCACATGCAACTGAAGAAATACTACTATTAACTACATGCATGTCAGATCCATTGGAGACCCAGTTGAGAGATAGGTGAAAGGGACAGTTTGACTATCTGTTGTGACATTAGTGGGTGCACTCATGCAACCACACACACATTCGAGATGCCAATGAGGATTGCGCAGTCAAGGCAAGGCAAGATCGAATTCATTCAGGGATTGTGATCAGCAGGGATTGCGCAGTGGAGGCAGGCTGTCAGGAGGCAGTAAATTGGTGCATGTATTTACCAATTTTTGTATGACAATGTGAGACGATTGTATATTGTACTGAAAGCTCTTTCATTAGAGTTGTGTATGAGATTGTTTCATGATCCATGATATATACATAATATATGATAGTGGGGTTTTTAGCTTTATGCTTTGCCGGTAAAAACATCTGTGTTATATGTGATTGATCCTTCTTCATGTGTGCAATTGGCGATTAAATTTCCACAAATATTTAAGTAGAAGGATTCTGTATTTAATAGTGGCATATAATTGTTAGATCAGGAGAATCCAGGCAATACATAATTGTATTAAAATTTCTACAACTACAACTATCATAATTTTTTTCAATATGGTAAAATAACCTCCCTTATTTTCATTGTGCAACATATCTCCATAAATATAAATGCAGTTTAAAACATGGTGCATAGTATCTATGATAATAAGGAGTCAAGGTCACAATCCTTCTCAAATAGGAAAATGAGAAGAATATAACAAAAATGAGAAAATAGGGAATTTGGAAACAAGATTGAAGATTTATTCTAGATTTAAATACTTATTGGTTTATTAATCAATTCATATGTTTTTTCTTCTTGTTTATTCCAAAATCAATATAAATCATGTAGTGATAAATCTATGAATAATTTAAAAATGGAAAAATTATGTATTAATATGTAAGATTAAATTCTTGACATGAGAGATGAAGTCATGTTTACCATATTTAAATTTCAGTTCTTGCAACATTATGTTTACTATATATTACACCAGTTGTAGATCCTCCAGCGCTCTTTTTCTTCTTCTTTTGTGGACGTGACAGTGAAAACACTTCACCTTCTTAGATGAAGATCCATCTCTGGTATTCCATCTAAACTCCTCCTACACCAAATCTGACCACAGTCGTTCCCAATCTCGCAGCTTTTCCCTTCCATTGACAGAGTCTTGATAACTATGCCAACTCTTGGGAAGTCCTTGGAGAGCTAGGCTCACCAAGTTATCATTAGCTACAGTTATTCCTACACTCATAACCTCATCCCGACATTGGACAAACTTTGTTAAGTATACCAGAATAGTGTCATTCTTTTCCATCTTGATCTTCCTGAGTTTATCTTTGAGTGCCAATTTCCTATGGTCACTGTTGCTTTGGAATAGATCCGTCAAAGCCTTCCACATTGCATATGGTGTGGCTTTCCCATGGAGGTTTGAGACAATGTGGTCTCGTACTCCCTCCAACAGGATCTTCCTCACCTTTTCCACTTTCTTTTTCCATGCATCAAGATTTGTAGCACCTGCAGCATCGAGATTAGGAACATCTTTGTCAATGAATTCCTTCAAGCCATTGTCTTTGAGTATTGCCTCCACCCTATCCTTCCAATAAATATAGTTCGAGTTTCCTTTGAGTGCATACCCTAACCTCAAGCCATTGAAAGCCATTTCGATCTTGAATCAGCTGTAGCACCAAGAAATTCTTTCTGCAAATTCAAATTCTATCCAGTCACAAACTCAACTCCTGCTTCACTTCTGCAATTTCCTATGCTCTGATACCATGTAGAAATTATATAATATGCATGTATATCTTGGATTCACCCGATATAACAATGTACTAAAGTTAATACTGAATCGCTTCTACAAATATTTTGTGGAATTAAAAGCCCAATCGCTAATCACATGAAGTAAAGAAGAATCAATCAAGCCACAACACAGATAATTTCCTGGGGAAATCTTGCTGCTCAAAACCCCTCTATAATATATTTTATAATCCACAAGGAATCATGAAACAATTACATACAACTCTTCTCACAAGAGTCCTCATGTATTCAGTTAATTGTCTCACATTGATCCAAACAAAATCGGGCTAATACTCAGCCAATTCTCAGCCTGTCTTTAGCCTACCTTGCTCACGTAGTTCATGAGGAATGGAATCCTTATTTACAAGGAATTCCAACCTTCGTACACTGCATTGAGTATCATGGGAATCCTGTGGTGTTTTAACTACACCTGGGTAGCCTGCTAATATCACAACTGATAATTACACCTCTCTTTCACCTAGATCTCAACTAGGTCTCCACTGGAACTGACATGCATGGAGCTAATAATAGTAAATCCTCAATTGTATGTGAGATCACTGATCTTGAATTAAATAATATTTAATTCACTTGATTTCTCACTAGTGCAACAAATAGTTACAACTAGCACAATTGCGTTAAACTGATTACAACATGCATTAACTAATGCACCACTACACTTCGAACTCTATTACAACTAGAATTACTCTGCATACCTCACCAAATACCCTCAACTCGAAATTCATGAGTTAACTGAGTTTATCACACTCAGTTAACTATTACAATTTATTTTGAGATTATATTACATTTTGTTGTCCATCTTAATTAAGGGATAACTAAAATATACATGCCTCAAAATATCCTTGTGGGCCCCACCCTAGTGTAGGTGCTTAATGCACTAGGCATGGGTGTTGAATGTTGTTTCTGGATGCCAATTTCATTGTTTCTTGTTGCAAACTTCAACAATCAAGAGCAAGAGGGTAGTCATTGAAGTGCTTTAAACCCTAAATAAATTGCACGCCATTGATCAAAAAATTAGCATTGCTAACCGTTGATCAAGTATATCAGCGTACACAAACATGGCACTTTTGGGAAAGGCCACACATCAGACATAATACTCTAGAACCATCTCAAGGAAGGTCAAGCCCTGCCTTTCATATGTCCAATGAATAATACCTTACCAAATTAATATACCACATGTATTGTATTGAAATGAAAATAACCAGATAAAAGGGTTGAAAGAAATCATTTGTAGTATTGAATATGTTGAGTGATTTCAATCTGGTCCTGAGATGGTATATACATAAAAAATATGATATATATACATATCGTAACCAATGAAAAAATGTAATCGGGTTTAATACACCACAAATTGCAATGTTTACATATATCCAATATATACACATTAAAGTGAACATAATAAATATAAGCACATAATTGATAAACTTCGACAAGGTAAGGATATAGACCTAAGCTAACAAAGGGTTAGAAAAACCATTATTTTCATTTAGTCAAAATGATAATGACTTCATTGATAGTTGTGTGATTAAACCTTTGATATAGAAAATAAGTAGTGATGTTCTAGGATAAGGATCCTTTATGTTCAGAAGGATTATCTTCTTTTATTAAGTAGAAATAGAATTTAATCTCTTAAATACGTATTGATTGCACATTGTGATAATTTGTGTATATTTAACATTAATAAGGAAACATAATATGAGTTTGCACAATCCATAAGAACTTCAATATTATGTCATTAATTAGAAGTGTAATGATGAAGTTCAACTACCCCAACAATTCAAATGATTGATACTATAAACCGGAAAAGTAGTCGATGTAATCCTTATTAGGAAATGGAACATTCTCTCTCTCTCTCTCTCTCTCTCTCTCTCTCATCATTGATCTCCGTGAATGTAAAGACTCTCACATTAACACTCATATATATATATATATATATATATATATATATATATATATATATATATATATGAGTGTTAATGTGAGAGTCTTTACATTCACGGAGATCAATGTTGACCAGAATATGTGCAAGGGACATATTCTACATTGTCAGGTAAGAGGATTCATGGTCTAGATAAGTGCCTAGTGAATTCCTTATGTCCTTTAAGATTAGGGCATCCCAATAATAAGGGGGAAGTCTTGGGAATTTTACCCAGATCAAAACTACATACATTCATTCCCGCTTGGTATAAAAAAATGGCATCCAAAATCTAAAGACTATTGATGTCGAATCAATCTTCTATACCTTTTGAGACACCCTTTACGCATCAACTACTTATTTGAATTTCAAATGAATCCACCCTATAGCAAGCAAAGAAACTTTCAGATGGCTTTTGACTGTAGGTGTATTTTCCTTTTTCGCCCAGACTTTCAGGGATGAAATACTAAATATCCCGCCTTGCGCCTGACCGACCAAAGATTTCTCAGCCATTTCTTCTGCCTTCTACAAAGCTATTTCTACCCTGATTATTAGGGATAATATAGCTCTTATTTCCCTCTTAACACATCAATATATTTATGCTTACAAACCTTCTCATGTTTCGCTTTCTAACTCATAATTCCTTTGGGAGTTGAAAGGGGTTCCTTCCCTAAAAGCCTTTCTTCATTCCCTTCTTTAATATGTCCTTCTCCTTTAGTCGACACTAAGATTTCCCTCAAGAAGTTGCTCAAGGGTGGTATAGATAAAGGCACCTGGGAGTGAAATGTGGCTAGTAAAGCCTCTGTGAATTAAAAAACCCTCACTGGGTCCTATTCCCTCTGAAAATTCCAACATCACCTAATAAAACTGAGCATCTTTCCCAATATTCAAGTTGGTTTGTGGGAGAAACGACATCAAAGGGGGAGTTAATTCCAGGGAGGCCCATGTAAATCCTGTTAAACCTTGGCCTCAGTCCTTTAAGTCTGGACTCACCATCCTCTGAGTTCCCATAACATGCGAGCCCGAGGTTATGGTGAGATCCATCGAACCTCTAGTTGGAAACCAACCATCTCTGCAGCTTCATCTTCGAATAAGGGTGTAGGATAGATCTCTGAAGCTACCTAAATCATAGTGTTGTCATCATCTTATTTATGGGTGATGTCCGAAGTGCATGCCCATATCTATTGTTGACCACTTTCTTCCAGTTTGTAATCAACCAACTCTTCATCCTCCATTCGAATCTCTTGACTGGTGATCAACAATTTGTCCAAGGTTCCTGTTATTGTGCTTATGAAGCGCCATGCCCACCTTCTAGTTATTGAGTAAAACTGTTATTTTGGAGTCACAAATGGAGGGGAAACCTCCTATCTCAAAAAAAATGTCTACCGTGAGTGATTTGCTTGGACCTAATATGTTCACCACCTTGATATTCCTTCACTTCTTGTGACCTTCATTCTAAAATCCCTAAGCCTCATAAAACCCTCCAATTCCTACATTAAGGCACTAGCCTTCCAATTTTGTTGGGATTATATCAATAAAAAGTATTTGAAATTATATTTTTAAGACTATATCCAAACCTCTAGACACAATTATTATTATAATTTTTCAAATAAGAATAATTCATGAAAATTTAATAAAAAGATATATGTTTGGAATGCTCATTTAATTTGATAAGGTATTTGTTAATCCCAAATAAAATCAGAGTTGTCTTTAAGTGCGACTTTTTAGAGTTTCTCATGGATTTCTAGCTTGAATTCAGCGAGAAAATTTGTGGTGAAATCCTTAATTGTGTTGCTTAAACTAGTTTTTTTACTACATAAGTGGATTCAACACCCTGAAAAACCATTAGGGCACTTCGAATGTACAAATTTCACCCATCAAACTTGTGATTTCAATGAATCTCTGTTGGATTTTAGACACATAGATCGGAAAATAAACTAGAAAATTTTTCAAAAAGTCACACTTAAAGACAATTTGAATAAAATAATTTGTAGACTCACGTGTCATACAAAATAAAACTACTTATCATATGAAATTGTGGGAGTATAATAAATGACATGTTAAATGAATATAATAATGCTCATAGTGCATAATTTCAAATGAAAACCTCCAAGTCAATGTGTACAAATTTTCGTTAGCATTTAAAATGGTAAATACATTAATACATGTTAGAATTATACAAGCATAAGTTTTGTGATGGGTTTAATGTTAATGGAAATGTGCTATTAAATGAACCTAAAATATTAAGAAAAAAACAAATTTACTTTTTGGTGTTTACGGGGTCTTGGATAGAGTGGGTGCATTCTAGATGTCAAGTTACCAATTTAGTTCTAGATGTCAAGTCACCAATTCAATTCTCTTCTCTATTCGAGAAAAATGGAAATAAGAAAAAAAAATGTGTCACAATAATATCTCAAATTAACTAACCAGTCACAAAACCAATGAATGAATTTCAATATATTAAAATAAAAATTTGAATTTATTAACATAAAACTTTAGAGTATTGTGCAAAATATTTAATCAAACCACAAATTAATGTGAATTCAAATTAATTTCAAATTGAAAATAGGAAAGGATGGTTGGAAAAAATGATTGTTATTCTCCATACTTAAATTCAATTCTTAAAAAGGCAAATAAAATGGGAGCAGACAAGCTCATCTAAAATGGGAGCAGACAAGGAAAAAAAGGTCTCAAAGGGAAATTACTCGAGTCCTTCACAAGAAACAACATTCAGACAAGTCCTCTTTGCAAGCATGTGGCAACAACAAGTCCAAAGGAAAAGGAAAATTCATTGATGGTTCTGACTTATATAGTCCCACATCCACACCTCTCACTTGGTCATCTGATCTTTATGTGAAAGAATTGTTAAATGTAAAAAAAAGGTTGGAGGTAGTAGAAGCTAAAGAGCAGGAAAGAGATTGTACAATCCATATAATAACAGCTGAAAACTAGGCTTTAGCAGAAAGCAACAAGTTCTGAAGGAGCAAGTGGCATTGCTACAGGAAGCTCTCTTGATAGGGAAGACAAAATGGAAATGCATGAAGGTGGAGGTGCAAAACATGAAGAAATTTGCAGTGGAGAATACATAGGTGATGAATGTGAAACCATCCCAGGATAAGGGGAAAGTAGTTGCCCAAATAGAAAACCATGAAGAGACATAAAGAGAAGAAAGGAAAGAAGATTCCACAAAACTCTCCAAAACCTGGGCTCAAGTTATTAGAAATTCTGCCAAGAGGGGAGGAGAAACAAACATTCATGTTGAAAACATGAAAGATAGATAAAGAAAGGAAAGACAAGATAGAACAACAAACATAATTATTAAAGGGGTGAAAGATTATGGAAAAAATGAATGTAATCTTGACCTTGCAAGAGACTTCTTGAAAGACAAGCTGCAATGGCAAGGACAAATATGCCAAACATGGAGAGTACATAAGCTTAACGGTGAGAGATTCAAGCCCATAAAAGTCATCATGCCCAGCTTGCATGATAAAGATATCATTCTAAGTAAGAAGTAGCTCTTAAGGGGTTCTCGATTTTTTCTAGAAGAATATTTAAGTGTAAGACAACAAGAGGAAAGGAGGGGCGAAATGACAAAAGTTAGGGAAGCAAGAGATGAGGGAAAGAGAGCATGGATTTATAAAGGTAAAGATGTGATAGTGAAATTTGGACCTCCTTCCAAAAAAAGGCAGCAAAATGATAACAACGAAGAGGCAACAAACTCTTCAGCAATAAATGAGGAAGCAAGGTCAGTATGCACAAGCAGGGACAAAGACTCAACTATGAGTCTTGCATGTCAAAACAAATAGCAATCAAGTCATACCCAGGTTTCATTAATATTAGTTTTTTGGAACTGCATGGGTTACCGATGGAGACGATGACCTAGGTTAGGGCCTATTGCGGAAGGTAGAGACATAATTTGCCTCATAGAAACACATGAGCATGAAGGGTGCAAGACACCTTTGTTTTAAGGGTACTAGAAGATAGCAGTGTGGAACAAGGCAGCAGGGAATGGCAAAGGGCACGCGGGTATCATGGTATTAGTGAGATAAAAATAAGGTCGTTTCATTCAACTAGAAAAATAAGAGCCATATAAGCAATTTTCCTGGCTTGAAATATCAGAAAATGGAAATCACATTAGAATTGCAGCATGCTATTTTGCGCCGCAAGTTTCAAAAATCTACAAATGTAGAGGGCTTGACCACAAAGATCCCTTTGTAATATATTCCAAGCTAGGTGAAGTCCTTATAGTGGGGGATTTCAATGCTAGAACTGCAAGTAAACAAGCTAGCATTCTTTGAATTGTAAAGAAGATTGTGACCCTATCTGGCTTACAAAAGAGAGTAATCATCAGTGGGAAAGAATTTTAGAGGATAAAGGCTGCAATCTCTTTGAAGAAAAATTGTTTCGCTATGTGGGGATTTCTATTTAGCCATTTGTAATGGTTTGATTAGATGGGAAAAGTCTTTTAAATTCACTTTTAATACTTGCAATGGAGCAAGTGTAGTATTTTATGTAATTTGTTCGCATATTTTGTGTGAGAAAAAGGAGGAAGTGTTGATTGGAGATCAAATTTGGGACTTAAAATCAAATCACAAGCCAATTTATTTAAGTTTCTCTTGTACTAGAAAGAAGAAATTAGGGTCAAAAACTCAGTGTGTTCAACAAATTCCCCCAAAGGGCATAATTATTTTGACTCCAAAGAATTGTAATACCTTCAAAATAACGCTAGAGAGGCTCTTCGAGAATGAATAAATCTCATTTCATCGCCTTTATAGTCACGAATTAACACATTTAATTCAAAGTGCACTTGTTGAGTGCAAAAGAGCAAAAATTAAAAAGTATGAAACAAATTGCTTTTCGGTTAATGCTTGGTTTGACAAGGAATGAAAAAAGACAAGGAGAATGTGGAAGGAATCATACAAGGATAGCATAAAGCTCAAAGATTACAAGCATATATTAAGAAAGAAAAAAGTTGATTTCATGGTTTCGAGGAGAGAAGAACTAATCTTCCTTGGGAAAAATAACCCCAAATTATTCTGAAAGGAGCTCCAATCAAAAAAGGTGCAAACTGAAAACAGCATTACAACTTCTAAATGTTTCGACTATGCAAGCAACTTTATGAGTAGGATCCCAAGGTTGACCCTCCTCTCTTGGTCGACACAGACACAAAACGCTTCACAATGCAAGAGGCAGAGATGGGTATCAAGAAGTTGGGTGTTGGAAAAGCAAAAGACTTGGCTAAACTCCAAGCAGAGTATCTAAAGTGGGGCTTAAAAATTATTTTACCTCACATCACAAAAATTTTCAACAACATCATACAACAGGGGTTCCCCACAGATTGGACAACTAGTATGGAAATATATATTTTCAAGAGTGGTGACGTCAATAATCCCTCCAATTATAGAACCATAATAATCAACCCCTTGTTTGCAAAGTTATTTAGAAGCATGTTAGAAAAGAAAATCATCAAGTGGGCAGAAGAAATAGATAAACGTGCTAAAGGGAAAGGAGGTTTTAGACCTAATCATTCCACAATTGATCATTGCATAAATATAAGGCACATCATTCAAAAAGTTTGGGAAAAAAAGGAAGAATTTTTTGTTGCTTTGTTGTTTTCAAAAAATCCTTTGACATGGTTCCTAGGGATAAGATTTGGCGCAAAATGGAGGAACTCAAGGTTCCCAGGAATTTGAGAGTATTTGTGCATAAGCTATATGAAGAGGTGAAAGTAAAAATTAGAATTTCAATAGGCATTTCCGAAAGTTTTAGAAGCGATATCGAGGTCAAGCAAGGTTGCCCATTGTCTCCTACCCTTTTTGGTTTATATATTGACAAGCTTGAAGAGTGGTTAAATTCGCAAGGGTGTGATAGTATCTATTTGGGCAAGTTCGTTATAAGGCTTCTTTTGTACACAAATGACCTTATATTGATTGCTAAATCGGCTCTTGGTTTGCAAGAGCACTTACATTCCTTTGAGAATTTCTGTAGAAGGGTGGGGATGCAAGTCAATATTAGCAAAACGAAAGTAGTGGTTTTCTCTAAAAAAAGAAAGCATAACCAGTGTAACTTCTACTTTGAAGGCAACATTCTAGAAGAAGTTGTAGACTACAAATACCTTAGAATTGGCTTCAACAAAAATTTAAGTTAGGATGGTTGAAGAAAGAAAATAAATTTGGGGGGTTGGAAAGCATTTTATGCTCTTCAAAACAGGTGTAGAGAGGTAGAGCTATGGGACTGGAAAACCACTCTAACTCTTTTTGGGCTTCTATTGATTCTAGTGATTCTCTACAGTTGTGAACTGTGGGCCAGCAGCACAATCGAGATGCGGTGGAAATAAATTGAGAAAATTCAGAAGCGTTTGATTACAAACAAATTCAAAATTAAAAGTGCAATTCCTTATGCTATCTTGTTAAGTGAAACATGGGTTGCTCCTATCGAAGCAATTTTTATGGTGCGAGTCACAAGGTATTTGAAAAAAATGAGAAAATGGAAGAGGGTAGATGGCCTAAGGTTGTGTTTAATGACAGATTGTGCAAAAGAAAGAAGACTTGGATGCGGCAAAATAACAAATGGTTTAATAAATGGAGTATTTGCTTGAGCATGTGTCCTACAAACAGTGAAGAGATAAAAACTTTTGTTATGGATAAGTTCCACAAACGTATTTGGGAGAAATAGCTAGGGAGAAAGAAGAAGTATTACATTGAAGAGTTTAACCCCACTCATAATCATCAACAAAAAACGTACATAGGGACCAATATTTCTTGGAGATCTAAAATTCTTATTGCTCAATCAAGGAATAATTTGCATCATATCTGTTTTGAAATAAGGCATTGGAAAAGGCCAAAAGAAATGTGGGAGGAAAGAGTATGTATTTTTTGCACTTTTGGAAAAGTGGAAACAGAAAAACATTTCAGTTTAAAATGCGAGGCCTTCAAAGACAGCAGGGAAAATTATGCAGGTATTCTAGCAGCTAGCTCTTGGGATAATCTATTCAACGAAGAGTTTGTTGAAAAGATGAGAGCGTTTATTGTAAAACTCCACAAGAAAATGATCAAATACAAGAGTGAGATGGAGAAGCAATCTGTTCCATGGGCTATTTTTAGCCTCGTGGACATGAAAAATACTTTCTTTCTTTCTTTTCAGGAAAAGGGCCTAATACAACAACCATATGAAGAAGCAATTTGTCCCATATTCTATCTTTCGCCTCATGGACATTAAAATAATTTATTTATTCTTTATTTATTTATTATTAACTAATTTTACTAAATTTAAATAATAATAATAATAATAAAAACAAAAAAAAAACCTAACAATAAATTCTATTATCTTTAATTATTTAATATATTATTTCTTTTATTATCTTTAAGTATTTAGTAAATTATTTTTTTTTCAATATTATTAATTTCTATTTCATTTTTATCGTTGTTTAATTTTCAACTTTTGATCTTCCATTAATATTTTTATTATATTTTAACGTTTCGCCTATTTTGCAGTTAAGCTGATTCTCCTTTCATATTTACGCCGGAGGCATTTTCTTTATGAGATTGGGTGGGCAAATATTGTTCATTCCACCCAATCATAAAGCTTTATTATTGCCCCTCTAACAAATTATATTTTAACATGTGCGAAAACTTTTTTAACTTTTTTGACTTGACGGAAACTTTAACGCAAAGCTCCTATTGTACAACTTCGTTTCTATTGGCTACTTGAGAATTGCGCCTGTCAGATTTGAAAGTAAATTCTATCAGTCGGTGGAGTAGTTTGTCACATTGAAATATCGTTAATTAAATGTTGGGCCTCGATCCGCCCTGGTTTGATTCTCACATTGAAATCTCATTATTCAATATCGAGTCTTGACCCGCCCGGGTGCGAGTCTCTAGATTACGATGATGCTCGCAAAGCTCTCACTAACAAGGATGACAAGATTGTCGGTCGTGAGGCCTTTGTCTGCGAACTTCTGCTTCAATACGGTAACGAAATCAGACAGTGTCTGCAAATTAGCGGCATAAGATAAAGGAAATACCAACCTGTCTCACCTTCCTGTCGAGACATACCATCTCGGTCTATTCGGCTGTAATGCCAATAACGTTAACATTTCCATTCCCCAAAACCCAAATGGAAATGTAATGTAACCAAAATTAAAAGCATGCAGCTAGATATCATGAAATAATGGTGTTGAAAGAAAGTTTAGACTCTAGAATGTTTTTATGAATTGAGAAATGCACACGAGAAAAGTGATGAATATCAAAACCACTACATCACGAACAGAAAGTGCGAGAATATCTGTGCATGAAATAACCACTGGACATGCAACTTCTACTTTGGTTTTCACGTCTTTGATAACTTCAAATCCTCGCAACCCAACACTTGTGACTGCGTTTTTCTCTACAGAGGGACCAATAATCAATATGGATCCATCACAACCCTACAATCAAGACACTCCCCCTTCATCATACACTTATCAAATCCATTTCTTTTAAATAAGCAAAATCAAATATAAATCCATACGTTTATGAAGCAGTCGTGAAAGAAAAGCCTCAGCAACCCTGGTGCAATGGTTTGGTTAGAAGCAAAATGTGATTGAATGGTGGATTTCATTATATATTCAACCCTAGGACAAGTGTGCGATTAAAATCCAACTCTGGTTCCTAGAGCTTCTCCAAAGACATGAACAATGCTGGAACAAACATAAATAAACATGAACACCCTAATTGTAATAGCACTAATATTTGAAATGGTCTTCATGATGTGCTTCATTCTCAAGGAGAACAAAAAAATAGAAGTGAAGGCAGTGCCTACTAAAATTTGCAAATGAGCATTTTATAGCCAAATTGCCACAGTGTAGCCTCTGCGTCGTTCACACTAAACAGACGACTGTTGCAGGTTTGAGTCTCTGACTTATTGACGAACACCCCATACCTACTGAGTTTGGAGAGTGATCACTATGTCAATAACAAAAAGGTCGTTCGTGAAGCAATGTGATTTATGATGGATCTTGAGGTTGGAATGAACGTGTGCTATGTGCATCTCCCACAGAGGTTCAATAGTATCGCTCGCAGCGATCGATATGCCAACCGAAACACTGTGTTCTTCGATGTAAGGGACAATTCAGAAATAGCTCAATTCTTCTTACGACATTCATATAACATCACATGGATTCTCACAATTCTAATAAAATTTTGATAAATTGCTATGATTTTGGAGTTTTTACAGATCAACATAAAGGGATTGGATGGCATCCAAGGGCCAGTGTATATGGGCACTGGATGTGTTTTTTAGTGCAATGATTTTCTCTTGTGACATGTTACGATTATTACAAGAGGAAGCTATTAGTCTCTCAGAGAAGCCTTGAGAAGTCATTTGGCCAGTCCTCAATGTTCATTGCATCAACTCTCATGGACAACGGTGGTCTTCCAGAGTCGACCAATTTAGCTTCACTCATCAAAGAATCTATACATGTTATTAGTTGCAGCTACGAAGATAAAACCAAATGGGGAAAGAGGCATGTTAATCAAGTTTCAAATTACACTACAATTTATGGACCGAATAGCTGAACTCCATGTCATCACAAATAACTACAGAGTACGCAAAGACTAAGGAACCATGATGCTCGACGAAGGGCTCCTTTTCCACTACCCCAACAGTCGAAATCTGCACGAAAAGGATAGTGTGAGCGAACACCGTGTTGGCCACCACACATATGTATACTTTCCTTCATAGAATATAGCAAACAATGGAGATGAGTCAATTTTGTGTCTACATTAGCAATGACTTTAACATAGGATTATGATTATTATTATTATTGGTATAATTCTCTCTATTTAAAGGTAAGAATGACTTTGTTAGATTATAACAATAATCATTAAGACACCAAAGCTCATTATGCTATTAATGGAGTTTTGATCATTATGCTATTAATGGAGTTTTGATCACAAGTAAATAAAATTATAATCTTTCCCTCAACTAGCCAAAATAATTTCAATAGATGTTAGAATTCAAAGCAAGGTTGTGTATAGTTATATACTAAGTTATTTGGTAATCCACATTTATAATAACACATTAAAAAAATGATATAATTAGTGATGAAAATAATAATAATGTTATTAATGATGGTAATGGAAAAGGTGGTTTTCTTTTTAGCAAGACGTTAAAAATATATTATAATTAGTAAGTGAGGATAGATTTTAATGAGTAAATAGTTTATCATGAAAGAATTCACGGTATACACCCTCATTTCGATGCTCAACAAATTTCAATAATAATATATAGAATACAAGTAAATTTATGATCTAACCATTAATTTGATGAATGATAATTATTTAAAACTATTATCTTTTCCACAATGATGATAGAGAAGATAATTTTACTTTCCATAAAGATAAATTATGATTTATAAAATTTATAATTATGATTATGATCATAGGTAAATAAAATTATAATCATTCCCTCAACTAGCCAAAATAATTTCAATTGATGTTAGAATTCAAAGCAAGGTTGTGTATAGTAATTATACACTAAGTTATTTGGTAATCCACATTTATAATAACACATTAAAAAATAACAGAATTAGTGACCCTAAGATATTAATGTTATTAATGATGATAATGGAAAAGGTAGTTTTATTTTTAGCAAGACATTAAAAATATATTACAATATATTACAATTAGTAATTGAGGATAGATTTTAATGAGTAAATAGTTTATCATGAAAGAACTCACAATATACACCCTCGTTTTGATGGTCAAAAAATTTCAATAATAATATATATAATACACGTTAATTTATAATCTGACCATTAAATAAAATTCAATACCTTAAACATAAAATAATTGAAAATATTTTTATTTTTTTTAACATATGACTAGGCACTTTTCATTATGACACTAAAATATTATATAGTCCAAAATGTCTTGTTGTTCGTTTGCATGAAGAGAATCTAAACCAGTAGCAAAAACTCAAAATTTTGAGGTTGTTGAGACATCTCAGTTTATCACATAACCAAAAAAAACATAAAATGCAATTGATTTTTCTAAGATGCTACATATGGCAAATTTACAAGTTGACAAACATCACAAAAGATAAAGACAAGGACAGAATAAATATGGATCATAGTTGTCACTGTGGAATTTACCGCCCATCAATGGATGCATCTGGTCCTCGTCATCATCTAACGAGAATAAATGTTTGCTAATCATCTAGCTAGGATGATGAGCTTGTGGTATATGCAATCTAACTCATGTTTTGTTTTCACGATACTAATCGCATTCTCTTGTTGTGTATCATCGGGATCAATCAAGACTTTACCCATAAGGATTTTGGCATGTGAGTAGACGATGATATGCTATATGTACAATGGGAACCATGAGTCATAGGAGGGTCTTGTGTCTGATATCTAACCTCTAGTAACATTCTCCACATGTGGGTCAAGGTTGAAACATTTGTTATAATGCACCTAATTTGCTTCAATATTTTTAGTTTCCTTGTGAACTAGTTGAAGTACAACTCATGGAATCACGCAGAGGCATTGTGCACTTAGGCTTCGGCCCTACATTGGGAGGATGATATAATCTTATTATCAAAATAGGTTTATGTAGAAAAGTGTTTTCAATGCCCACCTCCTTTCCCTGTTGAAAAACATTCCTGAAGCATATTTACAAATGATGAGAGGTGAAAGGTTGTAAGGTGATAACTGTGCATAACACAAGAGGAAGCAACTAGGTTGGACAGGGACCAGATGGGAGAGACACTAGGGGTGATATCACAGTCCATGGCACTGAGAGGAGAGGGCTCTATAAAAGTCACAGAGGTACAATAAAACATGGACAACGTGGAGTCAAAAAGGAAGCCACTTAGGGTGGCTTATGGATTAACATATTATAAATATGGTGGTATTATAAACATTTTGAATATGAATATATTCTATCGTTTATATACATAAAATTGGTTTTAATTTTTTAGGATCATTAAAATAAGGCATACTACGAAATTACTCCATAATAAACAATTTACTCTACTTTAAGTACTAGGGTAGCCATATAAATTAAATGGGTGGAAAACTATGATAAACATCAAACCACTTATCTCATAATACATCCCACACTGGAAAGGTTTTACAAATTTATAAAAATTAACTAAATTGTAAATTTATTTTAATTGTTATGATTAATGAGTATTATATTGTTATGAAATTCAATTATTTCATGTATCAATTGAAAACCCAAGCTCAAAATTGCATCCCAAAGGCAATCTCCCCAAACGGACATTACATATCCAATTGGAAAATACAATGACACGTGTTGATCTTTTGTTCTTGTTATCATAAGATATCAAAAAGCCTAAACAAATGGCAAAATAATGTATCACCCTTAATTTTTTACAAAGATTTAGATTTGATGTTGATCTTTTGAGATTTAGATTTAGATTTGATGTTGATCTTTTGTTCTGGTTATCATAACATATCAAAGCCTAAACAAATGGCAAAATAATGTATCACCCTTTATTTTTGCAACGGGATATCCCTCTATACAAAGATTTGATTGTTTAGTCTAAGAAGGGATATCCCTCTATACAAAGATTTGATTGTTTAGTCTAAGAGGTTGTACATAACCAACCCTCTCAAAATCAAACCTATACCATATAATGAGAAAACAAATGTTCCTAATTATTAAACCCACTCAAGTTGTACACATGCGAAGCCTAAACAAATGGCAAAATAATGTATCACCCTCTATTTTTGCAGGGATATCCCTCTATACAAAGATTTGATTGTTTAGTCTAAGAGGTTGTACATACCCAACCCTCTCTAAATCAAACCTATACCATATAATGAGAAAACAAATGTTCCTAATTATTAAACCCACTCAAGTTGTACACATGAATTGACCCAGTGTCCTTAGAAAAGTAGTTTACCAACAAAACAAAACAAAACAAAAAGCAAGTAGTTTACCAACAAAACAAAACAAAACAAAAAGCTCTTTCATTAGAAAAGTAGTTTACCAACCAAAAAAAATTTCTTTCAAAATGAAACATGGCATAAAAAAACTAATTAGAAATGCTTTCAAAGTAAAGATCTAGAATCCAAGGTGCTTTCACAATGAAAACATAGGATCGAAAACTAATAAGAAATGCTACCAACCTAAAATATTTCTTTCACAATGAAAACATAGGATCGAAAACTAATAAGAAATGCTACAAAGTGAAGATCTAAAATCAAAATACTTTCAAACGAATACATAGAATCAAAAACTAATAAGAAATATTTTCATAGTAAGGACCTGGAATCCAAAGCTAAGCTAATATAGACATGAAGCTTGAGTTAAGAACAAACATCAATAAATAGAATTTAAAATAATAAAAATAAAGAAATTGCCCTAAATTACCCATTCGAGTTTTACAGATGCTCTAACCCAATGTCCCTATAAAATAAGTGGTTTCATAGTGAAAACATAGGATCAAAACCTAATAAAAAATGCTTTCAAAATAAAGACCTGGAATCCAAAGCTAATAGAGACATAAAACTTGAAGCAACAACAAACATCTTGAAAGAAATGGCTAAAATGACACAATTACAGAAACATAGTCATATATTATGCACAAATGGTGTATGTGCACACACACTCACACACACAGATTACAATCAGATTACTCTATTAAATAGAGTTTCTGAGATCCAACTTATTCCTATTTTAGAGAGAGAGGTTGAGAGAATTTCTCAACCGTCACAAACCAACTTCTTAAATATGGAATGTAAGCATTAACTCCAACATCCCCCCTTAATGATTACATTAAATGAAAATAACAAAATAATCAAGCTTATCAGTAGATGCTCCATCAAGTTGCCTCATATCCCTTGGAAAGGTGTAGTTGGCAAGTTGGATTCCCGAGTTCTCTTCCTCAACTCCCGAATCAAGGACCTCTCGAAGTCAATTACTGGACAGCGTCTCAATCTGTCGCATAACCTCATTAGGAGACCACTTCCATGTCTACCACTAATGAGGGATCCTTCCCTAGATCCGCAACTGCCATACTATCTGGACAACCATCCATATTGAGCCTTACTGCCACTTGATCTCTTCGAAAACAATTGATTGCAATCACTAAACTCCTAGTCATTCTATGGACGAGCTCCCATCCACCGAGATACATGGGTGCCAACCGCTGTACTCGCCAATTATCTAGGGAAGTCGTCTAGATACAGAATGTATCTAGAATCAGTTTTGCAAAATAACCTTTTTATCTAGTTTGAAATTCATCACTTAATTTACAAATAATTTATAATACTACTTATATCAGATAACATAGACTCTCGTTCGTAGACACCATTCCAAGGCATTTAAAAAAATCTATATAGCTCCAGACCTGTTTCCAAAGTCAAAACAAAACAACTCATACTTTCAACTGGTCAAAGAAACAGCTTCTTGAACAGCGACATCATATGGACTGGGATTAAAAATTCTCGAACAATATCCCTTCGCTGCCATGACCGTGAAGTTGATTTGAAGACTTGAAGCGACGCAAATCACCATTCCAGTCAAACCAACGAATCTGTAGAAGGCCTAATTCTGGTCAGGCCAACGACACCGTTTGAGAAGAAGTTAATTCGTGCAAGATTCCACCAAGCTGGCTACGTCCATGCGTTAAAGTCATTCCACATGCGTTACAGTCATTCCACATTACCTTGCAGCCAACTCCATTACACTACGCATCTGCTCTGAATACATGTTCCAAGAACCCAGATCACACCTCCTTTTCTAAAATAGCGAGAAAATCGTGTTGACCTTAAAATCAGTGACCGGGTATGGCACAATATCTTTCCACATCGACTGGTCGCCTCCAATTCCGTGTGACAGAACTACTCAGCAGCCAGTCAGTTTAAAACACCTCGCTGCATTAGTTCTTCGAACCAGTCGCTACTCAACATTCTTAGTAATGGGGTTCTTACGAGTTACAGGGACCGGACCTGCCATGAGAACGTAATAATAATCTCTCGATTCTTTATTCACCATTACCTAGATTCACAGTTTGCTTAACTGATTGTGCACACAGATGCTTGGAAAGATAAAGCACAATTAATTCAGATGGGAAAAGCGTAATATGACTGCGAACTGACAAGGGGTCAATTTATAGGCAGACTAAAAGCTCAAATTTATTAAATGGAAGAACATGAAACTGAAAGAAATGGCTAGTAACAAATCTAGCCGAGGCGTTAATCAATTCTTGAATTCTCCTCCGGCCCACCAGGCAGCCCTGCATGTAGCCATACTGCAATCCGGGCCACGGTTTCCACGGTCGCAGCGAAATATAGTAACGCAACAAATGATTCACGCAAGCATCTACAACAACAAAACTCCTTGCTGCGTCCAGACGCAATCCAATTAACACAATCTCCTTCCCCAAAGACTTAGACTCGCACCACACAGGGCATTCTGTGCTCTGATACCATGAAAGAAATGGCTAAAATGACACAATTACAGAAACATAGTCATATATTATGCACAAATGGTGTATGTGCACACACTCACACACAGATTACAATCAGATTACTCTATTAAATAGAGTTTCTGAGATCCAACTTATTCCTATTTTACAGAGAGAGGTTGAGAGAATTTCTCAACCGTCACAAACCAACTTCTTAAATATGGAATGTAAGCATTAACTCCAACACATCTAACCCAATGTCCCCTATAAAATAAGTGCTTTCACAGTAAGAGACGTAAAACTTGAGGTAACAACAAACATCGATAAACATTGGTTAAAATACAACATAAAACAAAATAAAAATTAAATAGGACATTGCCCTAAATTTAGACCTTGCATATAAACACGGGTCGTTAATAACAGGTCAGAATATAATAACTAGCTTTGGTCTTTGGTCACTGGCTTTGGTTGAGCTCAATCCATAGAACGGTAATTTCTGTAACGATGATTGGTTCACTAAGTGTTCTTGTCACCAATTTATTAAATGTCTCTAATAAGTACTTTCAAAGTGAAGAACTAGAATCCAAACCTGACATAGACACGGAGCTTGAGGTCATTGGCCCAAATTTGGAACTTTAACACAAGCATTGCTCTTCTTTAACTAGGGAAAGATATGATCATTGGTTTTGGTTGAAATCCATATAACGGTAATTGTTGTAAAAATGACTGCTTAATTGAGTGTTCCTGTCACCCATTTATTAAACGTCTGCCTATCCCATTGTTCGTAAGTTATAAATTTAGTAGAAAGAGATTTTTTTCAGTGAAAATTTTATCATTTTGAGATGGAAATATATATATATATATATATATAAAGTGGAACTAATTTAGCCTTTAGACAAAACGTAGAGGAAGGCTTTCAATACCGTCTCCAAAATCAAAGCTACATAAAACTTCAAATGACTGGCCACTTTGAATTCGTACAAAAATGACTGACTAACCATATATTTCTCATGCACGAGAAACTTAAATTGATTTATTAAAACAATTGTTCATAATCACCGCAGGTTGTGGCAAAAATATAACTGCCAAAAAAACTTAGTTAAACTACTAAATTATTTGAAAACACAATAGTGGCATTGATAACAAGCCTTTCGTGACGAGACACTACCTTATTATGTACGCTTTTCAGGTCATCTGAATTTTAAACTGATACATTTGTATATGTAGAAAAGTTTTCCAAACTATTAACATGCCAGCATTCGTTTTCCTACCCAAATGGCGAGAAGTGTTCAAGATCTGGATGAGTGTCACGTCCAGGTGGCCGCCGTGGATCTCTGCAAACATTTGACGATAAACAGAAATAAGCAATTTGGTAATATGATTTTTCTTGCGTTCAGAGTCACTTACCCCTGATGTAGGAAATTTATAACCAATTATTTATTAATCTTACACATGTACCTAACGAATCGATTTGGTTCGAAACCAGGAACTAATGGAGGGCCAAATGGATCAAACCTAGCACCAGGTGGAACACCCCTGTATCAACACAACGTCCAGCCCTTAGAAACAGTTTAAATCTTCATATATTAGATAGCAATACTTTACGTGAAATGAAATCTTCAATAAGGAAAATGACACTACAGAGAGAAGAAAGGCGGATAAAATCCTATATTGAAGTTGGAATTTGCAATGTGCAATGATAAAACCATCACATCATACCGAATTCCACCGGGGATCTGTGGTCCCCCCACCCCATCTGTACCAATACGCCATCGTGGATCATTAGGTCCTACAAATAGAAAAGATAAAGGACAGTTAAGCACGAACAAAATAGTTCTAGAAGTCCTTAAGATTTTAAGAGTAAGGTTTATGCTTGTTGAAACGAGAACTATGAAACCCACTAGTTTGTGCTCTTTGTTTTATACGAAGGAAAATTCACAGTCACCTACCTAAAAGCATGCCACCACCAATTCCAGCGTCACCTCTAGAATATCGACCAAGAACATTGCACCACAGTTTTAGTTACTTGGTTAAAATTCAAAAAGTAACATTCGCACAGCTGCCTATGAAATTTTGCAAGAATCGCTTTCTTTTCATAATTCCTAACAATGATTTTCCCAAAGCTGCACCGTTTTATCTCTTTTTAAGCATCCCGTGTTATGAACACGAACTTTTTAACACATATTTCCACAAAAAATGTCCTTAATTACAGCATTTACATTAGCATGATTTCAAAGATGGGAGTTGCTAATGGAGTACTACCTGCGAGGATAAATGCCAGCCCCAGGGCCCGGAAAGAGATCACTACCGCCAATTGGAGGAACAGGAGGGTACACAAGCCTGTCAAAATTGCTTGATGTAAGAAAGGGCTGTCTAGTAATCTGATTCAAAATAAGATATATCAACTAGAAAAATTGATTACCCTTTTTTTTTAAGAGTAGAGAAGTTACTGTCTTGGGAAAGCTATAAGATAAAACATTTTCACATAATTTGAAAAATCGAGTATACAAACTGAATATGAAATATAAAGTGCAGAGGCAAGTGTTGCAACCCTTTAAAGTACAGATTGTTCCTTGTTTACACAACGAAAATTAATGTTTGTCAGTTACCTGTCCTCAACCATCAGGCATACGATCTGGAAAAAACTATTGCAGCTAGGTATGCAATGGATACTTCAGAGAATATTGAAATAATGATCCCAAACCATGAATATGACATCTTATACACTGGAAGAATACATTGCCACTGTTTTCATCGGGAGTATTTGGAGAAATCTAAATCACGTGATACAGAATGCGGATGCCAAATCAACCAGAGTGTTACTTTGGTTATGCTGGTAAGAGGCACTCAAATGTACATTGCTGAAAATGTCCATTCTTTCCCAGTATTTTTTTTTTAAATTTAAAATGGTTGGTGGGGAATTAGCATCCTCCCCATATATGAGCCCGTAAACCACATATATCAGAAACTCATATTTCAATATGCAATAGACCGCAAACCACATATATCAGAAACTCACATTTTCAGCCTAGGACCGAGACATCCGGAAATTGGAGCCAGGATCCCAGACTCCAACGAGACTCCTATCCTTCCAGACCTACTATGACAGGCCATGGTGTCCCCGTGAGATTTGAAACTGGGTGGAGGGGATAACATCCCGATGAGACAACCACCCCGTCGTCCCACAAGGAGACTATTCTTTCCTAGTATTAACTAAAAAAAAGACAAACCATAAAATGCCAGGTTAAAATCCTAGAAATATATAGTAAGAGCCAAAATAGTTTCTCATTCTAAGCACTATCTTAGACACAAAGTGAATTTTCTTTACAATGCATTTTTGCCTACAGAACCTTTACAGTAATCCAATATATTGGAAAGTGAGCTGTGGCGTAATCTGATGTTCGAAATGCAAAGAAAAAGAAAGTTCTCAAGTTCATTGAGAAAATGAAAACTATTGAGCCTCCATCAAGCAAAATAGTGTGAAGCATAATGTGAAGTAGGAATAATAAACATGATCATTAAAATGAGAAATGCAAGTTGCATCCTCCCTCATAGAGAATTGATAGTTCAAACCAAGCCAATGCCCATAATATACCAGTGAACTGGATATTTGTGCATCTCTTGCATCAAGTGATGCAAGGCAACAAATAAATTGAACATTAGACTCAAAAAGTGTTGAAATTTGGGCAGCTTCGGGACGAATTTCCCTGAAGGGAAACCCAGCTACCCCAAGGAAAACCCATCTTGCCCCAAAGAAGAATTCGAATTGGACCAAAGAAAAATAGTATTATTAATTAATGAGGCAAATCAATTTGGGCCAAGATCTCATTAGGGCACATGGAAAATTATATTTAATAATTTTGAGCAAATTCAAATTTAAAATGTTTTCCCCCTAAGATTACAAGGAGGCCCGCCTTTCATTGGCACCCTTTGAAGAAGACAATCAGAAGAGGCTCGATCTATATCCAAAAAGGTGATTTAGTCCTCATCTAAGGCTCGCATTTCTGTAGCTCGTGTATCTCGAATATCTCTAAGGCTCTGTGGTTCGAAGATCTCCAAGACTCACTGTTGAATTACAGTGGCATGCTAATATACTCTGATGCACGCGTTTGAATTACAGTGGCACGCTAATATACTCTGAGGCACGCATTTGAATTACAATGACACGCTAATGATCTCTGAGGCACGCAATTTTGGAAGCTCATGGTTCGTATATATGAGTTCTAATCTCAGTGGCAAGGTCACTAAATTCTTAGTGGCAGGAAATTTATATGGCTCAAAATGTATTCAGTATGGCTCGGCTCGCATTACAGTTATGAATGGTACGTATGGCTTCACATTATCTAAGGTTCGTATCATGGTGAAGTTCACAATGTTACAGTGGATCACACATTATCTGGGGCTCGAAGCAATGGTTCGTATCCCTGTCATGGCTCGTATTTTATTCCTATGGCTCGATAGACTGTGCCATTGATATACGGCAAACAATTGATGAATATCTAATAGAAAAAGAATTGGTTGGGTTTTCCCCCTTGTGGGGTTTTGTGGAGTTTTGCCATAGTCTCTGACCTAAATCCTGGTGTCTCTATTATGTATGTTTTTCTTCTATTGTTCTTTATTGTTCCGTTGCACATGTTTTTCTTCTATTGTTCTTTATTGTTCTGACCTAAATCCTGGTGTCTCTATTATGTATGTTTTTCTTCTATTGTTATTTATTGTTCCGTTGCACTGTTGATGATATTATTCTTTCTATATAACTTCTAATGATGTTATGGGGCAAATGCAATATGTATCTGATAAAAAAAGTTTGTAAATGCAAATATCTAAAACAAAGAACAATTTAGCCCAAAAAAAAGCACATGAAAAATGCAAGACCTTTTATTCTTCTAAAGACAAAATATGAAGAAAACATTTGTTTCACTTAGGGATCAGCCTTCTATGTTTACCTACAACTCCTTCGTTGGAAGTTACCTTCTAAAGTTGTTGACTATAATTGGTAGTCCTCATTTAACCAGATAAGAAAAGGAGTTTTCTTTCACTAATGGCAACTCCAATTTATTAAATTTAGAATGATTCGTGAATGCCTACATGCCAGAAAAAGATGAGAACAATATAACGCAGTTTTATTAATTGGAGTCTAATATATATACATTGTTTTGGTTACACCTTTATTCACGTACTAGGTAGTTGGACAACCGGACTCCACAAATTATACTAATATTGGGTTGGGTCACCTAATATCAATTGTGACACCTATTACAAACATTAAAACTTATTTTATCTTTTATTATTATTCTCACACCCCCTTAACACAAAAAAAAAAACATGTTTTAACTTTTACCCTTGCACCCCACCCGCCGATTACCACAGTTCAGATATTTTTTGACAAAGAAGAACCAGCCACACATCTATTGCTTCTCCATAACACTCAAGGACTATCTGCTACTTTCCTCCAACACACCTGGATCCAGAGCCATCAAATTGCCATCACCCTGGCATCTCTAACAATTCATGTCGATCCACCAAGTTGACATCACCCTCATATGGAAGCTAGATATCACTGCTTGCTAGGCCTCTAATTCACCTAGACAACCAAACATTTTAAGTATCTCCTCATAGAGTTTGCCTTGTTAAGATGCGACACTTTATAGGCTACCTTTAAGTAATCAAAATACCCCTCTTCATCATGAAGAAGAATAATAATATTACTATACTAGCATTAAATAGGGCCATCTAATATCAATTGTGACACCTATACAAACATTAAAACTTGTTTTATTTTCCTATTATTATTTTCACATCCCCCTTAAAACGAAAAATAGGTTTTACCCCACATTGCCCTCTTATTACAAAAGTTCAAATATTTTTAACAAAGAAGAACCAACCACACATCTATTGCTTCTCCACAACATTCGAGTATTTGTTGCTTCCCTCTTCCAACACACCTAGATGTAAGGATCAAGGTGCCATCGCCATCATGTATCTTCATCCCAAGGTAGATTCCACCTAGAGAACCATCCATGTCTCTCCATCAAATTACCATCACCTTCATATTGTAGGTAAATATCATAACATGTCAGGCCCTCAAATTCAAAGCATCTCCTCCTGAAGTGCCCTACAGTAATATGCCACAACTTATAGGCTACCTTTTAAATATCAAGTAATCAAAAGACCACTTACTCATCATTACTGGTATCACCCTCTTCATCATGAAGAAGAATAACAATATCTGCTACTTCCTCCAACACGTCTGGAATCTGGATCCACATCAGTCCATCAAATTACTATCACGCTCATATTTGAAGTAGATATCACACCCTGCCAAGCCTCAAATTCTAAGCATCGTAAGCATCTCCTGCTACTTCCTCCAACATGTCTGGAATCTGGATCCACATCAGTCCATCAAATTACTATCACGCTCATATATGAAGTAGATATCACACCCTGCTAGGCCTCAAATTCAAAGCATCGTAAGCATCTCCTCCTAAAGCCCCCTCTAGTAAGATGTCACACCTTACAAGCTACCTTTAAAAAATCAAGCAATCAATATACCAGTTCGCCATCATTACTGGTATCACCCTTTTCATCATGAATTATAATAATAATAACACTTTCACCTTTCTTCTTTGTAAACTTACGTAAATTTGTTTCACACTAAGTCACTTGACACAGGGACACGGGACACGTAGGACACACAAATTCAAGTGGGCACGTATTTTATTTATTTATTTATTTATTTCATATTACACAAATTCTCGTGATGATACAAATTCAGACATACATCTAGATTCTTGAGTCTACATTGTAAATTTGTAAGTTGTAACTTGTAACATTATGCACATTGCATACAAATACAATTGTCACAAATTCCTCAATGATCCAACAGGAGAAAGACAAGAAATTGTATTTTTCTCATTAAGTCATCAAAATCAAAATGTGTTACATAGGTACGGAGTCCTAAGGACTCCTGACTAGCAATGCCAATGGAAAATAGAAATAGAAAATACAAAACAACTACAAGGTAGTAGGTAGCCCGTCAATCACCATCATCAAAATCAGCATCACTGTCATGGTCACCACTACTCTCCTTTATATCCAATGTAATCTTTGCATTTGTTGGTGTGGAAGATGACCCCTCAAGAGTATCATCATCATCAAAAGTGACAAGCTCTAGCACTAGCTCATTAAGATCCAAGTTGGTCAATGCCAACTCAACACTTTTGGCCAAACCCATATCATTAGGAAACACATCTCACATCTTTGTTTTTCCCTTCAACCACTCCTCCCTCTACGTGTAAATAAGATGAAGGTTGGTGTGCACATACATAATTGTCTCTGCCCTGGACCACTCAAGCATACTCTTCTTCAAACTATACAAATTTCCATATGTGCTCCAATTCCTCTCACAACAAGAAAATGAAAGCAAAATGCACTTACTAGTTGCTTGAATCACCTCCCAAACGCTCATAAACCCTTTGCTACTTGCTCCCACACAACCACAACAAGAGAGACGCATTACAATGAAGAGAAAGTGGCCCAAATCAGGCTTTTAAAGAGTCGTGGCACACTTTTCAAGAGGAACACGTGTCCCAAAATCATGACATGCCGCACGAATGAATTAGCTTTGCTAGGTCCACGAATCCCTCATGTTTGGACACACGCTAAACACACGAATCAGACACGTGACCCTCGAGAATCGTGTCCGACACACGAGATTTGGGACACGTGGGGGGAGGATGAATCTAGTTTCTTAGGTTTCACATAGTCTACATTTACAATTCCCCCTAGTAAGATACCACACCTTTTAGCCTCCATACTCAAAATACAACTTCCCAATCATTATCAATGTCATCGTCCTTATCATAAAGAAGAAGAATAACATTACTTTCACCTTTTTTCTTTGTAGCCTTGACTAAATTTGTTACACATACTATGTATTTCCAAGTTCCACAAAAATAACATACTCATTATTTACTCTTCTCAATTTTCCCACTTTCATTGCCTTTGAAAGAAAAGGCCATTTCTACATTTTCCTCTTTAGACACACCTACACACTTTTCTTCTGCAAAGACAACTTAAATCATTGTTTCCAAGGACTATGTAAGTACTAGGAAATGTGTAGAGCAATAAAACCCTTGAGGGTAAGTTATTCAACAACATTGCCTTTGCATCCCCCTATAATATTCCAAATAGGAAAATGCAGTGATACAAAACACAATAAACTGGAAACTACAGCAACATGGAAATAAACTGCAAACACCATAAAAATAGGCAGAACAACTGAGCCATTTTATTAATAAGGAGGTGAAATATAAGTACAACAGTGCTCAAGAATAATAGCACTCAAGCCGACAGAGATGGCTAGAATGATCCTCAAGTTCCCCCACTGAGAACACTGCGTAACTGCTGCTTTGTTGGAGACCTCACTACACTGCCCCTACTAGAAACGCTGGAAATGCAATCGCTGGGTGAAAAGGGGTGCATAAATGAGGTTGTTCTGGTGCTCGGAAAATGCCGAGATTTGGACACCGGCTTCAACTCGCAAAACCCAGAAAGGATTTCCGAATTGACAGACCCTGGAAAATCACCCTCCTAGGGCATGAAAACACACAACTGCTGGGTATGCAGTGATACGGGCTTAACTAACAAATAAAATGTTGCAACAACTCCCTCGTAGCTCAATTGATGAAGGGTTGATCCCCTCATTGGATTCCAAGCAACAATGTTATGGAATCTGACCCTCCTCTGGATCTCTCAATTGCTGCACTGCGTGAGTCATTGGGTAACTGCGCTGCTCAAGAGGGTTGCAAAACGGTCAAATGTCGGAATACTGAAATCTGCTCACAAGATAGAAGGACTCCTCTCCTGAGCGGGCACTCAAAGTCCCCCGAGGACGAGGTTGGGATCTCCACTCGGAGACACCCGTGTGCTAAACAGCACTGCAGACTCGGCTAAACAGCTCAAGCGCGCTCAAGTCATAAACGACAAGAAAATAATAATAATCCAGAATGATCTCCATGGATGCCCTCACCCCTTCCTTATACTTGTGGAACCCTCACACCCTTGGGCCCACATCATAAATGTGTTGGACTCTTGGTCCATATCCTCCTCCTTGACTACATTGTTCACATGATCTCTTGGCCCCCTTCACTACTATGATGTTCTACTTTCACACTGGTGAAGTGATTTTATTCTACTAAAGGGATTTATGGGTCCCTCTACCCTCTTATTCATCTATTAATCAAGGAAGACAAAATTTAATATTCTAATTAACTAAAAGCTAAATTAGGAATATTACAGTCCTCCCTACCAAAACGTTGCTTGTCCTCAAGCAACTGCAAAGATGTGGGCCACCCTGTTGACTCGATGCAATTGAGACCAATGCCCGGATCCCATACAAACCCCTCAGTGCAGCTATGCCCCTATGTCAGGCTACCTGGAACAAACCCCTCAATGCCAGGATCCAAAATGGATCTCTCACCATACCTATCATCAATCAATCCTCCCGGATCCCAACACCACCATGGCCAAGCATCGCCCAAGTCCCCTAGCTCGGACTACGCACTGCATCTGGCTATAGCTACTGCCTCATGAGGTGAAGACCGCCAACATGCATCAATGCTCCATGGCCCCTGTTGTGTCGTATATTTGACTGTATAAGCTACCCCACCAACTGCGTACCAACTCATCACCTCTCTCCCCTGACTCGATCCAATGTATCTTGCTCTCCTAAAGTCGGGATGAAATGCTAAAGAGTTGTCGACATGTGCCCCACTGCCAACTGTAAACTGTAGTACCTGTCATGTCTACGGGCCCCTGCTATGCTATGCACCTGACTAAGAAGATCGTACCATCAAAAGGATCCAACTCATGATCTCTCGCCAGTCTATCCCAGTCGAAGAATCCAATGTGGTGATATCTGCATACGAGACATGTCTGGAGTGTGGTCGCCAACTCACACTCAACTCACGCTGCTCTGTCCTGCTTGTCAACGAGAACTGCCTCAAAGGGAAGGCCCCTCTCTCTATAATAGGCTCAAGTGGGCAAGGCGTATTGCAAGCCCCATCGATGTACTCCCGGAGAGTGATGCTCCCTGAAAGTACTGCAGTCTTGCTAACTGTATATGCATCTACCGGCATCTCATCAATGGATCGGCCCAAAGATGGATGCACCACCATCTCCAACAGCTCCTCCTCAATGGCTGACCCCAAGGTTAGCCGCATATCTAACATTGGCTCACTGTGAGCCTCCATCTAGCTCTCCCCCAAAGGACTATTATGCATGATGTGCATAGCCTCCTCAGCTGCCCCATGCTCCACCATATGATGCTCAGGCTAAATCATCACTAGTGACTCATCATCCTGAATATCTCTCATCGAATCCTCTGACTGCTCACCCTGCACGTTGGAAGACAGATCCGATCTACTATCATCCCGCTGACTAACCTGCCATACTAATGAAGTCCCCCACTCCATCAGTGACTCGCTAAAGCCCAATGGAAAATCTACATGTTCCCCCCATGTAGTATGTTGCTCACCTCTAAAGGTTATTGAGATGTGTAGATCTGTATTGTTCGGGTCCCCTGCTAGTCTCGTAGAGGTGCCACCATGTTGCCGCTGCACCACTCTCACTGTGAGATACCCCCAATCAGGTGCAGACTGTATCCCTTTCTCTTGGGGCCTTGTGGTGAAAAATATGCATAGGCCAAGCTCATCCTGCCCGAGCATCCCCATGATGTTGATATCTACCCGTCCACTGCCACTCACGACCCTGAGAAGCAACATGATAAGTCTACCTCGCCATGTAGTGGAAATCCCAGTGCTCCCCCACATGTCAAACCCAAAGTGGACTGGATCATCGTCTGCTCTGTCCCTTGCTCATCTCAAAGTGAAGTGATCCACTTGCCCAACAAATCCTTGGATCCCCCAACCATACTGGGAGTTCCCAACTCCAACTCCTCTTGGGATGTCTCTGAGTAGCGCTGCTACCTGCTAGAACCCGTCTGACCCTCAGCTCTAACTCCTGTATGTATCCCGTGGGTGGACTCCAAATATCAGAAGTCTGTCCCACGCATGTATACCTTCCCTACTCCTGCCAGACCTTGTAGTAAACTGTTAAAAATGTGACAACAAATATTGTAAATTTACCTATGTAGTTAGAATAACAAAATGTAGGGTGAATAATGAAATATAGTTGGAATAACGAAATAGACTAAGTTAAAAGAGGTGGCCCGAGAGGCTTGTATGCACGGAGAGAATCATTTAATCAATAAAAGTTTCCAAGTGTTTTTTTATCCTTCAGTTTCCAATTCAGTTTCTCCTATTATCTTGTTCGTTTCATTGTTTTCCCCACAACAAGTGGTATCGGAGCACAACAAAGTTAATCTTGGGAGTCAATCTTGTTTGTTGGTTGCGTTGGTGATTCGCTGGCAACTGAATTCAGAGAAATCATTTGCCGTATCAGCGCCATAACAAAGTTAATTGGAGCATGGAGGCCGTTGAGGGGACTGTCGAGGGCAGGCAGAGATTGTAGACAAACGGCGGAGATTGCAAACAAACCGCTGGAGAAGTCGTGAATCCGCAAGGAGTGGTACCCGGTTTTTCGGTTTTGTATCACCGTGAGAGAGGGAGGCCGAGAGTCTAACTCATCCGCTGGAGAGACCGTCCATTGTTCCGCTGGAGAAAGTTGAAGCTGCTGCTGACTGTGCATTCAAGAATCTGCGTGCAAAGAGGACGCCATTGCAGGAGGAGCCGTCGGGTGATTGAAATCCAACTGTCAAGAAGACTCTGCATCTGCCTTTGCACAAAGAAAGGAAGCCTGAGTTGCTTATTGCATGTTTCAAAAACGAGTTTGCATTGTTTGTATTGAATCCGCGGTTTGAAAGAAGTCAACGTCATTGCCGGACGAATCTGCCGTGGAGGAGTTTGCAGAGAGTGAAGAGAAACTGCTACCATCTGCTGTCCTTTGGTCGCTGTTCTTGAAGGACTAAAATCAAAAGTCGGGTAACTGTTTTATTTGATTAAAAAAATTGTCAAGTCAAGTTGAAAAGGGTTTGAACAGTTTTTTTAAAATAAAATAAAATAAAAAAACAGCCTGTGTTTTTTGATAAGGATCTTTTTTGAGTTTAGAAAGGAGGCTCAGTTTTTAGAGAAAGGGTTTGAAAAAAAATTGTTTATATTTTTAAAAAGGGTTCAGGCTTCAAAGAATTGATTTTGTGAGAAAGAAAGAAAAATAGAAATTGTAATTTTTTATTTCTATTAGTAGGAGAAATAAGAGATCTGAAACCTCTTGAAACCCTAGCAGAATAGGGGAAAATATCTGAAACCCCTGAAACCCTAGAAGAAGAGGGGAAAAGTTTTTTAATTTGTAGAAGAAGAGAAATCTGTAATCCTAGGAGGGAGAAATGGCGAAAATGACAAACGCAAAATTTGAGGTGGAGAAATTCACCGGGAAAAACATTTTTTCTCTGTGGAAACTAAAGGTTAGGGATTTGCTGGTGCAACAAGGGTTGCACAAGGCATTAGACGGGGTAACTAAAAAACCAGCAAGCATGTCGAGTTCGGACTGGGAGGACTTGGATGCCCGAGCTCTCAGTATCGTTCGGTTATGTTTTGCAGACGAAGTACTCTTCAATATTGTTGGAGAGAGTACAACTGCAGGGTTGTGGAAGAAATTGGAAACACTCTATATGACAAAATCTTTGACAAACAGAATCTATTTAAAAAGACAACTGTACAGCGTTCGGATGAAGGAGGGTACGAAAATTGCAGATCACTTAAATGTTTTTAATACGCTTATTTGTCAGTTGTCTGATATGGAAGTAAAAATGGAGGAAGAAGACAAGGCAATAACCTTGTTGTGTTCCCTGCCTGAGTCATGGGATCACTTCGTGACCTCAGTCAGTTTGAGCACTGTTGATTCATTAAAACTTGAATCTGTCGTGGGTGCTCTCTTATCTGAAGAGGTGCGAAGACAATCTAGCATTGAGACTTATGCACCTGAAGCCATGGTAGCTAGAGGTCGGTCAAAGGAAAGGGGGTAAAAGACAAGAGGTTCTTCCAAATCGAAGTCAAAGGGCGGCAAGAAAAGTAGAGCAAAATGCTAGTACTGCAACAAACCGGGACATCTCAAAAAGGATTGTTGGAAACGGAAGGAGGCGGAAAACAACAAGAAGGAAGCAAATCAAGTCGATTCAGGTATGGATGATGAGGTTTTAATCGCTGAAGCACTCCCTGTTTGTAATATCTCACAAGATGTTGACTATTGGCTATTAGACTCTGGTGCTTCTCATCATATGAGTCCGCACCGAAATTGGTTTTCATCATATGAAACTGTAAATGGTAATTCTGTATTCATGGGAAATAATGCATCTTGTCAGACTGTTGGGATTGGAAATGTGAAAATTAAAATGTATGATGGTACAATTAAAACATATCTGATGTTAGGCATGTACCTGATCTAAAGAAAAACTTGATTTCCTTGGGAGTTTTGGATTTGAATGGTTATAAGTTTACAGGTCAAAATGGAGTGTTGAAAGTCTCGAAAGGAGTCTTGGTTGTTATGAAGGCTGAAAAGGTCGGAAACCTGTACAGACTCAAAGGAAGCACTCAAGTTAGTGAAGCAGCGATCATGTCAGATAAAGCAGAAGAAGGTTCTCGTCTATGGCATCAGCGATTGGGTCACATGAGCGAGAAAGGTCTTCAAGCTCTGATGAACCGCAAGCTACTTCCCGATTTGAAATCCTTGAAGTTGGATTTTTGTAAATATTGTGTGTTTGGCAAACAAAGTAAACAAAGATTCAAGTCTGGAAATCATAATAGTAAGCAGATTTTGGACTACATTCATTCTGATCTGTGGGGACCATCTCCTACTGTGTCCTATGGAGGTGCCTTATATTTTTTAACATTTATTGATGATTTCTCCCGAAAAGTTTGGGTCTATATGTTGAAAAAGAAAGCTGATGTGTTTAATGTGTTTAAACAATTTAAAACAATGGTGGAAAAGAAAACAGGCAAATCAATTAAATGTTTAAGAACTAACAATGGCGGTGAATTTACCTCTTTAGAATTTGAACAATTTTTGTAAGGATGAAGGGGTAGTTAGACATAAAATTGTTGTTTATACTCCTCAGCAGAATGGTGTTGCTGAACGGATGAATCGGACTCTTATGGAAAGAGCCAGAATCATGATTAGTAATGCTAATCTGCAAAAGGAGTTGTGGGCAGAAGCAGTATCTACTGCTTGTTATTTAGTTAACACATCACCTTCGGTTGCAATAAACTGTCAAATTCCTGAAGAAGTTTGGTCGGGTCAGTCTTGTGATTATTCGCATTTGAAGATTTTTGGTTGTGATGCCTATGTTCTTATTCCTAGAAATCAGCGTTCAAAATTAGATCCAAAATCATAATGTTGTCTTTGTTGGATATGATTATTCAGTGAAGGGATATAGGTTGTGGGATCCTACTTCACGGAAGATAGTCATTAGTAGAGATGTAACATTTGATGAATCATCTCTTTTAAAATCAGATGTTGAAAAAGTTGAACAGAAGTAGGTATCGCCAGGTCAGCAAATTCAATTGGAGACTGTACATTTTCCAGAAAGTCGAAAGGAAGGAGAGACTTCTGAAAAAGGTGGAGAAGTAGAGGAAACTGGAGAAATTCCAGAATCCAGTCAGAAACCAGTCACTCTAAGAAGGTCTACAAGGGAAAGAAGAACACCAAAAAGGTATGAAGACTCTGCTTCATCGTTTGCATTGATTACTGAAGATGGGGAACCATCTTGTTATCAGGGAGCAGTTGATGATGCAGATAGCAAGATATGGAAAAAGGCTATGGAAGAAGAAATGGACTCTTTAGCCAAGAACAATACCTGGGATCTTGTAGAACTTCCTGAAGGGAGAAGCGTTGTTGGGTGCAAATGGGTCTTCAAGTTGAAGAGAAAAGTTGATGGAAGTATTGAAAGGTATAAGGCGAGACTAGTTGCAAAAGGGTATTCTCAGGTTGAAGGTATTGACTTTCATGAGATCTTTTCACCAGTAGTTAAACTTGTTTCTATTCGTACTGTGTTAGCACTAACTGCTTTACTTGACCTTGAGTTAGAACAGTTAGATGTTAAAACAGCCTTTCTTCATGGTGATTTGGATGAAGAGATATATATGGATCAACCAGAAGGTTTTGTACAAGGTCGCAGTAGAAGATTAGTTTGCAAGCTCGGGAAATCATTGTATGGCCTGAGGCAGTCGCCCAGGCAATGGTACAAGAAGTTCGATTCCTTCATGGTGAGCCAGAATTTTATCAGAAGTGAGTATGATCATTGTGTATACTTCAAAAGTTTCAATGGCATATTCATTATCTTGGTGTTGTATGTTGATTATATGCTTATTGCAAGCAAAAGCATGGAAGAAATCAACAGGTTAAAAGCTCAGCTCTCTAGGACATTTGAAATGAAGGATCTTGGAGCGGCAAAACATATCTTGGGCATGGAGATACACAGAGACAGGAAGAATGGTAAGCTTTGGTTATCACAACAGAAGTATGTGGAGAAAATACTTGAAAAGTTCGGTATGAACAATGTGAAACCTGTTAATGTTCCATTAGCTTCCCATTTTAAGCTTTCTTCGGATTTAAATCCTAGAACTAATGAAGAAAAGCAGTATATGTCTCATGTACCATATGCAAATGTTGTAGGCAACTTAATGTATGCGATGGTATCTACAAGACCTGACATTTCACATGCAGTGGGAGTTGTCAGCAGGTTCATGGCAAATCCAGGGGAAGAACATTAGCGAGCAGTGAAATGGGTCCTTCGGTATTTGTGAGGCACAAGTGACCATTGCATCAGCTTTGATGGTCGTGAAGGTACAATCTGCGGATATGTGGATGTTGATTATGCAGGTGATTTGGACAAAAGGAGGCTTACTACAGGTTATGTTTTTACTCTTGCAAGTGGAGTAATCAGTTGGATGTCAAAGCTTCAAGAAACAGTTGCTTTGTCCACTACTGAAGCAGAGTATAAAGCTGCTTCAGATTCCTGTAAAGAGGCAATCTGGTTAAAAGGTCTGCTTGATGAGATTGGAAGGACGCAGGAGAAAGCGAATGTGTTTTGTGACAATCAAAGCACTATTCATTTGGCTACAAATCCAGCCTATCACAGCAAGACCAAGCACATCGATGTAAGGTATCACTTTGTGAGACATGTAATCGAAGGCGGCAAAGTGGTCCTCAAGAAGGTCTGCACACAGGAGAATCATGCAGATATATTCACGAAGCCAGTTACAGTAGAGAAGCTGAGATGGTGTCTTGCTTCTCTTGGCTTGCAGAAAAGATGATGAATGGGCATTAGGAAAATTTGTTGTCAAGGTGGAGTTTGTTAAAAATGTGACAACAAATATTATAAATTTACCTATGTAGTTAGAATAACGAAATGTAGGTTGAATAACGAAATATAGTTGGAATAACGACATAGACTAAGTTAAAAGAGGTGGCCCGAGGGGCTTGTATGCACGGAGAGAATCATTTAATCAATAAAAGTTTCCAAGTGTTTTTTTATCCTTCAATTCCTTCAGTTTCCAATTCAGTTTCTCCTATTATCTTGTTCGTTTCATTGTTTTCCCCACAACATAAACTACGTTGTCCCAACTCCTGATGATACATCTGGACACTGCTTAGAGTCTGGATACCCTCCTATAGATGAATTCTACCATCCACTGTCCCTCAAATGTGAGTTGATAACACCCTCGTAGCCCTGTCTCTGCTAAACGTGATGTCCCTAGATGCTCAACAATATCCTCATCAATCCTAGGTGAATTGCATCCCAGGGTACACCTAATGCCCCTATCCATAAGTCCTCTTGAAGGCAATGCTCCAAGCGCCTGCTGCGTCATATCATGGGTCACTGCATACCACTAAGTGTCTTCGCACTCCTCATCATGCCACTGTATGCTACAACCTGCCCCTGTACACCACAGGATATCGTCGGCTACGGCTATACCATCTTGTACTGTATAGTATCCCGCATGGGCCAAAATATCCACCACTCTGCTAGTAAACCCCCCATGAGGTGGGCTACATCTCCCCATCTACTCTAAAGGATCAGAGCGGCCTGACTCCTCATATGCCAATGACAATGACATCACTGCTCCTATCCTCCATAGCTCAAGTGTACCATATACCCATGAGAGAGCATTGTCTCTACATACTGCCATGTTTGGTGGCCTGTCAATGCCACCTCCTCTGACCAGCTCCTGCCAACATAGGCTAATCACCCTGTGACTCCATGCACGGTCATCATCTTGAGATAGCTCCTTTAAAGGGTGTACCCTCTTGTCAAACCATCCTATCACTAGGGATGTCCAGGGCTCTGATAGAGATCTGAAAATGTGTGCGCACCCAAACATCAAACCCATCGCACAATGACTACCATCACCTACTGACTCTATCATGTGATGGTAAATCTCACCTGGATCCCAACAGTGATTTGGCCCTCGTGTCCCTCTGGTAATCCATGGACTCTGCTGTAATGTGGCCATGGATGTATCCCGCTGCCTGGCCTGCTCCATGGGGTACCAGCTCAGTACCTCTCGCCATCCAACCTCAAGAAAATAATCAAATGCAAGAATGCCCGCACATAGAATAGTCCCTCCATCGTATGAGTGTTGCACCCTGTCGATGTATGCCTGAAGGGGGGTGCTTTGACACTCTAATGTGCCCTCTAACTACACCATTAGGGAATCCAACCGTTCCCCAATGTGGACCAACTTTGTCGCTAACTCGGCACAAACCACTCTCATGCCCTCCAGCTCCTCATTCTGTCGTAGGATAGCCTCTCGTACTGATGTGGCCTTCACCTTGAAAGCTAGAAGGTCGACCCGAAATTGATGGCACTGTTGTGTGCGACCATTGTCCAATACCTCTGTATCTCCTAGCGCCTCCTCAAGGGCTAGCCCAAAGGATGGTTGCACACCCTCCTCCATAGATACTCCAATATGCAAGGCATGCTCACTAGTCAGCTGCATGTGATTGTCATCCGACAATTCTGCCATAAACCTAGAGGCCTCTATACCTATCGACTCCTCAACAATGGTGGAGTTGTCTCCCGACACCTCGTCAACCTGTGATGCACTACAATCATTAGAGAACTCGGTCACAACCCCAGATACCCCATCAATGGATACCTCAACAATGGCTGGTGTCTCACTAACGAGTGTATGCTCAATTGTCTCCTCCCAAATCTTTGTCATACTCTTTGATGACCCATCAAAAGAAGGTAGAAAAAGTCTACCCACAGTACGCTGTAGGTCATTGCCCTGCATGTACCCTCTTCCTTTGTTATAGCTGCGAGGTCTTCGATTATCCTTAATCTGGAAAAATTCCTGTGAAGTCAAATGATCTCTGAAACCCTGGGTATGAGATTGGTACTTCGTGAAATAATCACCGCAGTGATCTGCCTCCAGCTCTTGAGGTCTGCCTACTCCTGTCTCCACTGCTAAGAAAGTGGGCATGGTGGGACGTTGTGAGACTTGAGGCACCATTGGTTGCTCAATCCAATGGTGAGAAGTACCCGAACATTCTCCATTCTGAAACCCCCATGGGATTTCTCTTTCTATTCTTATCTCCCTTATTACTCTGGTGAGATCCTGCACTAATCTGAGGAGGATATTGCCAAATTCCTTCCTATAACCTTTTTCTTCCATTGGAGACTTCCTTTATCCTCCTCCACTGGAACACAGTTTTCTTTGCCGGATGTGAACTCTGAAACAAGTTGAATCTGGTATTGCAATTGGAAGAATTTGGAAAACGGACACCACAGCAAATCTGAGAAAATCTTCTTCAGAGAACCTTCTGTTTCTCTCAATCCAGACCGAATTTGGGAAAGCTGCTCACAGGGGAAACATAATTGGTCCGTTTTGCACAAAATCCATGTCTCTGATTTTCAAGATTAATCTTCATTTGCTAGAAACATCCAACGCAAAACCGTCACTTGTTATCCCAACAAATTTCTACGTTTTTTGTTTCTGTAGCTCTCAAAGAACCTTCTGTTTCTCTCAATCCAGACCGAATTTGGAAGTCGGTTAGTTTATGGTTGAACCAAGACATGTAGCTCAACATGTGTTAAGGTACCTACATGGTACAATCCAAATTCGGTTAGTTTATGTTGAACCAAGACATGCAGCTCAACATGTGTTTAAGGTACCTACATGGTACAATTGGACATAGATTGAAGTGATGAAGTGCAGTTGTTAGAATATACAGATTCAGATTGGGCAGAAAGTGCAAAAGAATTACTTCAGTGAGAAAGAAGCAGACATTTGTCGCACTACGGTGGCTGAGTATATTGTAGCTTGGTTGGCAAGCTATGAAGCAGTATGGCTTCAAAAACTACTTGCAATAATAATTGTTCAGGTGTAGGTGTCGAACATGATGATAGGTCAAAGCACACTGAGATCTAGTACCAAGACATGGGATATAAGGCAGCAGTATGGCTCCAATACTATTCTATAGTCAAGTAGATTGTTGATAAAGCCTTTATCCCAGAATGAAGTCTTTATACCTCGTGGACAAGCTTGGAGTGATTAAGCATGTCTCTCTCAGCAAAAGTACGCTCATTTTTCCTGGGTTAGGTTAACCAAATTAGGGAGAATGGTCTAGAGTGTTGATGTGATAAGCATCAGGGATCAAACATGTTGGCCAAGAAATGGTCTGACAAAGGACAATCACTCTTCCTAGGTCATGTATGTTGACTATAGGATTAGGAAGAATGGTCCTAGAGGCCCAGAAGTACTCAGTTGAGTAGGCATGTTTCAGTATCGGGCTCAGACTCTCTAGATAGGTTGAATGAGCACATTTAGCATCATGGCCTAGAATTACTCATGTAGAGTGAGGCCTTTGGTGTTTCACCATGGGTCAAAGATGTTGACCAAGATGATGGTGAACCAGGACTAGTCTGTATACCATGGGTCTGAGGGACCAGAATCATGGTGACTAGTTGATGCTAATGATGTACCATAGGTTAGAGGTACCAACCAGAATTATGGTAACTAGTTGATGTTGTTGCTTTACCATGGGTCAGAATTGCTAACCAGGATTATGGTAATCAAATGATGTTCATGTTGATGATGAATTGTTTTAACCTTCTCTTAGAGAAATTTTTCAACAAGCGAACATTTGGATAGTCATTATGAATACCTCACTAGCTAAGAGGGAGTGTTGAATTTCGTAGTTATGGTCAGTCTTCATAATTAATGTTTTATCTGTTGTGTAACCAGCTCCAAAAAGAGAAGAAAAGAGATATCAACGCCTTATAAATGAGCCACTTCGAGGGGGCAACCTCCAATACATTACATAAATGAACAATTCTTGGATGATACAAATAAACAAAACCTCCTTCTATATATAGGAGTCCATGGGGCCACAATATAATCCTAGTGGGGCCACAATGTAATCCTAGCCGACCTAACAATAATAATGTAAGGGCACAATAATAACAATATGGGGGTTACGGGGGTACAATAATAACAATAAGGGGGGCTACACTAACATAATAAGGGGCTATACTATTAATATAGGGACTTAACATGCCCCTCTCCTTCAAACAAGTGTTGTCCTCAACGCTTGATTATTTCTTGATGCTTCTGTATAAAATTCTCATCCTCCCATGTGAAATATTTTACAGAAAAGTTCTTCCACTTGCTGAGATACTCTGAAATTGATTGTACTTGTCGAGTTCTTATTTCTATGACTGCTTCATAACTTCTTTCGATGTGATGTTGATCTTTCTGTTGTTTCATTAGATTTTGCACCAAAGTTGGGTTATCCTTTGAGAGTTGGAGAACTTGTTGTTGATGCTCGATGTGATCTTCCATTAATTTATCATCCATATTTGCTATTATTTCATCCTTCAAACCATCCAACTTAGCCTCCATTTCTTCTTTTAAACCATCTATTTCATCTTCAATTGCTCTTCGTAAGATTGAAACTTGTTGCACTTGGTACCGTAATTTTGATATCTCATACTGCAATTCTTCCACTTCATGCATCATAGTATAGATTTCTGAGGGCTTAATGGGTGTTGAATTCTTTTTAGGAGGCATTTCAGAACGCAATACTGAAATATATGCTCAATAGGCCCTTGGAATCACTTCAAACTGATTTTTCAAACAAGATTTATGCAATTCGGGAAAAACAATACACACCTTTTACTTTCTTTTGAGGAGCTCGATATTGGAATTGGATTATCTCTGTGATTGCGACTCTTCAATATCTGAAATTCAGTAATGAAATAGCCCTCTAAATTCTCTTTTGAATGCCACAGGTCTGACCTGATTTGGATTCTCCAAGACAAAGTTGTGTCCAATCTCCCACAATGACCTAATTATGGACTGGTTCAGTAGAGCGAAATTGTACGACTTGCCACGTGTCACTGTTTCGTCTTTTGTCTCTGAAATTGATATCCAAGAAACTTAAGTCCGTGTACTTGCGACCAATTTTTACGGCACTCCAATCCGATGCACAGAGAGAGAGTTATTGAACTTTTCCCACGATCACCTCTTTGAGATGAAATTCAGGAGCCTGCAAAAGCACTACCTTCCACAGATCATATCTCCAAAAATATTGCGAACCAAGATCTAAATTTTTTTGACAAATTTCCTCAAGATTTCAGCTTCGCACCATATGAATTTCCGACTCTGAACTTTCGTACAAAAAAAGTTATAGCGAAAATGCCACGATGACCTGTTTAGGAGCCTGAAAAAAGACCTAACTTCCACAGATGATATCTCCAAAAATATTGCGAACCAAGCTCTGAAATTTTTAGAAAATATTCCTCAGGATTTCGGCTTCGCACCCTAAAAATTTCAGCTTCTAAAACTTTGTAGAAAAAAATTTATAGCGCAAATGCCACGATGACCTGTTTGGAGCAGCGAAACCCTAGAATCCAAAGCTCTGATACCAAATGTTGTGTAACCAGCTCCAAAAATAGAAGAAAAGAGATATCAACGCATTATAAATGAGCCACTTCGAGGGGGCAACCTCGAATACATTACATAAATGAACAATTCTTGGATGATACAAATGAACAAAACCTCCTTCTATATATAGGAGTCCATGGGGCCACAATATAATCCTAGTGGGGCCACAATGTAATCATAGCCGACCTAACAATAATAATGTAAGGGCACAATAATAACAATATGGGGGTTAGAGGGGTACAATAATAACAATAAGGGGGGCTACACTAACATAATAAGGGGCTACACTATTAATATAGGGACTTAACATTATCCCTTCAAATATATGCAATAATAAATCCAAGACATGTTCTTCATGTCGGCTTCAAAATGAGGGAATTTTGAATTTCTAAATTTGAGTTTTTGGTTCCAAGAATTTCAAGTTGGCCTTCTAAAAGATCAAGTCAGCTTGATCATTCAGAAACACCACTTTGGGTTCATCCAATCACTATATATACCCATTAGTCTTCATCAATTAGGAGGAAATTAGGATTACTTATGTTCAAGCAAAGGTTCACTTTTGTTCAAGTGAAGGGGGAGAAAAACAAGGGAAGATGGTGTTTAAAGGGCAAGTCAAGAATCTGGGCAGACCTAATTTATGATGCAGTATCAGACTGATTTCTGAGGCAGCAGATCGAAATTTCAGGAGGCTGAATTTGTCTCTAGTTGACCAGGCTTGACCTGGGTATGTTTGTGGTCAAATTGACTTTATTTTTGTCTAGAAGGTCAGATTGTATCTCTTGTTGAATTGAATAATTTCTCTAAGGAAAAGGTGGTTGGGATTTTCCCCCAAGTCGGTTTTCCCAGGGTAAAATTCTGTGTTTTATGTGTTTCGCTATCTCTATATAATCCTACTAGCATTTTTTGTTTCTAGATCTTTTGTGTAATTGTTTTATGATGAATGTGAACACAAGAAAGATTAACATAAGAAATCATAAGAAGTAATTATCCTATTAGAAGATCTTTGGAAAATCAACAAATGCAACCTTGAAAGGAAGATTACTAGCTCAGATTATTAGACTGGAAACTTGTCGCAAAGTTACCCTTGGAAACAAATCCATTGTCACAAAATTTACCCTTGGAGCTCCTGATTTATCACTGTGTAGGGTCTAATTAGCCTATTATGGCCAGCCACAATGGTTGCCTTCCAAACAGACTTAGCTTGAATCCCTTGGCTGCAAGTATAGTGCCTGGAACAGACTGCAAATCAATTCCTGTGCCAGAACAATTTCTTCCCCTATGCCTCGTTATCATTTGGATGAGTCTCGGTACCCGGAACTTGGGTTGTCCGCAGAAAGGTCGCAATTTTCCAGAATTAGGCCTTGTCGTTGCGGCCCTACAAATCTTGCTGCCTAGAAAATTTGTGGTGGCCCAATATTCCACAGAAATGCCATCACTGACCTCAGACTGTACTCAACAAAACCGCAGATCAAATTCTACTGTCCAAAACAAGGCACATGCCGAATCTTCCAGTTGAACAGAGGACGTCACAATTTACCAAAATCATAGCAGAACTGTTCCAATGACCTATGCCAAAACAAGGAAAATAGGTGTCTAAGTAGGGTTGGATCAGCTTCACTAACACTAAACAAAAGGGAATAGATAGGATGGGATCACCTCCACTGAAGCTGATCAAGAAGAAGAGGTCCTAACCCTTAGAGCCTCAGTGCAAGAAAACAGAGATATCATACCCAACCACCGTCTATGTGTAAAACTATTCGACGTCGGCACAAAATTTCAAATTACATGTTAGCGCAAAAATTCAGAATGAAAAGTCAGTGGACGAATCACACTATAATGGAAAAATCAACGGAGCTAATAATTAATGAGTTGGCAGTGATAGTTCATTAATTTTCGCTTTGTTGACCATATTATAAATTTTAATGAAAAATTATATGCTATGAACGTTTAATGAAAAATTATAAGCTATGGACGTTTAGATATTCTCTAAGGTAAGTTCTATGAAGTAACTTTAATGCTCATTTAATGTAAATATAATAATAGTTATTAATGTTTGAATATTAAAGTTAAAAGTTAAATTTAATATTAATATTTAACTTTAAAAGTTTGAATATTTAACTTTTAATATTTAAATTTAAAAGTTATTTAAACATTTAAATATTAAAGTTTCATATCTAACATTTTAAATAGAAGTTATAATTAATAACTTCTATTTTAATTTATTAATTTAAAATTTTGAAGTTATAATTTGTTTATTTTATAAAAAATTAATTAATGTTTAATTAATATTTATCAATTATATATTAATTCTGATATCATTCATTTAATAAATATTTTTATAAGTATTATATATAAAAACTATATATTTAAATATTAATATATGTTTTTATTTTATTTTTATATAAATTTAATTTTTAAAAATTATAATATATTTTATCTTGTTTGTACTTGCCGTATCCGGATCCTGACTTCTCAAAAAACTGGCAGATCCGTATCCGAACCCTGGTAACTTAGGTTTTCCCCCTTTATGATGACTATAGCCTAAAGGGTTGGATAGGCTATTCCGTAGTCCCGTGGAAAATTAATCAATTAAGGACATTACAAGATCTCCGGGTTGATCCCCCAAGCTGGCTGCCTCCATTGCATGCCTCACTCGATGTCCCTCCCAGATTCCCAGATCAGGCGGGAATCGACACCAACAGGTTTACACTAGGTACCATCCATGAAATGTGGGCAAGTGCCCAAGGCTTTCCCTGCATGGTGTTCCTTGGTAAAATATGTATCAGTCCAATCAATTGCTAGATACTGGTATCTTCAGCAAAGTGTTCAATTTTCTCAAACTCCCAACTGGAATTTTGTTTCAATATGATGAATTGTCCAATATGCTTATCTATGATATAAACACATTTCTTCACTATGATTTCAACACAAATAAACCCAGCATAACATATTCTTTAAAACCAATAGGAATTTAGCCCACGGAGGGCAGCTCAATTGGCAATCACCGTGTTATGATTCATGAAGTATTATGTAAACCATGAGATTCAAGATTCAAATCTCCCGTCGGTCAAGCCAACCGGAAAACATAAAAATAAAACAATATGAATTTGAACAGCTAATGCCAAGCTTGAACAATCAAATAAAAACACCAAAATATTGTACCTGGAGGAATCTGTTTGATTCCCTGAAGAATATGGTTGATGGGAACCAGTAAAACCAATTTCCGGTTGGTCTCGAGTTGCCTCCTGTCCTCCACTGGTTTCCTTCTTTGACCTGTTCAACAATACAACAATATTAACTAAGCATAGAACCTCTCATTGCAAGTCAAAGTAGGAAAGTCTATAATGTATTGCAGATGTAAGAAAAAAATGATTGGAAGCTGTGTCTTACACAATTAATATCTCGACTATTTAAAAAAACAGACATCAGATTAGATACTATCATTGCCACATGGTTATCATAAAAACATAAAAATGAAAAGCATTCGAGATTCTTGCAAAGGACAAACCATGAATGTATTTGTAATACTAAGAATCATAAGTCACATGATAATGATTTCAAGATTTATGCCAAGGCTTCCTGCTAGGGAGAGATAGCATCATTTATCGTCCAATTCCGACTTGGAGATTCACTCAAAGAGGCCAGAAAGCAAGATTAAAATTGATCTTGTGAAAAACACAGGAGTAGAAACAGGAAATTCAAAACAACAAGATAACAAGGAAATTTCCATCCTAGAAAGGCCAAAAAAGTGAGTATATAATCCTGTACCCCAATAGGGAGTCCACATCTTTGCTGGAAAAACTGACTTCAACTTTAAGCAGCAGAGCCAATCCTTGCTTAAAGAGCTTCAGATACCCCAAGCTAAGAGGGGGATGGTTCCTCATTAAAAGTAGCTTTACACCAAGTTTTCCACAGAAATCTAATAGGAGATGGCCAAACCATGTGCTATAAATATCTACGACTGTCTCTAATCATCCAAGTGTCCCCTTGGAAGAGGACCGCTCCAAGAAAGCAGGGCAGTAAAGAAAAAGTTAAATTCAGCCCGAAACAACAAATAATTATATCATGGAACAGAAAAGAGTTACAGCAAACAAAGAACAAGATGACAAGGAAATTCCTCCTAGAAAGGCCAAAAAAGGGAGTATAATACTCTGCCCCAATAATCAGTCCACATCTTTTCTGAAAATAATGAATTTGACTTTAAGTAGCAGAGCCAATCCTAGCTTCAAGAGCTTCAAGTACCCCAGGCTAAGAAGGGATGGTTCCTCATTAAAAGTAGCTTTACACAGGGTTTTCCACAGAAAGCCAATGGAAGATAGTCGAACAGTGTGCCATAAAGAATCGAGATCTACAAATGTCTTTAACAATCCAAGCATCCCCGAGAAGAGGAACCATCCAAGAAAACAGGGCAATAAAGAAAAAGTTAAAATTCAGACTGAAACCACAAATGCTTACCCTCTGGAACAGAAAGAGTCACGGCAACCGAACAACAAGATGACAAGGAAATTGTCATCCTAGAAAGGTCAGAAAAGCCAGTATATAATCCTATGCCCCAGTAAGGGGTCCACATATTTACTGAAAAAACTGAATTCAACTTTGAGCAGTAGAGACAATCCTGCCTAAAGAGTTCTAAATACCCAAGCTCAGAGGGAATTGTTCGTCATTAAAAGTAGCTTGACACCGTTTTTTCCAGACAACCAATAGGAGATAGCCAAACTGTGTGCCATACAGATCTACGATTGTCTCTATAATCCTCCAAATATCCCCTAGAAGACTTTCTAAGAAAACAGCGCAGTAAAGAAAAAATTAAATTCAGCATGAAACCACAACCAAAAAGATCTTGGCAGATGGGTATCTTCTAAATCTATGCTCACCTGTTCCATTCTACCACAAATTGTCCATGCAGCAATTGTAACACCATAAAAACCCTGCTCTTAGCACAAATAATCCATGCAGAATTTGTAACGCCAACTTTATGAACCCTAGTCTTTATGGTGAATATTTGGTGAAGCATAAGCCACCCTATACTTTGCTCTTTAAAAAAGAGCGAGGCTTCCAAATGGACTAGCGCCTCCTTAAACCACCATGCTTCAAGATGTCTCACCCCCCGCCCTCAAATGGACTAGCACCTCCTTACACCACCATGCTTCAAGATGTCTCACCCCCCGCCCTTTGTTCCAAATGGACTAGCGCCTCCTTAAACCACCATGCTTCAAGATGTCTCGCCCCCCCGCCCTCTGTTCGAGCATGAGACAATAACAGAGTTCTCTAACAAGGTCATAAGGAGATTTTGCCACATATATGTATAAGGGGTTTCCACTATTCCATTTCCAATCTCTCCAGAGCAGACATGCCCCATGGAGCTGCATTATAAAAAGGCAGCAGGCAATTATCATACTGCAAATGGCCTCACAAACAGTGGTCTTAACTATTTAACATTTGAGCTCGGTTAAGATCATGCCAAGAATGTCATTGTTGATGCTCAAGTTCTCAAAAATCCCTCCTGTTGCCCCTCATATTATATGAAGCAATACAGGTGTGATAATGATATTTATCACACCGCCTGTGATATTTATCACACCACAGTCATACTTGTGATTTTCATCACATGTCAAAAACTTGGAAGATGACACTGATAGAGCATTGGATGGACTAGGGAACATTATAGGTGCAGGCTTTCACAGAGTCGACTCCATTGTGACAGTTTATCTGATGACCACCTCTGGGTGGGTACTATGATGGGAGTTGTTTATTTGCAGGTCTGTTTGATCGTGGCTTCTCCATAGTAGCTAGCCTGGAGAATTGTGCTATCAGTTGATTGATTTTGATTGAACATCTTAGTTAGAAGTTAGAACTTAGAGGACACTGATCCATCTCATCCTTGGATTGATTATTAATTTATTATATAGGGTGGCTTTATTGGTGCCTTCCTCATATTGCATACTTTTCATTGATGGATCAGCCTTCTATTGGATGTTTTCGATGACTTTCATGAGATGCTTTCCTTGGTTATGGAGCCACCAAGATAACATGGGTTTTCCCGACGTTATGGTTTTATTCTTGGTAAATCTTCCCATCATTTTGTGGGAGCACACCACCTTTATAGATTGTTCTATATTGATCTAGCCCTCATTTTGACTAGACATTGATGAGGTTTGATGACACTTGCATCTTATGGAGGAACACCCTAGCACATGTGGGTTTGTTTTGCATTGGTATAGCATCTTCATGTCATTGGTATGTGGTGCTAGGAGAGTGGTCCTCATTTGCATACTCTAATAGGTGGATTTCACCCTCTCAATCGCTAACTTGGATGTTTGAACCAGCATTGGTGTAAGTCGGCAAGGTTCGGTCATAGGGTGGAAGGTGTCGTCATATGATGGCCCCCACCTCCCTTTATATGGTCAATTGCATAGCTAACGCAGTTCCCATTATCAAAACCAATTTTATGATAAAATCACCGATTTTTAGGCAATGTACCGAAAAATTTCCAATTTTTCCACCAGCCAATTTTTCAGCCCGAAAATTTGTGATTTTTTCCTTCAGCAATTTTTCCCAAATTTTTCTGTTTTTTTCTGATTTTTCTTGATTTTTCCTGAGTTTTTCCAATTTTGAAAAAAAATGCATATATTTTGTATTTTTGAATGTTTTCCATGGTCTGTCAATTTTTGCTGATTTTTTCGCCAATGTTTCTGAAAATATGTTTTCTGGACCCATGACAATTTTTTGCCAATGCCGATGTTTTCAACACTGGTTTCGACTTATTGGAGCTTTATTACTTGGACGGTTGAAACACCCTTGCTTATTTAACATGGATTACATTTCCTAGTGGAGTGCTCAATTCATTCCTTCTTATTGAAACATGTGTTGAGGCATGATTAAATATTTTAGTACTTATGTAATGGGGCCGTCCCCTTGCTTTCATGGAGTTGTTGGGCTACTTTAATGACCTTGCACATATATTGGCACTAGAATATTTGGGTTTCACTCCTCATATCATGGATCTCATAATTGGCAATTGATCCAGTGGTTTTAACACCTTACTTGCACATGGTGCTAAGTCGCACCCCATTGAGCTCTTGATCGGATACGTGCACTCTTGTGCACACATCACTAGAGTAACTACCTTTTTATCTGGACTTAATTGGTGCTTCGAAGTTGCATTAACAGGGATATACAATCTTAGAGACCATGCAGAGCAAACTCTGGCCACACCGACAGATTCGGATCTCCTTCAGAAGCATAAGGAGGTTGTTGGGCATGCCAAGCGGCTGATTATGGATGGAATCAAGGACCATGTTGTACCGTACATAGCTAAGAAGAAGACAACTAATGAGATGTGGAAGGCCTTGATCTCCCTATATGAGGGAAAATCTGTCCAAAGGAAGATGCTGTTGGAGACACAGATGAGGTCATTCATGATGACCAAGGGAGAAAACATGGAGCATTTCCTCTTCACACTGCAGTCGATCAGAGATCAGTTGACTGCAACTGGTGCTAAGGTGGAAGACAATGTGATGGTTAGGACTGCCCTCAATGTAGTCACGGATGAGTGGGAAACCTTTGTCCAAAGTATCTTGGGCAGAGCGGACCTCCAAGATTGGGACAGCTTGTGGTCAGTTATGCGTCAAGAAAAACTCCGCAGATTCACCAAGAAGCAATATAGCTCTGGATCGAGCAAAGTGAAGAAAGAAGATGAGGAAGATGCAGCCTTGGCATCGAAGAAGCAGTCAAAGAAGAAGAAAGATCTCTCAAAGATCAAGTGCTTCCAATGTGGTAAAATGGGACATTTTGCCAGCAATTGTCCTCAGAAGAAAAAGGACAAAGAAGCATCTTCTTCCAAAGCTGTTGTGGCAAATGATGGGTCAAAAGATGGGATAGCCATGAGTGCTCATGAACCACGGAGGTGGGGTGACATGGATATGTAGAGGAGCTACATAGAAGAATTCGGGACCAAGGTTACTTGGGAGCGGGAGCGAAAACAGGGAGCAGGAGCAGGAGCGCCATTTTCACAAGTCCCAGTTTGGGAGCGTTTTTTTATAATATATATATGTGTCAACAAAAGCATGCAGAATGATGAATTAGACATATACAACAAAAATAAAAATAAAATAAAAATAAAAATTATTGAACCATATAAAAAAAATTGAACCATATAAAAAAATTAAAAAAAAACATAGATTGAACCATATTAAAAAAAAACAAAACAAAACAAAAAAACAAACAAACAAACACATAGATTGAACCATATAATATCAATCATCTAGAAGTTATAATATTCTAATCTAGAAGATTATGTTTCTAATCTAGAAGTTAGAAACATTCAACATATTGACTCTTGAGTCTCATGATTCATCAATCTTAAAGTTTCAAGCTTTCAAAATTCAATATATAACATTTATCATCATCGATTCATTGATGACCATATTGACTCTTGAGTCTCATGATTCATCAATCTTAAAGTTTCAAGCTTTCAAAATTCAATATATAACATTTATCATCATCGATTCATTGATCACCATAGTTGTACTTGTAAGCTAAGTGTAACATTTCCAACAAAGAATATTTAACATGAATTGAAATGTTATAAAATGAAACGAAATGAAACAACTTTCAAATTTCATGAAGCATCATATTCATAATTCATAATGAGTTATAAACTTATAACTGCCAACTTCAAAGTTTCAAACTTTAAACTTAAATTGTCATATATTGTTTACAAAAAATATCAAAATAAATATGAAATAGTCAAGTTTCAACAGTTATAAAATGTTAAAAACTACTAGAAACTAGAAAAGACTAGTAAATCTATTTTATCTATTGCTTGGCCTCTTGCCACGAGAAATGTCTAATTTTTTAAATTTGAGTAGATCGTGGTAATGGTGGTCTTCTAAGGCTTGGCCTTAATGCTTGTTGATATTGTCTTCCCTCAGAAAATATAATTAAAAAAATGTGAATAATTTCTCTAGAAATGTTAAAGGGTATTTGTAAAGATGTAAGAATGAAGAATAATTTCTCTAGAAACGTTAAAGGGTATTTGTAAAGATGTAAGAATGAAGAGAAGATACTTTATGTCAAACAACCACTTAAAGATAATGATCCAATAAAATATTTACACAAATTCCCAAGATGTAACCTAGAAGAAAATGAAAAAGCCCTAACCTGTGGTGTCTTGGATGAAATAATGTGAAAATTGTCAACCATAGAAATCTAGATGGTTGTAAAGATTTAAAAATCTTAAAAACGATGGCGTATTAATAAACACTGAACACATATTGAGAAAATCACATGATACATCTAGTTTTTGGAACACATCTAACAAAATATCATCTTAAAAGATACGGTAAGATATTGTAATGTTGGGGTCACATTAGGCAGCTTAAACTGGGGCTTTGATTTTGATATCATTGTGCAAAAAGCCACATGTTTTTTTATGTGATGGCCACTTAAGAAAAAAAATGGGATCTTGCCTAATAAAATATAATAGAGTTAAAATCTTAGAGCCGTAAGTGAGTTCCCAGGGGGAGAATGGGATCTGCACTTTAGCTGAATGCTTAGGTATTCATCATATCCAACAGGGGGAGAACATGTAGAATGTGTTGCTAAGGAATAAATTAATTTCTTTTAAGGAAATGGGAAATTCAACCTAGAAGGCATATCATTAATTATCCAAAGTTTAAGCAATTGCATTTTCATCAATTTGTTACCCACTTTGCCATTAAGGTCGAAAAATCTCTAAGAAACAATAGATGGGAAAATACACAAGCCCCCATCTCATGCAAGCAATATGGCCATGATCTAAAAGGGTAGAGGCATTCTTGAAACATCAACAAATATTTCGGTCATCCATCACTGTCTCCAATAAGATGGCATATCTTGATTGCAAAGGACTGTCAACTTGGTTTCAATGTAAGAAAGGAGTAGGTGTAAGGCATTAACAATAGTACAAAGAATGATTTCATAATATTTAGGCCCTTTTTACAGTGGAGAGAAATTGTTGTTGAATTAAATACTGAGTTTCAAAGGGTCATATATTCTGCTTATAATAACTACAACACAATGTGTCTTAAAGCTAAGCTTTTGTTTTTATTCCTTAATGAAAATTAGCCTTTAATCATATCTTGACAGTTGATCCTTGCATAAAAACGAATAGGATGTATGATTTTCAACTAGTTTGAACAAAATCCATTCCACTTTATGGTAGGAAATTTTGTCTCAAGATTGTTAAAAGATATACCTTTCCTAGGTTTACAATAAAATAATGGCCATTACCAAATGGAATTGTACCATAATATGTTAAAAAATAGTTGATACACAATTATATTGACAGTATAGTTAGGTTGGCAAATGGATGATTTAAGCAAATGGAGAGCAAGTAATTTAATTTAGGACCAAGTCTTTAAGCCAAAAAAACGCTCCCGAAAATGCTCTCCCTAAAAAAAATGCTCTCGAAAACGCTCCCGAAAATGCTCTCTCCCTAAAAAAATGCTCCCTTCCTAAAAAAACGCTCCCTCCCTAAAAAAAACGCTCCCTCCCTCAAAAAATGCTCCCTAAAACCCAGGGAGCATTTTTCCTATTTAGAGAGCGCGCTCCCGATGTGCTCCCAAAACTCTCCTGCTCGGAGCGCGAATTAGCAGCGGGTTCGAGAGGGGGGCGGGCGCTCCCCGCAACCCTGGGCAGGATCCTTGAGCAGCTCATCTCTTGGATCACATGCGAGCTACGGCAACCTTAAGACAGTAGCGGGACAAGTAGAGCAGTGGGTGCATAGATCATAGATGAAGCAAAGGCAGATCTGAAGGTTGGAAGAAGCAGCGCTGTGCAATGCAGCAGCAGCGTAGAAGCAGCAGCAATGCAGAGGTTGATGTGACTTCAACAGCGCAGCGCAAAGCTGCTTACGCATTGCAGAGATGCAGCAGCGCAGAAGGCTTCAGAGGGACAACGCAGTGCAGCAGCAGCGTGAGAGATTTCAGCACAAGGGGCTGATGTGACTTCAGTATTGCAGAGGGAGTCTGCTTACGCAATGCAAAACTATAGTTGTGCATCATCCTTCAGATGCCAGCACAGATTTGTAGCCTATGGAGCTTCAGTGATGAGGATGCAGCCCATCTGACTTGTCTGTCAAAGATTGGGCAGGAGATTCAGTTGTTTCTCTCAATAACTAAAATTGCAGTGCAGCAGATCAGCAATGGCAGTGCTACCCCTAGCACAGATGCAGCAAATTGAGAAGGAGCTGCAGTACAGAGGTTGCAGTGGCAGTGGTAGAGTCATGGGCAGCAGTACAGAATGGCAGCAGCAATGCAGAGTTGAGTCGCAGCAAGCCAAGCTTCAACAGCACAAAACCAGTGCCCAAAGTCTTGTAATGCATAGTTTGATGTATTGCTAGAGCACACCCTTGATGCTAAGAGGAAGTGTTGAGATTTTGTGTATTTGGGGTAGCATCAGTTGTGCTCTAAGTCCCAAATTTTGAGGAAGGACTAGAGTACACTTGATCTACAAGACCCAGAAATTGATTTGGGAAATTTCATCTGGTTTAGGAGATATTAAATTAATTAATTATTTTAATGTATTTCTTAAGTTAAAACTTAGGGAACTTAAATAATTAAAGTGAATTTAATTAAACATGTGATGAAATTGTCTTAAGTCACACGGATCAAGCTTTCTTTTAATCTTAGCCATTGATTCAAGATCTGATCATGGTCGTTGGTTTCCCAACGAGAAAAGTATAAAGGAAAGGCTTGGGGTCATTTGTAAAGGCACACAGAGGCAGAGCACTAAAGCTAAGCTGAGATTCTAGGGCGAGTTTGCTAAGAATTCTCAGAAGTGTTTCAGCTGCAGAGAGGGAAATTCAGACCAAGGGGATGATCTAATCCCAGGGTCTAGAATCAGCAGGAGGCAGAGATCAGCTCAGAGAGGCAGCACAAAGAAGCAGGAGGGCAACAACTTGTGCTACGCAGGTGTTGCACAGTCCCTCAAGGACAACGTAATTGCTGCAGGAAACCCTCAAGGGCTACACAGAGACCCTAAGGGGCAGCGTAAGGCCTACGTCACCCAGTCTGGGGTAACGCAGACCTTTCCGGAGCAGCGCTGAGGGTCAGAGGGGCTTCAGAGGCTGACGCAAAGGCTTCAAGGGCAGCGCTGGGGTTTCTAGGCCCTAATTTTGGCTGAGTTCTGTAAATGCCGTTTGAGGGTGTGGATCAATCATTATTTTGGCTTTAGATCAGCCAGTGAGCTGTAGATCTATTTTATATCTGTCAAGTTTTCCAGATCTGGAACCCATGCTTGTATTCAGAAAAAATCTTAATAATAAAACCCTCCAGCAACCAAAGACTGGTTTTCCCGCATTGGGTTTTTCTGGGGACTATTTGTCTAGAAATAACTGTGTCACTTTCTCTATGTGTGAATGACCTTGTTCTAGATCTGAATTGGTGGAGATCTATTATGTGTTTTTCTTCGATTTTAACTTGAATTTATTCAGTTAATAACTTGTCTAAGTAGGAGGAGCATAACCAGATTAACAGTAAATAATTTCTGCATAAAGAGTAAATATTTAGAAATTTCCACAAGCTCTACCCCCCTCATTAGCCCTCACTCAATTCGTAGTATGTCTTGATCTATCTAAATAAAAGAAACTTTTGAATGTTTGAACCCTAATGACTCATGAGCAATGAAACACAAAATCTTAAGGGAGTATTTGATGCATCTATTGAAGCTTGTAACCCAAGTTGTTGTCCCCTCACATTTTGACATAATTTGTTGCTCCATTTTTCATCGTAATCCTATCTTTTTATCTAGAACTTACCTATATTACCCTAGATTTCTAAGTCTTTAAGCTCAAAAGACTTCAACAAGCATCTAGAGGTAAATGTTGTTTATTTCATTCCATTTCCTAAAGTATTTAGTAGGTTAAAGGGGGATTTTAAGCTAACCTTACTAATGATGAATTGCTTAGTTTAAATATTGCACCTTTAAGTTAATTTTGGTACCCAAGTCTGATGATTGGCATATATGCGCCTACCCAAATGAGAAATGATCACATGGGTTTTGAAGGCCGAGTTGGCAATATGGAGTTTGTCCCTTGGTTCGCGCCCAGGTTTCTTCAAGCGAGTGTGAGATCCAGGTCAATATTAGTTGAATTTCCTTGTGCGCAAGTCGTTAACAAGATCACCCTTCGCGATGCAAAGTTACTAATCGTATGTGTTTCATGCCATTCGAATAGTATATCAAGATCTGGCTGTCTCAAAAAGTTCGATGAAGAGCTGCCTAACAAGAACAAAAACACAGGAAAAATGGCGGAGCAAAACCCTAGTTGAACATGGCGGTGTGAAACCCTAGCTGCACACCGGTGAACATGGCCGACTTGGTTGCCCTGCTGCACTGAGACAAATTGGTCATGGTATTATGATCGCCATGGGCGGGTTAGGGACTAGTGAACAGGTGTAAGTCTTCACGCCTTACACGAGGCCCAAGTTAAGGCGAATAATTTAAGGGAGCGGTCGACCTCTGGACCCCATCAGTGTCGGTAGGCTGTTACAAGCAGCAGCTTGCAAATTTCTCGGAACACTTCAAGCTCAGCAACAAAACACTGTTTATGGAAGAGTAGCAAGTAGGCTACTCAGATACACTGGACTCATCACAGATCTGGGTCGAGTCTCCACATCAGCATCCAGTCAGACGCCCACCGGATGATATGCAATGACCGAAGCAACAAGTGGAACCTTGTATAACTGACATGGAGGTCGGTGGGTCCTCCCACAGCGTATTAGGGTTTACTGTACCAAACCCTGCAGTCTCAGTGGGCATTGATAATTTTATTCCAGACGCACAAGACCAACAAACCTTCACCTTCTTGTCGCCCTCCGATTTGAGATTATGGGAGTTTGAACAAACCACACATTTTCCTGAGGAGTCGAGCGTTACTGATGTGGCGACTGGGGGCTTTATCGGTACAATATCGGATACCTTCGGTTTCGAGCAACTTGGTATTCATATACCTGGCGACATTAATAAAGAAGCTGATATACCGAGGCCACCTCCCTCTGGTAAAACTTCGGGTTTCTTTGAAGGTATTTCACAGCATATACCTGCACCAAAAGACAACAAGGCCTCTGATTCGGACAAAACCCTACCTGAGTTGATGGAACAAGCTCAGGCACACCAGGCCCCAAGGACAAGAGGGAAGAAAATTAAGTGTACAAAGGTCCGGGAGCGGGGAAGGCTATTGGTTTTTGGGGAAGGCATCAGTATGGCACAGGCTGAAGAAACTAAGCAAACGGTGGTCGTCGGCCGCATGGGAGCAGGGAAGGCTATTGGTTTTTGGGGAAGGCATCAGTATGGCACAGGCTGAAGAAACTGAGCAAACAGTGGTCGTCGGCCCGCATCAGAGGACGTAATTACTCTAAAGCCAGGTTGAAGAAATGGACAACAGAATCTAGGGTCATGTCCTGAATCAACTTCTTGCGGTCCTCACTATGAACTGTGGTTGGTTTTATCTCATCTTCCCTCACCCGAAATAGGCGAACTGGGTCTTATCAAAATTTTGGCACATTGAGATGACATTGGTACTTCTCAAGCGATGGATGCCTCTTTTCGGCCCAAATAAGGAGAAACTGGGTGTCGGTCCAATTTGGGTGTGATTACCTGGCTTACCACTCCAATTTTGGATGGAGGATGTTCTTAGATGTATTGGCGATGATCTGGGGATATACCTGGACCATGACAGATCCTATATGGAGACTGGCAATATATCTATGGCCAGAATTTTGGTGCACCTGGACACTCGGGAGAGGATGGTGGAAAGCCTACGACTGCAATACCGAGAGATCATCAAATGGCAAAAATTGGACTATGAGGGGGTGCCATTTCGCTGCCGTAGATGTCACAAAGTGGGCCATCTGTACAAGGAATGCCCATTGATAAATGTTGCAAACATGGAACATACCAGGGTACAAGAGCACGAAGGCACACAAACACAAGTGGTTCCTGCACAGTCCACCGTTCGGGCGAATCCTACTGCTCAGTCGAGAAGATAGCGAGACGCTCGGAAGGAACCGCAACCATCTGAAGAGCGGCCACCTCATGCCAGGGTTACAAGATCTCACATTTTCGGTTCCGAACCAATTCCGGGTATTACAATCTCTACCTCTGTCTCAAAATCTTCTATTCTTTACAATTCTGATGTTCCAAATTTTTCATTAGCAGCATCTAGTTCTAGTTTAAATACTTGCAAACTCAACCCCATCACCTGTCCTATTGCATTTGCCCCTCCCTCCTACCGTGTACCCGACCCTGCCATACTGCAGGGCGGCCTCTATTCCCAAACTAACCTGATTGATACATCGGATAACAGCATCTCCCATAGGTATAACCTCAAATCTTTGTCACATGCTAATCCTCATCATACCTTCGGCCTAGGGGATGATCCTTCTTTTAAACATCAAAAAAACTTCCAGGGGCACACCATCCAGTTTATCCAAAGCCATTCTCTAGGCAGGGCTCGAAATCGCCTCTGGAAAACAATACTCCATCGACCGAGTTCTTAAAACAAAAGGCAACCCTAACCTAGTTACCACATGATTTGCCTATCCTTCAACTACAAGGGTTTGGCTAGCCCGGGCAAAAAGCTGGCTCTAAGGTGATTGCTATTATTAGAAAGGATTGATGTTATTTTCCTCCAAGAGACCCTGGGGGATGGGGACTCCATTTTATCCTCCTTTTTACCGGGCTGGACCTATTATCCAAGATAACAATTAGGTTTGTTTCGAGTCATGAATCAATTAGGTTAAGTTAGGGTCGAATAGGATCTTTTAAATTTGTAATTTTAAAAAAAATTGCACATATGTGAGGGGTCTTGAAGGTCATCATTCATGTGATACAGGTCAATGTCAAAGAAAAATCTAAAAATATTTCATGCATGAGTAAATCTGGTCATTAGAGTGAATTTGACACTTTTACCAAAATCCGCAGTGAAATCAATGTAAAACAGACGACATTTGCTACGAAAGTTCTTAATACTCTGTTTTTTCCAGCGTTATGTATTTTTTTATCTTTTTGGGCAGTCAACGCAGTAAAGAGGTGGTTGAGTCATCAAATGACATTAGGAGTATCATTGGGCCACTTGTTTAAGGAGGCAGCTCAGCAATCAACTCCACATGGCTGACATGGCTGACAATTCATCAAGTCAACAAAGCATGCCAACTCATCAATACAGCTCACCATCTCAACTCAAGCTCACGAGGTCTTAACTCCAATGCATAAAATAGCCAACACCTCAACATGTCAGTTTGGTTCGATAAAAATGATACAAGTTGAATTGAAGAAAAAGGGTCTTAAAATGATTGTGCAAGATGATGATGTTACTCCATGAAACATATTAAGGCAACACATTTTTTATCACATTTTGTCTTATGCTATCATAATCAGGCATATATAGGCTTTAGAAGTGTTTTTGAGGTTAAAAAAGGAGCAGAAAAATATCAGTGAACTAGGTACTTTCATAGCGCACTCCAGGCTTAAAGGTGATTTTTCGCTACGAAAGTACTATAGGTTTCTTTAAGGGAAAACTTCTTAAAAAATCTCAGAACAAAATGACTTAGAGCATGTGTTTACCTCATTAGCATCAAGGAAGACCCTCCAACAGTCAGAAAGGTCAAAGATTATCCAAAAGGTGGATTTGAAGTGCGCTACGAAAGTTCCTGTACATGATTGTTTTAGCAGTCAACTTCCAGCTCACTTTCTGATCAAATGGAAAGGGATTTTGGAAATTTGAAGGAGGTTTATGAGCCCATCTACAATAACCTCTCTCAGTTTTTGCCCAGCCATCAAGGTTTGGAAAATATGCAATCATCTTTGAGGCCTATTTTTCTGAATTTTTACTAGCCAGATTTGTGTAAAAAAAATTAAAATTTGACTTGGTGGAGGTCCAGCTCAGCATTTACGTGGCATGATGACACATCAGCAGTCCAGTACACTCAGAAAATCAGTTGGTTGCATTTGATAAGGGTTATTAAAAGAACTTGTTGAGCTATTTAATGAAAGAAGAGTCATTTTTGTATTCAAACTCTACCAAACAGAAATATCCCTAGAAAGTCTCCAAGTGATGTAATTTGATTAGAAATAGGTCTCTTAGGTAGGAATTCGAGGTTGGCCCAGGTGGCAGCCATTGTATGAGACCTCACTCTCTATAAATGAGGGAGTTTTTGAGTTTGAATGGGTTGATGATTGTTATGAAGAAGCTAGTATGTAAATTTTCTCCATCAAGCTAATACACAGTTGCAGCACTTGTCTTTCAGACCAAAAATTTCTTTTAAGCTTATGTGTTTGTGTTCTTTCCATTTCTCATATTATCATCAGCTTCATATTCTCATGATTACTTGGAATTCATAAGCATTATGCTCCAATTTCCTTCGTGTGTTATGTGTATGCTGTAAAAAGTTATCTTTTAAGCTTAATTGTCTCAGCTTCCATGAAATACATTTGCTTGTGATTGAAGTCCCATAGCTGACTCCATGCCCAATGGTAGCCTTTCATACATCTTCCACCTGCAAAATCACTTAAAATACAAAAGAGTTGGCCATCTGCAATATAAGTTTCATCTCGAGTATTCATTTGTTTTCTTTGAGAGAGCACTCTCTGACTGGAAGGGCTAACTTTCAGTCCAAAGTGGTTTGAAATAGTTGCATTAGGTTGACCATTGAGCAGCCCAGTTGGTTCAGTGATAACAGGACTTCCCAGATCCTAGATGTGAGAGGCGGATTTGTTATCGGTTTCAATAGCAGAACCATCAAGGTGGAGAACATGTGGGGATGCGATGGTGTTTTGGGTGCTGACATCATGTCCACAGAACTTGACATCCCCATTCGAATGATCGACATATATGGGCCACGTCACAATCGAGTCAGGATTCTGGGATAAACTTATGGCCTCATCGATCATGAATGGGGATAATATATTATTGGTGGGGATCTAAACTACTCTGTGGGACTAGCAAAATCATGGGGCTCCAGAGCATAATCGGACCCCCTGACGGCATATTTTGAGCACCTGATGGATACTGCAGAGTTTCTGGATATTGACATGGCTAAAAGATTGCCTACATGGCGTAACAGAAGGAATGGGGATGATGCTCTTGCCCAAAAGCTCGACCACTTTCTCATCAAAGCTAAATTAGTGGATAGAGTGGAAAGGATGAGACAATGGATGGGCTCGGCAGGTATCTCAGATCATTCCGCTATTTTCTTTGAAGTTATCAACGCAAACTGCAAACCTAAATCACCTTTCAAGTTCAATTCCACATGGCTCGCTGAGCCTGAATTCCACAAAATTGTTAAGGAATCCTAGATCCACTGTTGTCACGAGCCTAGCACCATGTCGGCAATAGTCATATCTAACAACCTGGCTAGGATTAAAAAATAGGACAATTAAATGGGCAAAGGAGAAAAAGGTTAAAGATGAAGCTTCACTAGTGAAGATTGAACGAGATATTGCTGAGATGACTGAATGGAAATTAGGGATTCCAATCCATTGACATGAAAAATCACTTAACTAAGTTGGAAGCAAAAAAGATCAAACTTTTGAGACAGAGAGAGGAAGCCTGGAGACTTGAAAGCAGAGCAACCTGACTCGAAGCAGGGGAAGACGACACGAAGTTTTTCCAGCAATGCGCCAAAGGCTGGAAGATTACCAACGCCATATGGGAATGGAACTACGGGATCAGTCTGGCAGGGTCACCAAATCACACAACCAACTCGCGGACATGGGCATCGGACATTTCTCTCATTTGTACAAAGACCCTTGGGAGGCAAATATAGCATAGGTACTTAGCAATGCCAAGACAATGCCCAAGTATGTGGATGAGGATGTGCGGAAAATCTCAACAAACTGGTTACCCTGGGGAAATATAGAAGTTGTCCTAAAATGGTTCAAAAGAGACAAAAGCCCAAGCCCAGATAGTTGGCCAATTGAATTTTATCTTACTTTTTTTGAGGCTATTGGTAAGGATTTATTACTGGTCATTGAGGAGTGCAGAGTCACTGGAAGGATGTATGATGGTTTCAATTCCACTTTCATTGCCCTCATACCTAAAGCAGACAACACCAGGACTTTCAATGACTACAGGCCTATCTCTTTGTGCAACTGCATTTACAAGATCATTTCCAAGATTGTCGCAAATCGCATTAAGTAGATATTATATCAGCACATATCAAAGGAACAATTTGCCTTCCTCAATCATAGACAAATTCATGAGGCCATTGGCACCGCACAAGAAGGATTGCACTCCATCAAACTCAAAAGCCTTAAAAGCATCATCCTCAAGATTGACCTGGCAAAGGCCTTTGACCGTGCCTGCTGGACATATCTACAACTTATTCTTACACACATTGGTTTTCCTCACCCTTTCATAAACTGCATCATGTGTTGCATCACATCTGCATCGTATAGCATTCTAATCAATGGTGTTGCCTCTTGATTTCTTCCATGTTGAGCGGGGTCCCAGACAAGGTTTCCCATTATCACCCTTACTCTTTCTACAGATCATGGAAGGATTGAGCAAACTCATATCCTCTGCTAGGACTTCTGGAACATTGAACGGGGTCAAATTGACTGATATAATCTATATTTCGCACCTTCTATTTGTTGATGATGTTCTAATATTTTTAGATGGATCCATTCCGGATTCCACTTGTTTCAATCGGATATTATCTATTTTTTGTAAAGCTACAGGAATGCAGCCCAACCTCAACAAATCTACCATCATGACGGTCGGTTGCTCCCTCCATGAGCAAAGCAAAGGCACGCTCTCCAACAGTTTCAATTCGGTCGTCTCGACATTGAGGAGGGACTTAAGTATCTAGGCTACAGACTCAAGCCAAATGATTACCGTATAGCGGACTTTTCTTGGCTCATAGCAAAAGTAGAAAGGCGTATCAACATATGGCAACAGAAGTGGTTATCCAAGGCGGGCAGATTAGTATTGATCAAGTCGGTGTTGGAAGATATACTGGTATATTGGATGGTTTTGGCCCAAATACCCAAAGGTGTTACAGCCATAATACAACAAATCTGTCGCAGATACTTATGGAGGGGGAACCTGGATGGTCGGACATTTTCTTGGGTGAAATGGGATAAAATTGCGAGACCAAAACAATGGGGAGGATGGGGTTAAAGCACTTAAATTTGTTTGCTATTGCTCTTGCAGCAAAAATGGGATGGTTGATGTTAACTTCTAATAGTCTTTGGCAAGAGGTTATATACTACAAATATATTGCTCCTTTATCCACACTGGAATGGATCTAAGGCCCAATCAGATGCAAGACTGGTACTTCTGCTATATGGAGAGTCGTCTCAAACTCTATTTTATTAATTAAAGTAGGACTGGCCTTGGCAAATTGGTTTTGGTACACTTGTTAGGATCGGTATTGATGCGTGGTATGGCAGTCGACAAGATCATTTACTACCACTGGCACTTAGACAGTTCCTCTGTTCGACTGGGATCTCTCATTTTATCACAAATCGCTAATGAGATAAACTCAACTTGGATCATACAGGCGTGGAAATCGTCTCAGGCACTTGGGATTCCTGACATTTGGCATGATGAATGGAACAAATATACCAGAGGACGCGAGGCATCACATGTCAGAACCACTAACAGAGAGGATGTGCTTATTTGGGCGGTTTCTCCCCGTGGTAGATATACTCCGAAAGAAGGATATGTCAGGCTTATTATGGAACTAGAGCCGAATGGCCCTACATGGTGGTCGCAGCCTCTCTGGAAACTTAAGGCGCCCCCTAAAGCACGACTATTTATGTGTTTCCTGCTGACAAATAAAGTACCAACCGGGGATAATCTCTCTAAGCGATCCTTCCACGAACCCTCCCAATGCAGCCTATGCAAAGAACGGGGTGAAGACATTAATCACCTCTTCTTGACATGCCCAACTTCAATTTTGGTCTGGCAAGAGTTTCTATATCTTTGGACATCGGCATCAAATGGCAAGGAGATAAGCTCATCTCGACATGGAAAACCTGGTGGAACTCCATCACTGAAAATCTGGAACCTGCCCCTACTTGTCTGTTGGGGCATCCGGTTGGCTTGCAACAAGATCATCTTTCAGAATTCCCACCCCCATTGGCATATCACTTGCAACAACCTTATGGCCCTATATCTTATGATTTCTGAGGAATGTCCCAATATATAGAACAGGCTCATCATCCCTGAAACTTTGACAAATCATACCCATGGGCATATTTTGATGGATCCACCAACAATGATGGTTGTGGCGGAGGCGCAATATTATACATATCAGATAATCATTATTACAAGCTCAAAATGGGATTAGGTCGAGGCACAAACAACTATTCAAAATTAAACAACCTCAAACTTCTTCTCATTTTTGCACTTGAGAAAAACTGCAACAGGATTCAGATCTTTGGGGACTCTATAATTGTTATTAATTGGATAAAAATGTAGCTCGATGTCACGTGCACACACTCAGAGGCTTACTGGGTGAGGTTATTACTCTAAAATCACTCTTTGATTTTATTGTATGCTCGCACATTTACAGGGAAAGGAACGAGATTTCTGGCGGCCTTTCCAAAGAAGTCGCGCATTTACCATGGGGTCAATGGTTGATACATGAACAAGAGTACCAATATTATCACAGGCCATTTATTGAGGATGCTGCAGCTGATGAGCCGAATGATCGATCCATTTGATCATTTCGGCTGTATGTTTTTTTATTTTGATTAGCTGTTATCTGGATGCTTATGATGGACTTTTACTTATTCTTAGTACATTAACATGTAATTAAGTTATGTATTACTGCCTTTACTTTGAATTGATGTGGACAGATGGTTGGACCATTTTAGACATATGCATAATCTATATGCAGATTATACAACATGTAATTTTCTATCAATTTTGATTAGTGACAATTACGTTTTTTTCCTGGGAATAAAAAAATCTGGTTGTCTCCAATGCCATTCTAAGTTTGTCTAGAAGATCAGACAAGATTAGAGAGGGTCAATCTGATTAGTTATATTATCTAATCTTCATACTTTATTTCACAAGAACAAAGGAATCGGGTTAATCCCTGTAACTCTTCTCTTCCACATTTGTATTCACTTTATAATATAAATCAAGGGCAAAGAAAGGAAAAGAAGGTACTTCATTGAAGAAAGATTGTAAAACCACCTGTGCGATATTGTTGTAACATGAATAGATCTTTTCATAATATAAATCTAAGTTTTGATTAATGGTATTGTTGTAATCATTCTCTTGCGCCTGTAAGTAAATATCTCGTTTCCCAGTTGGGAAGGGCCCACTAAACTGGGACACGAAGCTACCCTATATTTTGCTTAGTCTAGTTATAGTTTTAATTTAGGGATTCCTCTTTCTGTAGTGTTTAAATTGTAGAAATTTCACCCCACTCTGGTTTTCAGTTTCACCTTATCACTCCCATATAGTTAAATGCCCATTCCCATAATCATACATTCAAAATTCTGAAAATGAAATAAATTTCTGAAAACACAAATTTGGGAATTTCACAAGTGCTGGAAATGCATAAATAAAAACACAGAAAAATAACAATGTGATTTTTGGTCAATGTGACCCTGGAAAAACCCCTATAACTCTTGGGGAAAACCAGTTTGAGAGCTCTTCTTTATTTCTGAAAAATGCTTTTATAGTGAAACAGAAATACACAGAAAAACTTCAGCAACCACAAATTTACTTCTCTCTGTTGAAATTTGGTACCGGAGGACAGGTGGTTCCCTAAGGCTTTAATCTTTGGCCTAGGGAAAAGTGTCCAAAAGAATTTAATTTTTCTCCTAAAGTGACTTTATAAAGTTATAAAGTCAAATCTAATTTAAAAGTGACTTTAAGTGATAAAGTTACTAAAGTCTAATTTTAAAGTGACTTTAATAAAGTCAATGTAAAATTAGAAAGGAAAAGTGACTTTGGAAATAAATGACTATGTGGGTCTTTATTAAAGTGGGGTGAATTAAAAAATAGAAAGTGAGATTTAAATGAGCATTTAATCTCAGCCCTAGATCTCAATCTATTTCAGCCATTGGATTTAGGGATTCCCAAAAGTCACTTAGGGTTAGGTTAAAGGAGGAAAATGAGGGAAAAGGTCATTCATTCTTTCATGAGAAGATTGAGAGAAGGAGAGCAAGAGGACAAGGGAGATTTCCGGGCAAAGGAGGAGAAGGAGCAGTACTACACGCATTCCAAGGCAAAGATTAAATAAGACAAGTGCAGCAGATTTAGCAAACAGCAGGCTGATTTTTGCACGGTTTCCTAGGCAGGGAGGCCGTACAGCAAGGCCGTACAGCAGGGCCGTACAACAGGCCGTACAACAGTATTTGGCACAGAAATCGAGGCAGCTAGGGGCTGTACCGTACAGCTGAGTTTTGCAGCGTTTTTGGCACGATTTTCGAGGTCCGTACAACAGCATTTAGTGCTGTTTTGGCACAGATTTCGAGGTGGCCGTACAACTGCATTTATTGCAGATTTCTGGGCACGCAAATCGAGAAATCCGTACAGCATTTATTGCTGTTCCTGTTTTGCTGTTTGTGCGTTTTCCGAGGCGGTGGTTAAGCACGGAAAAAGAGATAAGTTGTAAAAGTCTGTTTGCTGATTATTTATTTTGCTGAATATTTCTATCACTGTAAAAAGCATTTTTCCATAAATAAGAAGGAGCTTTCGAACTGGTTTTGTGGTTTTCCTGAGTTTAGGGCATAGTGGGTCACCTTGACCAAAAATTACTGAGTTATGATGTGTTGAATGACTGTTTGTTACTGCTGTTATTTTATTTCTGCATTTTCAGCATTCTGAAAAATTTCCAGAATTTGTGTTTTCAGCAAAATTTATTTTCCAGTTTATTAAATTTATGGATATGGGAAAGGGCATTTAATTATTTTGGAGTAATAAGGTGAAAACTGAAAACCGGGGTGGGAAATAGAATTTTCTACACTCTCGAATTCCGCGCTTAGCCACCACCTCGAAAAAAGTGCCAACAACACAACAGAAACTTTACAGCAAAATTACAGCATTAAATGATGTACATACAGCGTAGAAAACTGTGCCAGAACAGCTGTATGGACTACCTTGAAAGTCATGCCAAACCCAGTTGTACGAATTTCTCGAAATTCGAGCTCAAAAAAGTGTTGAAAGCTGACTCTATTTTTGTGCTTGAAAAACAACTGTACGGTCCACGAAATTCGTGTCTGAACTGTTGCAATAAATGTTGCCTTCTCTCCTCGATTTTCGTGCCAAGCTGTCTCGAAAATCATGCCTCTATCCTATTGTACGGACTGCTTAAATAATGCCTTGGGATTCGTGCCAAGGTTCTGCTCTTCTTCTTCTCCCTACTCAAAAATTCTCCTTGCTCTCCTCTCCCTCTCTCAATCTACTCATGAAAAAATGAATGGCATTTTCTCTTCTTTTCTCCTTTTACCCTAACCCTAAGTGACTTTGGGGAATCCCTAAATTCAATGGCTGAGATAGCTTTAGATCAAGGGTTGAGAATAAGTGTGCATTTACTTCCCACTTTCTAATTTTTAATTCACCCCACTTGAATAAAGACCCACTTAGCCTTTTATTTCCATAGTCACTTTTTCACTTTCTAATTTTTCATTGACTTTAATAAAGTCACTTCAAAATTAGATTGTAACTTTACCACTTATAAAGTCACTTTAAAATTAGATTTGACTTTACCACTTATAAAGTCACTTTAGGAGAAAAGTACAAATACATTTGGACACTTTTCCCTAGGCCAAAGATCAAAGCCTTAGGAAACCACTTGTCCTCTGGTACCCAAATTTTAACACTCCCTCTTATTGAGGAAAGTGTTCCTCACCACTCCCATCTTGTCTCTGAAGTAGACATGCTTTCCCTGTGGTAAGGCTTTGGTGAATATCTCCGCTACCAGCTCATCTGTGGGAATATACTCAAGCTTCACAGCTCCCTTCTGAACATAGTCTCTGATGAAATGATATTTGATCCCAATATGCTTTGACCTGTCATGAAAAATTGGATTCTCCGTGAGTTTAATGCAACTCTGATTATCATAGTAAATCATTGAAGGTCTCAATGCCTGACCAAATAAGCCAAACAACATCTTGTGAAGCCATATGGCCTCACAACTAGCCAAACTGGCTGCCATATACTCTACCTCAGCTGAGCTCAATGCCACTGACTGTTATTTTCAGCTGAACCACGACACAACTGCCGAACCCAACCTAAAACAACACCTTGAAGTGCTCTTCCTATCAGAAGCACGACCTGCCCAATCTGAACCAGTGTACCCTGCCAGTCTCATTCCATCTCCCTGTCTATAATCCAGACCAAAATCCATTGTCCCCTGCAAGTAACGAAGAATGTGTTTTGCAGCCACCCAGTGCACCCTCCTGGGCTCACACATGAACTGACTCATCGTGTTAACTGCAAAACATATATCTGGTCTAGTGTTGACCAAATACATCAAAGAACCAATCAGTTGTCTATACAAAGTGGGATCCACCAACTCGGAATCTGAAGCGTGAAGCTTCTTCCAGTTAGTGATCATAGGTGTAGGCATGGGTTTGCAATCCTCCATGTGAAATCAGCTAAGAATGTCCACAATATACTTCCTGACGCAGCCACAAGCTACGTTTACCCACAAATTCTCCTTAATGCAGTCTAAGCTGCTCAGCACCCACAATATGCATCTAATTTTTAATTTTTCCATAATCCACATGCACATGAACACAAATAATGGTTACCTCTTACGCGGAAGCTTTCTTAATAATTATGGTTACCAACCATATAAAAATACCCACCTTCACATTTCACATTTCTGAAATTAACTTTGTATAAAAAACCAAATTGTGATCAACCGCATTTATAAGTCGAACTCAAACCTTTCGACTATAATTTAAAACCCAAGTTCCAATCATATATTAATCTTGAGGCCCACACCTTTACCATTCCATTCTTTATATGATTTTTGATAAAAACACGTCGACAAAATGTATTCGTGCCCAAACTTACCATTCAACACATCTTTGCCATCATCGTTCACCGTTGATCTTGATCAATGCATCCAACGGCCATAGACTATATCGCACTCCAACTAGCATGAGGATTAATGCTCTGAAGCTATGCGAAATAGATGGTTTTTTACTTGCAACATGTCACCGCCTGACTGCTATCGCATGTCCACAATATTTACCACTTACCAACTAAAAGTCGTGCGAAAACCCATTGTTGTTTTGTAAAACCGGTTCAACATTCCACCTGCACCATCGATTCATAATTCCGTCTGCTATTCACTAAGTTATGGTTTCAGCCTTTATCCAATACACAGCTTCATTCTTTCAGTAGATCGAATTCACTTCACAGATTCTATGAAATTCTTGTTTATGGAAAACTCAGTCTATATAAATAATTCAACCAATTTATCATTCCATTGCACCATTGATTCACGGTTCTACATTCACCGGCTCACAGTTCCGTCAATGCACATCCACGATACTCCCGTCTTAACACAGAATCCCTTCCAACCTCGGCATTCACTTTTAAGTCTACACAATTCGATTGCCATTCACGCTGATTCCAATTTAAGCTCTCTGCATTTACATTCATATTTGCATCTATGATTTCTTCTCAAACGTGTACACAATTATCATTTTGTGTTCTTCTCACCTCTACGCAGTTTAAATTCACACTTTAATTAACTCCTATGTGAATCAATCATTGATCCAATTTGTGATCAATGATGATTCGGATTTCCATTCAAACCTCACTGCAGATTTTATCACACAGTCTTATAATAACAGAATTCCTTTGATTTTGTCCGATTCACCTGCACACATATATATATGCCAAACTCTGATTTTCACACGAGTTATAAACTGAATAAATCAATGCAGAATTACCCCTTTCGGAGTCGAATTTCTCTATATATTTATATCCAAACAATTACAAAGATTTTTTCTCTCTGGCCTGATATTCTAATCAAATGGCCTTTTCCACCTCTCTGGCCCGTAGGCTTCCAAATCAAACTTTTTCTATCTAAATCCTACTCTTTTTCTACCTCTACCTACATTATTATGCCTTTGAGGCTTACAATTTATACAAATGCTTCTGAAACCAATTTTGGTTTCAAATCCTCTATTTTCTCAACAAATTCCTAAGGATCCTCTTTAATCCTAAAATCTTTCTTTTATCCCTAAGGACTCTAATAAATCCCTAGATTCATGAAACTAAATCTAATTTAGAAAATACAATTAATTCTCAAATCTCTCATATTCTCTTTCGAGAACATTTACAAAAATCCTCTCAATTTTTAATTAATCCTATTAAAATCACTCAAATCATTTCAATTTCATAGAAATACAAGACTCCCTATATCTATTAAATTAAAATTAATTTGTTGAGCTGGATGCTCCTGCATCAGACTCCCAAAGTAGAAATTTATCATGATCACCTAATCATGTGCTTCCAACTTTTGGCCTCTTGGATCCCATACTCTGTTTTGCTGCTGTCCATAAGCCGCATTGTCTTCATCATTCTTCAATTGCACTTTTCCACGCTTCCACACTTTATTCTGCATCTTCCCACTAGCTATGCTTTCACATTTTGTTCTTGTCTTTTCCTTGCTATTGTTTCTTTGCTTTCTTGCTGCTGTCTTCTTCTGAGACACCTTTATCATCAACGTTCTTATGTTTTCAATCTCTATGTTCAAGTTCTCTTTTGACTGATAACCACTCTGTGTTTTGTTGTTGCTTCCAATTTCTGCTGCAAATATTGTTTTGATCATTTCTCCAATTACTGCTGTAGATATTACCTTAAATATTGTTGCTTTTGTTGCTAATATTGTTCTGGACATTGCTCCAGTTACTGCTATAGATATTGTTGCCTCCCAAACTTCCTGAATATCTTTGAAGATATCTCCCTCTGCAACATCCTTCTTCTGCTCATTACCTAGAAATTCATTTTCAAAAAATAAATTATCTTCTGATTCCTTAATTGTAGCAACATGCTCATCCACTGTTCTTTGTATACTAGCAAGCATAATCAATTTTGGCAAACTAGTATTTGCTCCTATCTCTTCCACAACTTTAGACATTTCCACTTCAATGTCTGCAATTCCTTTCTCTGACACAATTGTTTCCAGCAAGCATTTCAACCATTCCTTTTGTACTTGTTTCATCTTAATCATATCATTAATATGCTGCAATTCAGTTTCAGCATATCCTTCTTCTTCTTCCTTGACAACCTTCAGTGATTGTCCTTCACCTCCTTGATTGATTCTGACAATCAATTCAGCTTCTTCAAACTTTGTATCTTCATCCTTTATCATAATAGAATTATGATTCTCCATCACTGTGACAGTTCTAAGGGTCTTTCCTACTGTCTTCTCTTGGCCAATCGAACAAGCCAACTCCTCCTTGTCATCAACAATAACAAGTTCCTTCATATGAGACATGACTGTCTCACCTTCCTTGTAGATGCTCTCCTTATTAAGGAATCTATGGTTTCCTTCTATTGCAACAATTCATCTTCATTCAAGACAACTCCAAGAGATGGATTGCCTTCTGCAACACCTGTAAACACAGTCAAATTATCAATCTCGAAATTACAAGACCCAATGGTCTTATTTGATGATCCAGTCACCAAATCTTCTTCTTGCAGTTCTAAGTCTTTTTCAGGACTCAGAAAATCTTTTTTGTCTTTCTTCTCAGCTTCTAGGGTTATCTCCATTGTACCAATCACCATGATAGAGTGATGATCCTTCACTATGTTTTTAGCTAACATAGATTCCTTTTCATTGGATTCTCTGACATTTTCCATTTGCTCTCCTCCTTTACCTGCAAAATTAACACATGAATTAGCAGTATTAAAAATACAAGGTTTTAATGCTTCTTCCTCTTCTGGCAATATCTCAGTATGCTTCTTTGAGTTTTCATTCAACTCCTTTGTCAGCACATCAGTATGTTGATTTAAATTCTCCATGAGACTGTCAGCTAGTCTCTCCTTCATATCATCTGTTTCAAGAATGTCTCTCTGCTCTGGTTCACAATAATGAACTCCTTCGATTTGCTGGACTCTTATTACCATTCTTGCATTCTTACTCTCTGTTTCCTAACTGTCATTCAGGACAATTTCCTTGTCTTTCAGCAATTCATCCTGAGTATAGATCCTCTGCTTTTCCAACTCTCTTCTTTGAAGATCTAACTTTCTATATAACTCAACAATTTCAATTGGGGTAGAATTTGGGAACTTTACACAGCTTTCCATTTCTTCACTTGTTGTTGACCAATCATCAGATGGCCCTTCTTTCTCTGCTAAAACATCTTTAACATTCTATTGTATATTTCCATAAGACCCCTCTGTCTCCTTTTCTTTCTGAGATCTTGCTATCTCAGCATTAATCTGAACAGATTTCAGATTCAACTCCTCCTCCTTAACAAACTCTAAAGCTTGTTCAACATCCTGTGGTGTACCTGCAATCATACAAAACTCATTAGTTTTAAAAACACAAGACCTTGTGGTCTCACTTGATGCTTCAGTCATCATATCTCCTTGTTGCTTTGAATCCTTCATTTGATTCAGTTCCTCTGTAGATTTCTCTTTTGTCTCTTCATTACTTTCAGGAAGCAATGGACCATATTCTGGCTCACATATCAAATCTTCCTTTACATACTCATTTAATCTGAGTAACACTTCCTTCAATTGAGCATTCACTCTATGCTCCCCCTTCACTTGCAATCTATGCCATTTGACTTTCCTTTTCATACTCCATCCGTATCTTTGGTCTAATTTACTTCTCTGTAACATTTCCATCAATAATTCAAGATGGAATTTTATCTCAGCTCTCTCTTTGTCAATCTTCTCTTGACTCATTCTCATGCCATTTGCCTTGGCATCTTCCTTCTCCTTTCTTCTGCTATGGTCTTCCTCAGAACCTCTGCAATGACCTTCAGTAGTCATCTTTGTCTCTATCTTCATGAGTTCCTCGCTCACTCATTATGAGTTGTACTAAAGCCTCTGCAACAACAAGTCCTCCCTGCTGCCACTTACCTTACCAAGCTTTCGTCTATACTTGGTCTTTTGGCAAGCACTGGTTCTCTATTCTCTGGAACCTCTTGAGCATTCCTCTCTGCTCTTTCTAGGCTTCAACTCATCTGCACCTTTTAAGAACACAATTGTTCTTTTTATCCAACCTCTGTTGGAATCTTCCAAGGTTCTACTCCACACTTTTGCTTTCATTCAGAAACTATTACCAGTTTCATTCATCACTGCTTTTAAGGCTGTGATCTTCTTTTGCAGAGATTTTCTTCAACTGTCTGCAACCTGAATTCGCAAACATAATCTTCAAACCAGGGTTAAAATAATACTTACCATCTCACCTTCAAGATCTCTGCATGACCTTTTTCTCCTCACTCATTTGTATTTTGAATGGACTGTTTTCATTTATTTCGGCAAATGTCTATTCACTTCAATTATGTGCAATTTAAAAAAAAAAAAATTAACCTTCAAAAGAGCTTTGACAGCTCTAATACCAAATGACCCAGCCACAAGCTGCGTTTACCCACAAATTCTCCTTAATGCAGTCTAAGCTGCTCAGCACCCACAATATGCATCTAATTTTTAATTTTTCCATAATCCACATGCACATAAACCCAAATAATGGTTACCTCTTACGCGGAAGCTTTCTTAATAATTATGGTTACCAACCATATAAAAATACCCACCTTCACATTTCACATTTCTGAAATTAACTTTGGATAAAAACCCAAATTGTGATCAACCGCATTTATAAGTCGAACTCAAACCTTTCGACTATAATTTAAAACCCAAGTTCCAATCATATATTAATCTTGAGGCCCACACCTTTACCATCCCATTCTTTATATGATTTTTGATAAAAACACGTCAACAAAATGTATTCGGGCCCACACTTACCATTCAACACATCTTTGCCATCATCGTTCACCGTTGATCTTGACCAATGCATCCAACGGCCATAGACTATATCACACTCCAACTAGCATGAGGATTAATGCTCTGAAGCTATGCGAAATAGATGGTTTTTTACTTGCGATGTGTCACCAGCTCACTGCTATCGCATGTCCACAATATTTACCACTTACCAACTAAAAGTCATGTGAAAACACGTTGTTTTGTAAAACCTGGTTCAACATTCCACCTGCGCCATCAATTCATAATTCCGTCTGCTATTCACTAAGTTATGGTTTCAGCCTTTATCCAATACACAGCTTCATTCTTTCTGTAGATCGAATTCACTTCACAGATTCTACGAAATTGTTGTTTATGGAAAATTTAGTCTATATAAATAATTCAACCAATTTATCATTCCGCTGCACCATTGATTCACGGTTCTACATTCACCAGCTCACAGTTCCGTCAATGCACATCCACGATACTCCCGTCTTAACACAGAATCCCTTCCAACCTCGGCATTCACTTTTAAGTCTACAAAATTCAATTGCCATTCCCGCTGATTCCAATTTAAGCTCTCTACATTTACATTCAGATCTGCATCCGTGATTTCTTCTCAAACGTGTACACAATTATCATTTTGTGTTCTTCTCACCTCTACGCAGTTTAAATTCACACTTTAATTAACTCTTTTGTGAATCAATCATTGATCCAATTTGTGATCAATGATGATTCGGATTTCCATTCAAACCTCACTACAGATTTTATCACACAGTCTTATAATAACAAAATTCCTTTGATTTTGTACGATTCACCCGCACACACACACACATATATATGCCAAACTCTGATTTTCACACGAATTATAAACTGAATCAATCAATGCAGAATTACCCCCTTCAGAGTCGAATTTCTCTATATATTTATATCCAAACAATTACAAAGATTTTTTCTCTCTGGCATGATATTCTAATCAAATGGCCTATTCCACCTCTCTGGCCCATAGGCTTCCAAATCAAACTTTCTCTATCTAAATCCTACTCTTTTTCTACCTCTACCTACATTATTATGCCTTTGAGGCTTACAATTTATACAAATGCTTCTGAAACCAATTTTGGTTTCAGATCCTCTATTTTCTCAACAAATTCCTAAGGATCCTCTTTAATCCTAAAATCTTTCTTTTATCCCTAAGGACTCTCATAAATCCCTAGATTCATGAAACTAAATCTAATTTAGAAAATACAATTAATTCTCAAATCTTTCATATTCTCTTTCGAGAACATTTACAAAAATCCTCTCAATTTTTAATTAATCCTATTAAAATCACTCAAATCATTTCAATTTCATAGAAATACAAGACCCCCTATATCTATTATAATAAATTAATTTGCTGAGTTGGATGCTCCTGCATCACTTCCCCTATCCCAGGAAGAAATGCCCCTCCTCCTGCCACACCTCCAATCCCAAAAAGTAATGCATCAAGCCAATGTCCTTAATCTAGAACTCTGAAGCAAGATCTCTCTTACAGCCCTAAATGAGTCTCTCTGCACCTGTAATGACCAAGTCATCCACATACAGCACCAGAATGAGAGGCTCCTCACCTACCACAATAAAGTATAGGTTCGGATCTGCATCACTCTATGTGAAACCCAACTCCTGCAAGTACGTATCAATCCTCGAGTACCAAGCTCTAGGAGCTTGCTTCAGGCCATAGAGTGCCTTCTTCAATCTGCATACATGGGACTCCTTCCCATGCACCTCAAAGCCCTGCGGCTGCTCAATATAAACCTCCTCCTGTATGAAGCCATTGAGAAATGTGATCTTCACATCCATCTGGTGGATCTTCCAACCCATCTCTGTTGTTATCAATATAATGGAGCATATGGAAGTATACTGAGCTATGGAAGCAAAGTCTCCTCATAGTCAACTCCCTCTACCTATGAGAACCCTCTCGCCACAAACCGAGCCTTGAACTTCTCGATGCTGCCATCTGCAGCATGCTTTATCTTGTAAAGCCATCTGGAAGCAACCACTGATTTACCTTCAAGCCTCGACACCACCTCCCAAACATTGTTCTTCATGATAGAAGAATACTCCTCCTACATGGCCTCTCTCCAACCTGTTGGCTAGCTGCCTCCTCGTAGCTAGAAGGCTCAGAATCAACGATGCTACTGATCAATGCCATATAGCTACAGAACCGCTCAGGTGGTTTGCTCTCTCTAACCTATCTCTTTGGCCCAGCAACAGATGTGGACTCGCACAAGGTGTCCTGAAGCCACTTGAGCTTCCTCTTCCCTGAGCACACTTCTCCCACCAGAGTGAAAGAATCCTCCTCATCATCAAAAGCCTGAACTCCTGAAGGCCTGCCAACTGACCTCATGCCTTAACCTGTGCCTGTAGATGCTAAAGTACCGTGTGATTTTTCCATCAATGGACTACCCTGTGAACTGCTCTGCATGCTACCCGAAGCACCACCCATCTGACTCTGAGAGCCACTGCTCACTGATGGACCTGACACTATAATCGATGTACCTCCTGATCCGTGTCCACTGGATCCCTGTGACTGACTTAGTTGCTCCTAAGGGTCTGGTGAATCCAGATACTCTAACTCTCGTGACCTCCTTAAAGCCCTATCCTCCACGAACTTCACATCCCGCCTGACAACAACTTTCCTCTTCGCAGGAATATAAATCCGAAAGGCTTTCGAGGTCTCGTTGTAACCCACAAAGATGCCCTTATCTCCAGTGGGCTCTAGCTTGGTCCTCTTCTCCTTGGGAACATAGGAGTATGTAATGCACCCAAAGATACGAAAGTGACCAACATCAGGCTTCTTCCCAGAAAAAGCCTCCTCCGCAGTCACATTTCCCAAGGCACGATGTGGACACCTGTTCTGCAAGTACACAGCAGTGTTGCAAGCCTCTGCCCACAAAAACAAAGGTAACCCCGATCATGAAACATGGCTTTGGCAGCCCCAACGATGGATCTGTTCTTCCTCTCCACAACCCCATTCTGCTGGGGGTTGTAAGGAATTGTGAACTCCATCCTAATGCCTGCCTCCGCACAAAAATCAACAAACTCACCAAGGGTATACTCCCCTCCATTGTCCGACCTGAGGACCTTGATCTTTTGACCTATCTGAGTCTCCACAAGAGCTTTGAACTCTTGAAACCGCTTGAAGACCTCACTCTTAGTCTTCAAAAAATAAATCCAGGTCTTCTTGGAGTGATCATCAATGAATAACACATAATACTCACAGCCACTCAAGGATACATGAGACATCCGACCACTCACATCGATATGAATCAAGTCAAGAATCCCTGTCGATCTGCTGTCACTGCTGAGAAAAGTGGATTTGGCAAACTTCCCCATAGCACATCCTCTGCATGTATCAAGGTGATTAGATCTGAAATCTGGCACACCTGTGGTGATCTCCCGCAATGTCCTCAAGGCCCCATGATACATGTGCCCCATCCTGCGGTGCCAAATCTCGCACAACTCTGAACTGCTAGATCTGCTTCCAGTACTGCTACTCAATGCCATTAGGGGCTGGAATGAGAACTTGTACACCTTGGCATGGCACACACCAATCACTCTAGCTGAATCAACTGGAGTGCCCCTAGGATATATAAGCACATGCCCTCTCCTGAACAACACCTCATACCCTCTGTCCTCCAATGTTGAAATGGATATAAGTTTCTTCTTCATTCCTGGCACATATAGAACATCTGACACTTTCAAGGGGGATTTGGGTTCCCTATCAAATGTCAATGTCCCCACACCGACTACTCTAACAATGTTGTCATCTCCGAGTACTACCTCTACATCAATGCCACTCTTTGAAAGCTCTGAGAAGCACTCCCAGACTCTTGTCATATGACGACAAGCCCCACTGTCAACATACCAAATACCTGAAGATGCTCCGCTAGTGAAGGGAAGTGCACACTCCCTCTGAACCTGTGTGGCATGTGATCCTACACTAGTGGACTCACAAGCTATGAACCCAAACTCTCAGTCAAATCTCTCCGAGAAGTCCTCTATCTCTACAAAAGTTTGCCATGGTCTTGTCCTTTCCCTTCTTGTTCTTCTTCTCCGAACACACAACTACATAGTGTACCAACTTCTGACAATTCCAACATTTGACTTTGGAATAGTCCTTCTCCTTGTTCACCTGCTTACCTTTACCTTTGCCTTTGCCTCCACCTCCACTTGTGGAAGCTTACTTCTTTCCTTTGCCCTTCTTGCTCCTTGCTTACAATGTTACATTTTCATCCTCCTCCACATTTGACTTTGGAATAGTCCTTCTCCTTGTTCACCTGCTTACCTTTACCTTTGCCTTTGCCTCCACCTCCACTTGTGGAAGCTTACTTCTTTCCTTTGCCCTTCTTGCTCCTTGCTAACAATGTTACATTTTCATCCTCCTCCACCTGTTGGCTGCCCCAAGATGGTTCTTTCTGATCTCATTCTGAATGCAATCATCCCACAACCTCTCCCAGCTGTGAAGGTTCTCCCATGCAACAATCCCATCCACAAAACTCTCCCAAGTCTTGGGAAGACCATTCAATGTAATCCGCACCAACTCAGTGAGTGGAATGGTCTCTCCAACAGCTTCCAACTCATCTCTCACTGAAGTGATTTTTGTGAGGTATGTTGTAGTACTATCAGTCTTAGCCATTTTAATGGCCTTCAACCTCTCTCTCACTGAAGTGATCTTTGTGAGGTATGTTATAGCACTATCAATCTTAGCCATTTTAATGGCCTTCAGCTTCTCCCTTAGGACCATTTTTTTGTTTTCATTGGTGCTCTGGTAAAGATTGGTCAAGGTTGTCCACATCTCATGTGCATATGTCTTTCCTCTCACGTGAGGAATGACATGGTCTTTAACACCATTCAGAATCAGTCTTTTTCCCTTAGCATTATTCTTGTTAAACTCTACCAACTGAACAGGGTCAGCAGACACTGCTACTAGGTGTTGTGTGGTATGTATCATTATGCCCCAGACTTCTACCTCCTCAAAGATGCTCTGGATTCTCTCTTTCCATACAATGTAGTTGCTATGTCCATCCAACCTATCTTCCACCCTCAAGCCCAAAGACATGTTTGTTGTAGTAACAAACAGAAAATTTCAAATTTGTGTTATAGGTTCAATTTTCTGTGTAAAAAATCAGCGTGCTGTAATTTTTCACTTGTTGTCCCAAACTGCACTTTTCAGCCACCCAAGCTCTGATACCATGTAGAAATTTCACCCCACTCCAGTTTTCAGTTTCACCTTATCACTCCCAGATAGTTAAATGCCCATTCCCATAATCATACATTCAAAATTCTGAAAATGAAATAAATTTCTGAAAACACAAATTTGGGAATTTCACAAGTGTTGGAAATGCAGAAATAAAAACACAAAAAAAATATTACAACCACACAAAAATAACACTGTGATTTTTGGTCAATGTGACCCTGGAAAAACCCCCGACAACTCCTGGGGAAAACCAGTGTGAGAGCTCTTCTTTATTTCTGAAAAATGCTTTCACAGTGAAACAGAAATACACAGAAAAATTCTAGCAACCACAAATTTACCTATCTCGAATTTCGTGCTTAGACACCACCTTGGAAAATGTGCCAACAACACAACAGAAATTTTACAGCAAAATTACAGCATTAAATGTTGTACAAACAACCTAGAAAATTGTGCCAAAATAGTTGTACAAACTGCCTTGAAATTCGTTCCAAACCCAGTTGTATGGATTTCTCGAAATTCGTGCCAAACCCAATTGTACGAATTTCTCGAAATTCGTGCCCGAAAAAGTGTTGAACGATGCCTCAATTTCTGTGCTTGAAAAACAGTTGTACGGTCCTTGAAATTCATGCCTGAACTACTGCAATAAATGTTGCCTTCTCTCTCCTCGATTTTCGTGCCAAGCTGCCTCGAAAATCATGCCTCTATCCTGCTGTACAGACTGCTTAAATAATGCCTTGGGATTTGTGCCAAGGTTCTGCTCTTCTTCTTCTCCCTGCTTAGAAATTCTCCTTGCTCTCCTTCTCTCTCTCTCTCAATCTGCTCATGAAAGAATGATCTTTTCTCTTCTTTTCTCCTTTTACCCTAACCCTAGGTGACTTTTGGGGAATCCCTAAATCCAATGGCTGAGATAGCTTTAGATCAAGCGCTGAGAATAAATGTGCATTTAATTCTCATTTTCTAACTTTTAGTTCACCCCACTTGAATAAAGACCCACTTAGCCTTTTAGTTCCATAGTCACTTTTTCACTTTCTAATTTTTCATTGACTTTAATAAAGTCACTTTAAAATTAGATTGTAACTTTACCACTTATAAAATCACTTTAAAATTAGATATGACTTTACCACTTATAAAGTCACTTTAGGAGAAAAGTACAAATACATTTGGACACTTTTCCCTAGGCCAAAGATCAAAACCTTAGGGAACCACTTGTCCTCTGGTACCAAATTTTAACATAAATCATTGTAATGTAACATTTGATTCGTTACTATCATTGTGTACCTAGATTGCTTGGAGTATTTGCTTGTTTTGTTCCTGAATAAATACATTCAATCATTTATTCATAGTTTTCACATAGATGATTATGATGTCCCTCTCATTACTTTTCTAGCCCCTTTGATTTAGCATGAATTGGGATTGTTGCAATTATTATTTGGGATCTAGATTAATCACTCTTTACTAGTACAAAAGCAAACAAGAAGAAAAATTATACTTAGAGCCCCTTGTGAGATTAGGTCTACAAAGACTAATAGTTAATTTCATTGTGCTCTTTAATACTCTGTCTCAACAACATTTCATTTCATATTGCAGTAACATGTTTCATTGGATACAAACAGCGCTTAGAATTCTCTGGTATCTAAATCTAACCTCACTTTCGATGGCAAGAACACTCTAATTCGTTAGGTGAAAGATTGTATCTTGAGCCTGTAAGGACATTTCGAACATAGAACTCATCGTCAGTTTTTGAAATCGATGTGTTCCTTAGCATCTTAGTTTCCTTCATGCACAAATAGCTTGAACATTCGTTGACTAACATTAAAAGATAAGACCAAGTTGATCTATGAGTTAAGTAATTTATGACACGATATGAAAAGCTACTGAATCCTAGTCACACTTAATATCAGTTTTGTGAATGAGTAAGATTCTCTGAGATTTCTTCCTCAAAGCAGTTTTCTTCAATTTGAATAGATCATAGAATGGTTTCTTCACCTTGCAAGTGAATAGGGTAGCTTAGACTTCATCCTGTTGCCTGCACATATTGTGTTTACAGCTCATAAGTTTACGAACCGAATTTACAAGTAAAGCATTTATTGAACAAAAATTAAATAGCCCAACATAAGCTATCCATGCAAACAAAAAGGTGCACTCGAGGGGTGGTGAAAATAGGCCAAGGAAAGGGATAATTCAGGTCCCACAATTGCGCATAGATGGTACAACATAGTGACATCTTCCATAAAGTCAAATCGCAAACCATTTCACTCTTTCACTTGCACCTTTTGATTGATGTATCGACCTAGGACTTGTTCCTCCCCTTGAAGTTGGAAGCACCTAATAAGGCCCATTGATAACCCTCCCATGCTTAAGTGGGGTCACATGTTTACATGTCTTATGCTAGAAAGACATTACATGTCTTAAGCTAGAAAGATATGTGAAAATGAGACTTGTGAGATGTACTTTTATGCCTTGTTCCATTAAATAGCCCAATCTGATAAATCTATGGTTTGAGGTACCTTTGATGATAATCTCACTTGATTCTGGGAGCCATATTAGGTGTTTGCTTCAAGTTTTACTAGCCATCCCTTGAGGGATCAAATCATGATTTTTCAATACTTCAGAGATGACGTGCAGCCCACATTTTGACTTAAACCAAATCACTTCCAAGTGTTGATTTTTTGTAGAATCGAGATGTATTCACGCATGCCTAAGTCAACCTAGAAGAATTATGACGAATTAAATGAAAATTTGATTTTCGAAATGACAAGTTGGCCCAGGGGAGCGAAGGGACATGTCCCTTGGATTATTTCACCCCATTCGACTAGTAGAAATAGATGATGTGACCTCTCATTTTCTCCAACAAGAAAGAGCAAGTTTGAGCAAGGAAATGTCTATTTTGGAGATCATTTTTCTGTCTTTTATCTCTCTCTTAGCCGCACATGTGAGGAGAAAATCGAGTTGCTTTGGGCCTTGTTGACTGCACCTTGACTCAAGATTGACCGCAGATTAGTGACCACATGAGGGCCACATGTGCGAACTACTAACCACAAATTTGACTGCAGTTTGACCACAGGACTGTTGACAACAGACTGCAAGGTTGACCGCAAGGCCAAACTTTGACCACAGGACCGAATTAGACTGCAGACTACAAATTGACTAGCGTTGAATTTTGACTAGTGTGACCAACATGTTGAAGGATGAAACTAGGTTCGGTCTTCATAAAATGTACTTGAGTCATTATGTAATGTACTTGTCCAAAGAATAAAGAAAAGAAATTTTATTACTATTACAATGACTAATTAAAGCATGGGTGGCAGTGAGACTGATAGAAGAAGCACTATTGATGGTTGTTTCAGTTTGGGATCTGTAATGATTTCAAGGATGAGTAGAAAAAGATCATGTTGCGTTAAGTAGTGTTGAAGCTAAATATGTTGTTGCATGTGAAGTAGGAAAAGTAGTTTGGTTAAGAAATTTTTTGTCAAATTTGTTTGGAAAGCCTCTAGATCCTATAGTGATAAATTGTGATAATCAAAGCAGCATCAAGATGTCTGAAGACCACGTATTTCATGCCAGGACAAAGCATGTCAATAACAAGTACCATTACATTAGAAGTTTGGTACAAGATGGGATCATGAAGCTATAATATATTCCGACAAATGAACAGGTAACTGACGCGTTGACGAAATATCTTCCAAATAAGAAGTTTGAATATTTCAGAAGCATGATTGAATTGGTCAAAGTTACAGATTTAGTTGATAGGGAGAGATGAAGCATCTTGTAGCAACAAGATGCTTGGGAGGACATCTAGTCTGCCTATGTGTTGATGTCTAGATCCCGAAGTAGGGAGGTGGCCATTGGTCATGGCGCTCTGACCATGGATATGCACCTAGATCCCTAGGTTGGTGTTAGAGCTTAAAACCCTGATGATACCTAGAGTGGCTAAAGCTTGAGTACACCTTAGTACCACCCAATTAGAGTACCCTGGTCAGGTATCTATTTGTAGCACTGCATGTGCTAGGACTCTTCATAGTTCATATCATTTTGAGATCTTCCATGCACCTTTATGTAGTTATAAATACCTCCCTAATTAAGAGGGAGTGTTGAAGAATGTAACTAGTGTCGGTCTTCATAATTGTACTCGATAAAAACAAAGAGAAAAAAAATTATTGTAAAAGAAAATTTATTTTGAAGCATGGGTTTCATGCTCTTTTATTTATTTTCTAGGTCAAAGCCTCCATTGAACGCTTCTAGGTTTTTGTCATGAGTCATTAGAGTCATTTTCATTTTTATTAGACCCTTCTTGGGCTTTTGTATCACATGTAAAAAGAATTATTTTTTAGTCAAAAGTTTCATTTGTCACCTCCACACCAAGTCGGCCCTATCCTCACGAAGTCAGCGTTGATTAGGGCTATTCGACCCAACAAAAGGAGTATATATAGAGAGGCAACTCGACTCATTTGAAACACACACTCAACAAATTTGATCTACAAGAGAAAGAGGCGGAAACGAAGAGTGAAGTTGAAGAGAGAGAAGGAAGAATATGTAGAAGTCAAGGATCGAGTTTTTGGGCATCTCTATCTCACACGCGTGAAGTTACTGGACTATCGCTGGGGCCGAAATTTCTAAATCTACTACAAGTCTGTAGAAATTTCTTGTTTTTCCCACCCCGGTTTTCAGTTTCACCTTATTTCTCCAAAATAGTTAAATGCCCTTTCCCATATCCATACATTCAACAACTGGAAAAATAAATTTTGCTGAAAACACAAATTCTGGAAATATTACAGAATGCTGGAAAATGCAGAATTAAAAATCAACAAGCATAAAAACAGTGATTCACACATTTTGACACAGATATTTTTGGTCAACATGACCCTGGAAAAACCCCTTACAACTTTTGGGGAAAACTAGTTTGAGAGCTTCTTATTTCTGAAAAAACGCTTTTTACAGTGAGAGAAATATTCAGAAAAACCAGCAAGTAAACTTTACAACTTATCTCGTTTTCCGTGCTTAACCACCACCTCAGAAAATGTGCAAACAGAAAAATTGAACCAGCAATAAATGATGTGCGTATTTCCTTGAAAAACGTGCCCAGAAATTACAGCATTAATTTCTGTTGTACGACCTCCTCTTTTTGCGTGCAGAACAGCAATAAATGTTGTTGTACGGCCTCCTTGGAATGTGTGCAGTTGTATTAAATGCTGTTGTACGAAAAACTGCCTCGATTTTTGTGCCAGCAATCAGCTACAGGCTGTACGGCTTGCCTGGAAAAGCGTGCAGCAAAAACAGTAACCTCTCCCTCGAAATCTGTGCCCAGAAAATGGTACGACTGCCTAGGAAAACGTGCCACAAGCTGCTATACGGATTCTGCCTTGGAAATCGTGCCAAATCTGCCTTGAACTGTGTGCAAACTCTGTTGTACGGACTTGCTAAAATACTGCCTTGGAATGTGTGCCAAGCTGCTGCCTCCTCCTCCTCACTGCTCAGAAATCTCCCTTGCTCTCTTGCTCTCCTTCTCTCAATCTGCTCATGAAAGAATGAATGACCTTTTCCTCCTTTTCCTCCTTTAACCTAACCCTAAGTGAATTTTGGGGAATCCCTAAATCCAATGGCTGAGATAGATTGAGATCTAGGGCTAAGATTAAATGCTCATTTAAATCTCACTTTCTATTTTTTAATTCACCCCACTTTAATAAAGACCCACTTAGTCATTTATTTCCAAAGTCACTTTTCCTTTCTAATTTTACATTGACTTTATTAAAGTCACTTTAAATTAGACTTTAGTAACTTTATCACTTAAAGTCACTTTTAAATTAGATTTGACTTTATAACTTTATAAAGTCACTTTAGGAGAAAAATTAAATTCTTTTGGACACTTTTCCCTAGGCCAAAGATCAAAGCCTTAAGGAACCACCTGTCCTCCGGTACCAAATTTCAACACTCCCTCTTACCGAGGAAGGTGTTCCTCACCACACCCATCTTGTCTCTGAAGTAAACATGCTTGCCCCGTGGTAAGGCTTTGGTAAGAATATCTGCAACCTGCTCATCAGTGGGAATATACTCAAGCTTCACAGCTCCTTTCTGAACATAGTCTTTGATGAAATGATATTTGATCTCGATATGCTTTGACCTGTCATGAAATACTGGATTCTCCGTGAGTTTAATGCGACTCTGATTATCACAGTAAATCACTGAAGGTCTCAACGGCTGACCAAATAAGCCAAACAACATCTTGCGAAGCCAGATGGCCTCACAACTAGCTAGACTGGGTGCCATATACTCTGCTTCCGCTGAACTCAATGCTACTGACTGCTGCTTTCGGCTAAACCATGACACAACTGCCGAACACAACCCAAAACAACACCCTGAAATGCTCTTCCTATCAGAAGCACAACCTGCCCAATCAGAATCAGTGTAACCTACCAATCTCACTCCATCTCCCTGCCTGCAATCCAAACCATAATCCACTGTCCCCTGCAAGTACCGCAAAATGTGTTTTGCAGCCACCCAATGAACCTTCCTAGGCTCACACATAAACTGACTCATCGTGTTGACTGCAAAACAAATATCTGGTCTAGTGTTGACCAAATACATCAAGGAACCAATCAGCTGTCTGTACAATGTGGGATCCACCAGCTGGAGCTCAGAGGCATGGCTTCTTCCCAGTTGGTGATCCCCTTCGATGTCAGCCCTTAGTTACAACCCTCCATGCTTGGAATACTTTTCCTTCCACAATACTTTGCCCCAGGGAAAGAACCACCCCTCCTCCTTACACTTCTTCATGACCCAAAAATGACCACATCAAGTCGATGTCCTTCATCTCAAACTCCGCCGCAAGATCTCTCTTGCAGTGCTCTATGAGTCTCTCTGCACCCGTAATGACCAAGTCATCCACATACAGCACCAGAATGAGAGGCTCCTCACCTATCACAATATAGTAAAGGTTCGGATCTACCTCACTCTTTGTGAAACCCATCTCCTGCAAGTATGTATCTATCCTGGAGTACCAAGCTCTGGGAGCTTGCTTCAGGCCATAAAGGGCCTTCTTCAGTGTGCACACATGGGACTCCTTCCCATGCACCTCAAAGCCCTGTGGCTGCTCAATGTACACCTCCTCCTGTATGAAGCCATTGAGAAATGCGGTCTTCACATCCATCTGGTGGATCTTCAAACCCATCTCTGCTGCTATCGATATAATGGAGCGGATCGAAGTATATCGAGCCACGGGAGCGAAGGTCTCCTCATAATCAACTCCCTCTACCTGGGAGAACCCTCTAGCCACAAACCTCACTTTGAATTTCTCAATGCTGCCATCTGCAGCATGCTTTACCTTGTAAAGCCATCTGGAAGTAACCACGGATTTGCCCTCAGGTCTCGGCACCACCTCCTAAACATCATTCTTCATGATAGAAGAATACTCTCCCTCTGTAGCCTCTCCTCCCGGACTGTGGCTGGTAGCCTCCTCTGTGAGCCTGAAGGCTCGATCGAGGGTCTGCTTTAGTAGCCATTGCCATATAGCTACAAAACCTCTCAGGTGGTCTGCTCTCTCTGACCGGCCTCTTAGGCTCAGCAACGGATGTGGCATCTCTCAAGGTGTCCTGAAGCCACTTGGGCTTCCTCTTCCCTGAGCACACTTCTCCCACAAGCCCCAGGAGAATGAAACTCCTCCCTCCTCATCATCATCGAACGAACTCTTTGGCGTAAATCTCTTGTCATCTGCTGCACACAAACTGTAGAAGCAGTGCGAGTGTGAGCCCCATCATGGGTGGACTCCCTAGTGAGCTTTGCTCTGGCTGCTCACGCATGTTGCAGAAGCACCACCTACGACTCTGCCGAACCACTTGCTCCTTTGACGGACCACGACATCGATCATAGATGTACCATCAGGATCCCTCTTGAATCCTGCTGCTGGATCTGTGTTGACTCAGCTATTTCTTGAGGGTGCGGCTAATCCCAGTCTCTAACTCAAGTGACCTCCTAAAGGCTGTCCTCTCCAGACTTCATCATGACAGCAACTTTCCTGGCCAGGAAATGTAAAAATCCAGGCCCTTTGTCTCACTGTAGCCCACAAAGATACCCTTCTCTGCGGTGGGCTCTATTTTGGTCCTCTTCTCCTTGGGTATGTAGGAGTATGTCATGCACCCAAAGATACGAAGATGACCCATATCAGGCTTCTTCCCAGAAAAAGCCTCCTCCGGAGTCATGTGCCCCAAGGCACGATGCGGACTCCTGTTCTGCAAGTAAACAACTGTGTTGCAAGCCTCTGCCCACAAAAACAATGGTAACCCCTGATCATGTAACATGGCTTTGGCAGCCCCTCCAATGGATCTGTTCTTCCTCTCCGCAACCCCGTTCTGCTGGGGGTTGTAAGGAACAGTGAACTCCCTCCTAATGCCTGCCTCCGCACAATAGTCAACAAACTCTCCAAGGGTGTACTCTCCCCCATTGTCCGACCTTAGGGACTTGATCTTCCGACCTGTCGGTGTCTCCACAAGAGCTCTGAACTTCTGAAACCGCTTGAAGACCTCACTCTTGGTCTTCAAGAAATAAATCCAGGTCCTCCTGGAGTGATCATCAATGAATAACACATAGTACTCATATCCACTCAAGGAAACATGAGACATCCGACGGCTCACATCGGAATGAATCAAATCAAGTATCCCAGTCGCTCTGCTGTCACTGCTGGGAAAAGGGGATTTGGCAAACTTGCCCATCGCACATCCTCTGCAAGTATCAAAGTGATCAGTACTGAACTCTGGCACACCTGTAGTGATCTCCCGCAGAGTCCTCAAGGCTCCATGATGCATGTGCCCCATCCTGCGGTGCCAAATCTCACACTGCTCAGAACTGCTAGCTCTGCTGTCGGTACTGCTGCTCAATGCCAAAAGGGACTGAAATGCAAACTTGTACACCTTTGCATGGCGTACACCTATCACTCTAGGCCCCGAGATACGGCGGAAGTACTTACAGGATACATGTTTTGTCCAACTGACAGTGCCTCATATCCTCTATCCTCCAAAGCTGAGATGGATATGAGGTTCTTCCTCATCCCTGGCACATAAAGAACATCTGACACCTTCAAGGGAGGTTTAGACTCCCTCTGAAATGTCAGTGTTCCCACACCGATTGCTCTAACAACTCTGTCATCACGGAGTACTACCTCTATATTAGTGCCACTCTTTGAAAGCTCTGAGAAGTACTCACGGACTCCTGTCATATGACGTGAAGCCCCACTGTCCACATACCAGATACCCGAAGATGCTCCGCTAATCGAGGGAAATGCATGCTCCCTCTGAACCTCTATGGCAGATGATCCCGCACTAGAGGACTCACATGCAATGAACCCAAACTCCCGGTCAAAACGATCTGCAAAGTCCTCAACCTCTGCTGAAGCTGCCATGCTCTGGTTCTTCCCCTTCTTCTTCTTCTTCTCCGGACACACAACTGCATAGTGTCCCATCTTCTGACAATTCCAACACTTCACTTTGGAATAGTCCTTCTGTGTGTTATCCTGTTTACCTTTACCTTTGCCTTTGCCTCCACCATTGCTTGTGGAAGCCTGCTTCCTCCCTTTGCCTTTCTTGCGTCCTGCCAACAGTGCTACATCCTCATCCTGCTCAACTGGCTTGGCTGCCCCAAGCTGACCTTTCCTGATCTCTGTCTGAATGCAATCATCCCAAAACCTCTCCCATGTGGGAAGGGTCTCACATGCACAAACCCCATCAGCAAAGTTCATCCATGAACGGGGGAGGCCATTCACTGCAATCCGCACCAACTCAGTGGGTGGAATGACCTCTCCAATCGCTGCCAACTCATCTCTCACATTAGTAATCTTTGTGAGATATCCAGTTGCACTATCAGCCTTACCCATCTTAATGGTTTTCAGCTTCTCCTTCTGGACCATTTTCTGGTTCTCATTGGTACTTTGGTAGAGATTGGACAACGCTGTCCACATCTAATGAGCATTTCTCTTTCCTCTCACATGAGGAATGCAATGGTCTTCGATTCCGTCTAGAATCAGTCTCTTACCCTTGTTGTTCTTCTTATTATATGCTGCCAACTGAGTAGCATCAGTAGGCACATTAACAGGCTGTTGTGTGGTATAAACAGTATCCCGGACACGCATATAAAGATACTACGTTCTCTCCTTCCGCTTGACGCAATTGCTGCCCCATCCAACCTATCCTCCACCCTCAATCCCAATGACATCTTTCTTTGTCCTAAAATGAAAAATATACTATTTAATATTAAAGATAAAATGTTGTTTGTGAAAAATCAAAACAGCTGGAATTTTACGAGTGTCGCAATCGGCGAAATTTGTATTTACATTTTCCTCCTTCTTTGTCCCCAAAGCACCGCTTGACACTCAGCCTGATACCATGTAAAGGCTGTTTTCCCACTCCGGTTTTCAGTTTCACCTTATTTCTCCAAAATAGTTAAATGCCCTTTCCCATATCCATACATTCAACAACTAGAAAATAAATTTTGCTGAAAACACAAATTCTGGAAATATAACAAAATGCTGGAAAATGCAGAAATAAATATCAGCACATACAAACAGCCATTCAACACATTTAAACACAGTGATTTTGGTCAAGGTGACCCTGGAAAAACCCCCTACAACTCTTGGGGAAAACCAGTTCGAAAGCTCCTTATTTCTGGAAAATGCTTTTTACAGTGAGAGAAATATTCAGCAAAAAATCAGCAAGCAAACTTTTACAACTTATCTTGTTTTCCGTGCTTAACCACCACCTCGGAAAATGTGCAAACGAAAAATTGAACCGATAAATGATGTACGTCCCTACAGCCAACATTTTAAAGTACGGCATTAATTTCGTGTACGGCCTCCTCTTTTTTTGCGTCTGAAGCAAGACGATAAATGCGTGCGGCCTCCTTGGAATGCGTCATGAGTATATTTAAATCTTTGATATACGAAAAATCTGCTTACTCGATTTTTGTGCCCAGACGATCGTGATACTGTCGGCACACTGAAAAGCGTCTGACAAAGCAACCCAACCTCTCTTCGAAATATGTGCCAGAAAGTAAATGCGGTTGCCTAGGAAAACGTGCCACAGTACATTTGTACGGATACATGGAAATACGTGCCAAATCACTGATTATTTGTGTCTGAACTATTTTGTACGGACTTAAATCTTATGGAATGTACACCAGGCTACCTTGCCTCCTTCTCCTCAACTATTTGAGAAATCTCCTTGCTCTCTTGCTCTCCCTCTCTCAATCTGCTCATGAAAGAACGAATGACCTTTTCCTCCTTTAACCTAACCCTAAGTGACTTTTGGGGAATCCTAAATCCAATGGTTGAAACAGATTTAGATCTAGGGCTGAGATTAAATGCTCATTTAAATCTCACTTTCTATTTTTTAATTCACCCCACTTTAATAAAGACCCACTTAGTCATTTATTTCCAAAGTCACTTTTTCCTTTCTAATTTTACATTAACTTTATTAAAAGTCACTTTAAAATTAGACTTTAATAACTTTATCACTTAAGTCACTTTTAAATTAGATTTGACTTTATAAAAATTATAAAGTCACTTTAGGAGAAAAATTAAATTCTTTTGGACACTTTTCCCTAGGCCAAAGATCAAAGCCTTAGGGAACCACCTGTCCTCCGGTACCAAATTTCAACAAAGTCCGAGATTTCTGAATCTACTACAGGTCCGAAATTCTGTCATAGGGGAACGAAATTCTGGATTGAAGCTACAACTAAGACGCTGACACTTGGATACTTTGATAGGGATCATCTATTGGAAGGAAGGGTTGACTTGGAGATTGGAGGAGGTCTTTGTTTAGGTATAAGATTCTTGGATTGTCTCATCTTGATTTGAATCTACTAGTGGAAGAGTTGGATTGGATTTTCCCCTTAGGGGGTTGTGTCTCTTGTTCTTGTGATCTTCATATACATTAATTTGGTAATTGCTTGATGAAAAATAAACTAACAAAGAAGCAAAAGAGGCCAACATAAATCACAAGTAATTATCAAGAAAAAGGATTCAAACCCTAAGCATTGATTTCTCAACATCTCATGCTCTAAGTGAAGATTTAATAATTTTGGCTATAAGTGATTTAATTTCTCGCATTGGAGCATTTTGCCATAATTGTAATTTAATCATTCATCATTTGCACCGTCATTTTAGATCTTATTCTTGCATTATAAAATTTACCTCCAAGCATAAGTTTGGTTGTATAGAAAGTTTAAGACCACCTTTTCCACCCAATTTGAGAAGCTTCACCCTTACTCAATGGTTAAAACAAGTGACCATGCATTTCTCTTATGGGCAATCCCTTGTAGGAATAGAGGCGCTTGGGTCGTTAGAACTCTTGGGGAGGTATCGTTAATGAGGCCTTGGCCTTGGCCTCCTTCCCCAGTGGTTCTTTCTACAACCTTGTTGAAGACTTGCTTCAAAACAATTGAGGAGAAGGCCTTCACCCTTAGGATAAGCATTTAATTGAAATTAACCAAGATCCTGCATCTCATATTAGATAGATCTTGCAGTCATCCATCATCATTGATCATTGTAATTGGAATTGTGAACTCAATGGGTAATTGCAAGCTTTACATTACTGTACTTGTTATCTCAAGTTTACGGTCCTTTAAATATTATCTCTACTTGGAACCACAAATCTCTTTTCTTGCAATTGCTCTTAAAGGTTTTATTACTCATATATTTGGTTGTATTGATCTAGTGATTTCTTGTATTAACATTTCCTTGCAGCATTGCTTATCGTGTAGCTTGAGGCATCGTTTGTTATTGTGCAAGTACTTTAGTTCATTTGAGCATTGTTTTTAAGGCACTCGTCTTTCACTGCTTCATCTTAAGTGTTATATTGATCTAATTGAATATATCATTTATCTTGCATTGCTCGATCTAATAATCTAACTTGCCCTCTAATCTTAACTCAAGTTACTAAGAGAAGTAATTGCCTTGCCCATAGATCTCATAGACTTGTTGTCTCAACAAGTTTCTCCTTAGTTTTTCTATCTTTAGGGACTACCCCGCTTATAGCTTGCCTAGGAGAGAGCTTAAACGGAGAGTAGGGAATAGGCTATAGCCTCTACATTGAGTGTTGCACCATAAATATTATACCTTGTGGGGTTGGAAACTTTTCCCATGTTTAGGTGTACATCTTAGGCGACAAGAAAGCAAATTCGTCTCCATCAAGAACAGGCTTCATAGTATCTTTTCTAAGGCATGAAAGCAAGTTTTTTGAGGTACAAGTGTGAGATCTGTTGAGGCACATTATTTTGTGATCAAGCGAGTTTCCTAAGGCACACCTTTCTGTGGTCAAGCAAGTTTTCAATGGCACCATACTTCTATGGTATCCGAGCTTGATGTGGCACTATATTTCTATGGAATCCAAACCTTCTGTGGCACTCTACTTCTATGCCAAACCTTAGGTGGCATTATATTTTTGTAGCATTTGAACCTTCTGTGGCACTATATTTTAGTTGCATTTGAACCTTTTATGGCACCATATTTATGTGGCATCTGAACCTTCTATGGCACTTATACTTGTGTTGTATATACTTATGTTGTATTTGAACTTCTTGTGGCACTATATTCGCCAATGACTATGTAGGTTCCTGATGTAGGTTTTAACCCTGTATTGAAATTATCTGCAAACGAATCTTAAAAACAAAGAATAAACAATAGCGAGAGCATAAAACATAAAACAGATAAACACAAAGATTTTCCCCTGGATCCCAAATCAGGACGACCAGCTTGATTTTTCATTATATTCCTTTTAGTGTTACAGCACATATATATACATGCCGAAGCATACATAAACCCCAATCCATTAACCATGGATTAGAACATAACCGTAGTTCCCTTGTCCGGATCTACAAAATACCAGGGGTCGAAAACCATCATGCCCCAAAACCATGTGCAAACCCATGCACAAAACCATGGGCGAGTCCGCCCACCAGAAAATAAGGACCAAAACAACTTTCTAGGGCCCTTCCCCAGACCGCCGCAACGTAAAGAATATAACACAAACCCAACACCTAAAGGCTATATTCTTTTACAGTTATATGAGTTTAGCTGAGACATTATTTCAATAGCATGTGGCATCCTAAGAATAGTATTACAGACAAACATGAGGAGTGTTGACTTGGCACTTGGAAATTGACCTACTGGCCAATTTGTCTATGACTTGGATTTCTCTCTTAAACAAAGATTCTATAAGGAAAGGATTGTTGGGTTCTCCCTTGCGAGTTTTTCCCTGGCCTCTAGCCTAACTTCTGGTATCTATTGCCTTTTTGTGCACTGTGATCTTTACTTTCTTGCATAACTAAATGTATAATTGGTTGATGACATATGATTGAAGAGAATGCTAAAAGTGAACATATATATCAACCACAAGTAATTATCATGATCAAAAATTCTAGATTGCACTTGAATTTCAACATGGTATCGAAGCTTATGGTTGAAGGTCATTCCTCAGATGGACAAAGCTTCTAAGCATTAGCTCTAATTTCAATACTAACCTTCAAGACCTATTGTATAGGTAGGAAAACCCTCAAAAGATCAAAAAAATGATTGAAGAGCTAATCTCATAAGGTCGAAAGACTATTCCAGATCAAGTTGTTTTATTCTCTCTCTCAGTTGTGTTGAAGATAGGCCGAATTACCTCAGACCTTGAAATATGTTAAATTTCCATGAAAATTCTGCAACTGCTTATGAACAATCTAAAAAATACTTTTCCTTTCACCAAGACACAGAATTTATTAACATATAAGCAGTGGAATAATCACAGAGATGAAGAACAAAGTCACACAATAACACAATGATTTTTCTTGGGAAGCCCAACTAGGAAAACTCTCTACTTGTTGTAGAATTTTATTGAGAGAATTTGAGCAATTAGATCTCTTTACAAGGCAATATTATTTCACTCAAAAACACAATTGTTCTCACTGCTAGACTAAAAGCTTGAAACACCCTGCAAATAACCTTGAACCAGCTCCTCCTTGCTTGCACAGTTTCTGCCCTATTTCCTAGCACAGGGAATTTACTATTTCCTAGCGCAGAATAGGCTCCTATTCTTTAGGAATTTCCTCCTAAAACCTAGTGCAAACCTACAAGGAATTCTCTCTCAAATCTACGTATAGGCTCCTCCTTGATATGTTGTCCTACTAAGAAGCTCTCTTCACACAAACTCGTGCAAGATAATAATGATACAATTGTGCCTTTCGTCCTCCTTTCATACAATTCAATCATGTTATATCTGGCGTGTAAAATTTTAGAACATGAGATGAGTTTGCCTTATTAACTGAGTCGAACTGACTCTCTAACTCGTCCTTGCCTCAATTAGAAACTAAAGCTCTCATTCGTACCCTTCTCAATTTGAACTCGCACTTGGAGAACCACATAATTGACCCTCCAGCTATATGCATGAATAAACTTGCTCCAAGAGCTCGTCCTATTACCACGAACCCGTGCATGCTAAAAGAAGGAATGATTGTGGTCTTTCTTGACTAAGGCATGAGTCAAGAAGACCTTTTCTCACTACTATCTTCAACACTCACTCTTAGCGACGAAGGTACTTCTGGAAGAACCTCATCCACCTGGATATGTCTCCAACACTACCAAGTTCTCCATTGTTGCAGCTTCTCCCTCTGAACTTAGAAGACTTCCCTGCTTTCTTCTGCGGAATCTAATTTGAAGACCTGTTCTTTCCAACCATGCTCTACAAGTCTATCACTTCAATCATAAGTGCCATGTACCCCCGTTTACCTTTGTAGTTGCTTCCTCTCGCTGAAAGTGATACTGGAAGATCCAAGTCTCTTCTGATCTCCCATAAACAACTCTTCTTCCCCGTTGGCTCGAACTCTCCCTATATTGGGGGTCACTAACTAGGTGGTTGCCTCCACTCACCTTGGGCTTTGCTCCTCATCATCCTGTTGGGCGGCCCAACTGCCAACTAGTCGAGACTCAAACTAAGACACTGGTTGAGCCTCCATCTTGAGAGCTCTATCCTGCTCTCGCTCAACCACCACTTATCTACTCTAAGCTCTCTCTACCTTGTTGCTCAAGGCTGCCCCGATCTCTACCTGGAACTTGTAGAGATTCTTCATCCTCACACCTATCTGCTTCTTACATCCAAAAAATAATTGTTGAAGGTAAGCCTTACCTCTATTGAAGATGACATCTTAAACTGTTAATTTTAGAAACCATGGTACTATGCTCTATGCTTAATGCAGTTTACTTCAATCTTTCTTCTTATTAGCCCAATTCAATTTCAAATAAGCAATCACATAACCATTGAAAGTAAATGCTGAGAGAACATAAAATAGATCAACAGATGACAAGCCAATATAGGCAACATGAATTTGTAATTCTTCTTATTCAGCAAAAAAAGAGAAAAATGTTTGTTACAGCAATCAATAGGATGCCCTAGCTAGCGAAGACTTTGCTGGTCAAACCAGCCTTTCAACCTCCAAATATGTTCAGTCAAACTCAGCGTTCCTTCAGTGTCACACTCACCCCACAAATCAGCTTCCAAAACAGTCAACGCAAGTCAAAATTCCTGCGGTCAAAACCAATCAATGATGCGATCAAAGGTTGCGATCAAAGGTCAACGTTTGACCTCGGTTTTTGTGCCATCAAGTGCAGCCTTTCAAGATCGAAATTTCTGGGCTAAAAATGCCATCAAACGAGGAGGGTTGACCCAAAGTCAACGCTGGTCAATGTTGTCCAGATTTTCCCTAAAACAGTCCGCAAATTCCAGCTTCCACATTCACACGTGGTAGAGAGAGAGAAGCCTCTTCAAGGCTGTACGAACCAATCAAATGAGAGGGATGTGTGAGATGAGTGAATGATGAAATGGGAACCATGTCTCTCCAATTTATATCCATGACTAGGGTGAGTGACATCTTTTGTGGCTTGTGAGCCTACATTACACTTTTGGCCGACCTTGACAATTTGCACGTGTGGAAAATAAATTCAAAATATAAGTTCTGCTCATCCAAACAAGATGATCTTTAGATCAATCTTGCACCTCTATGAAAGAGGAATCCAACAAAAATATCATCTCCATCATATGAGCAATGCAACATGGAGTTTGGACCCAGTTGCACAAAATTAACACTCCCTCTCAACTAGGGAGAACTCCATCTGTCCACCTATGCAATCATGTCATCCAGTACCATCATGTACTATCATCATCATCATGCAATCCTGTGTCATCCTGTTGTAACTGCTTTGTTGGCTCTTCTCTGCAAACGAACGAGATTGAATCACAAAGACATCACTTTCCACTGACTCGAAGTCAGTCTAGAGATAAAAACCTCAACCAAACTCAAGAGTGAGCCACATACTGACCTGAAGTCAGTTTAGAGGTAAGAACCTCATCGAGACTTGATCCCATATCAAGTTGTTGGACACATCCCATCCTAGACAGAGTACGGCAATCCCCAATGTGTCCATCGATCATGCTATTTCCCAACTTATTGGCCAAATGAGAGATACTTCCCATGAGTCCCAGACTCCATGGGTAGGATGCATGTGGGGCATATAGATCAAAGGGAGGGTAAACCAGCTCAATATCATAACGATGGGGAAGAATCACACCAACAAGGTAAGGCGAACCTCGACGTGTGGTTTCTTATAGCTCCAAGAAGCTATCCCCAAGAGCCCAGGAGCTCCTAGAGCTCATAGTCCAACTCAGGCGAGACCCTCAAGATAGGGTCTCTCCATGATACCAAGCTTCTCATGGAAGGTTAAGAATATTACCTTCCCCGGGGGGGCTTCGTAAGAATATATGCGACCTACTCATCAATCCCAATGTGATGGAGCCTTACGGCGTCTCGCTGTACCATGTCCCGGACGAAGTGGTACCTAATATCACTATGCTTGGATCGATCATGTAACACGGGATTCTCAGAAAGACGAATCCCACTTTGGTTATCGCAAAGGATAACGGTGGTATCTAGCACATGCCCAAACATCTCACTGAAGAGCTTACTCAACCAAACAGCTTCACAACAGGCCATACTCACTGCAATGTATTCGGCCTCAGCGGTGCTCAAAGCAACCGATTTCTGCTTCCTGCTCATCCAAGATATCAAAGCAGAACCAAGAGTGAAGCAACATCCAGATGTGCTCTTACGATCCACCACACTGCCTGCCCAATTAGCATCGGTATATCCATGGAGCCTCATAATCCCGGCAGTGTATCTCAACCCATGGATGATTGTGCCCTGAAGATATCTCAAGAGATTCTTGGCACCAATCCAGTGAATGTGATGAGGCTCAACCATGTATTGACTCAACGTGTTCACTGCAAAACATATGTCCGGACGTGAGTTCACTAAGAACATCAAGGCCCCTACGAGTTGACGATACTCGATGGGATTTCCCAACTCAGGCCCAGCAGCACTTCCACACAACTTCTTAAAGTTGAGTTCCTTCGGAGTAGTCACGAACTTGCAGTCCACCATCCCAAATCTCTCCAGCAGCTTCACAACATATTTTCCTTGAGAAAGGAAAATATCACCTGGCTTTTACCAGACCTCCAAGCCTAGGAAATAGTGCATCATTCCTAGGTCCTTCATCTCGAACTCGGAAGCTAGCTCCCTCTTACATTGATGAATGTGAGGGTCAACACCTGTCAGGAAGAGATCGTCCATATAGAGAACCAGAATGAGAGGCTTCTCATTATCAACCTTAAAATAAAGGTTTGGATCAGCATCACTTCAAGTAAAGCCCAGCATCATCAAGTAGTTATCGATCCTCTCATACCAAGCCCTAGGGGCTTGCTTCAACCCATAGATGGCTTTCTTCATCCTGCATACATATGTGTCTCTATCTTGGACTTCGAACCCCAGAGATTGTTCCACATAGACCTATTCCTTGATTGAACCATGTAAAAAGGCAGTCTTCACATCCATCTAATGGAAACTCCATCCTTGGGTTGCAACAAGGGCAATGATCAATCGGATGGTGGTATAACGGGAAATAGGTGCAAATATATCATCATAATCTATGCCTTCCTTTTGAGAGAAGCCTCGGGCAACAAATCTTGCCTTGTACTTTTCAACACTTCCATCAGCTCCATGCTTGATCTTGTGGAGCAATTTCGAGGTGACAACAGATTTGTCCTTCAGTCTAGGGACCACATCTAGACATCATTCTTCATGATCGATTCATATTCCTCGTGCATAGCATCCTTCCAAACTTGATGCTTTACGGCTTCTTCAAAAGTTCCAAGCTCATATTGTACAATAGTACTCATGGCTGCTAGGTACCCTTGGTGCCTATTCGGCTTCTTACTTTCTCGGAATGTCCCCCTGGGAGCAATATGCCTCTTGGTATCTTCGAGAGTGTCTCTTAGCCATGAAGGTCTTCTTTTATTTAAAGAGGGTGGATCAATAGGATCCATCGGACCTTCAACAACGGGCATCGATTCAACTTTCGGTTCTTCCTACCTTCCACAACCTCTTCTTCTTCTTTGTCTTCCTTTGAGATAGGAAGATCCCTAACTTCCCTGAGGGCAGCATCTTCATCGAAGGTGACATCATGGCATATCTCCACTTCTCTTTGACCAGACACAGATTTTATATGCCTTCGAGGTTTCACTGTAGCCCACAAACATTCCCTTCTTCCCAGAAGCATCCAGTTTGCTCCTCTTTGATTTATGTGACCCACTTCCAGTTGTTTCTTTCTCTGGCTACAAGTACTTCTTAACTTTCATTGATGATTTTTCCAGACGCACTTGGGTATACTTCTTAAAATTCAAGAGTGAAGGTTTTAACATGTTCTTGGCCTTTAAGGCCTTTGTTGAGAAACAATTTGGACATCATATTCTTAAGTTAAGATCTAAAAATGGAGGAGAATATGTTAACAACAAATTTATCAACTTTTGCACTGAGCATGGCATTCAATTGCAACATACTGTTCTGTATACTCCACAACCAAATGGTGTAGCTGAAAGGAAGAATCGCACTCTAAAAGAAATGGCTAATTGTATGCTTCAATCTAAAGGACTTAGGCCTGATAAAGAAGTGACCCCTCCAAATCCTCCATCTGCTCGGAAGCCTCCCTCGCGCAGATGGGCTCAGCGAGCGAAAGATTTTGCAGTTGGATCAATCTCCGGTACCCCTCGGCATCCATCACCACGGATTACTCAGTCCAGGGCGGCTGCTGCTAATATTTCATTGGGTATTTCACTATCTCCTCCCCTTGCATCATCTTTTCCTCCTGTTACATCTGTTATGATCTCCACATTGCATATCACATCTATTGGAACGAATATACCTTCTATTACCTGTCCTCCCCGCACCTCACCCCCATATTTCTCCAATACCCCTCTGACTCTCCCCGCACCCTCCATCCCCCCCCCACTATCTCAGAGTCATCATCTGAATCCAAGGGCAATCACTCATATTTTCTCAGGTCCCTATCCAAAATATCCTCTTCAACATCTGGGGGGTTGGCTATCATCCCATCCACCCGCCCCACAAAATCATCCAAAGGTCGCCACTCTTTCATCTCTAGAGCCATCATCCAGGCTGGGCAGGATGTGGCTGAAGGTCGTCAGCAAACACTCAATCGGGTTCTTAGAGCACAGACAACCCTCCCAGAGTTTCCCCATGAAGATTCTATCTTTCAATTGTCGCGACTAGCAAGCTCTGCCAAAAAACTTGCCCTCAGAAGATTATTTTATTCATTCTCGGTTGATATGATTTTCCTACAAGAGACCCTAGGCACTACGGACTCAGTCACCCATGCTCTCCAAGCCATTAGACCTGATTGGACCTTCCATGCCCTAGATGTCGGTGGCCGATCAAGGGGCATTGCTATGGGATTCAATCCCTGCTCTATCATTCTTCGCAATCTTTGGGGGGCGAGATGGATTTATTGGGGCTGATATATTATCTATTGACCTTGGTCGCGAATACTGCCTTATGAACATATATGGACTCGGATATGATCGGATCAGATTATGGGAGCATTTGCTCAACCTCTCCCTCCTTGACTCAGAGAACCTCATATTGGGAGGAGATATGAACTTCTCACTTGGCCTGGCAGAATCCTGGGGAAACTCTGCCCAGATCGACCCACTATTTGACTCCATTGGGGCTATGCTTGAAGAACATAAACTGGTGGATATTCCTACCCCCTGGCTACACCCTACATGGCACAACAGAAGAGTAGGATTGGCCTCTTTGGGTAGGAGATTGGACAGGTTTTCGATAGATGAGGCAATTGCAGATAGCACTCTCGTGTTCAGACAATGGGTAGGCTCTAGCGACCTATCTGATCACTCTCCCATTTATTTGGAACTTGCTGGAGATCTACACAAGCCCAGAGCCCCATTCAAATTCAATGCGACCCGGCTCAATGGTGTGACCTACATAGGCCTGATATCCCACTATTGGACTACTCACCTTATCCCCCTTGACCTTGATCCCTCGACCGCATTTGCTTTCAAAATGAAAGAAGTCAAGAGGCTGACTATTGTGTGGGCAAAGGAAAAAAGGAACAAGGATAATCAGGCTTTGACATCCATCTAATCTGAGCTTGCCACCACTAGTGAATCTCCTGACCAAGGATTCTCATCTCATGAATCCAAAGCCCACATTACTCATTTGGAATTTGAACGTTCTAGGATTCTGAAGGACCGAGAAGAGACTTGGCAACTTCTAAGTCGGGCTACTTGGTTACAGGCAGGAGATGAGAACACCAAATTCTTCCATCAATTTGCAAATGGAAGAAGGGCCATTAACATGATCTGGCAGCTGGAAGATGAAGTAGGGAACCAGGCCCAGAACTTTCATCAATTGGAAAATATGGGTGTCTCTCATTTTAAGAATCTCTATAAAACTCCTCAGACAGCTATACCTGAGATCATAAAGGTGGACGAATTATTTCCTCGATTTGTGGGACCAGACGAGGAAGGATCCCTGACTAAACCTGTCTCGATGAAGGAACTCCAGGATACTCTCAAATGGTTCAAGAAGGATTAAAGCCCGGGACCTGATGGATGGCCCATTGAATTCTAACTGGCTTTTTTTGAAACGTTGGGACAAGATATCCTCAATGTTGTGGAGCACTGCAAGCAGACTGGTCGATTATATGATGCGTTCAACTCTACCTTTATTGCTCTTATCCCCAAATCGAACTCCCCTCATACATTTTCTGATTACTGCCCCATTTCCTTATGTAACTTCATATACAATATCATTGCCAAGATCATAGCCAAGATTACCGCCCCATTTCCTTATGTAACTTCATATACAAGATCATTGCCAAGATCATAGCCAACAGGCTCAAGCCCATCCTCTCTGCTCATATATTACCAGAACAGTTTGCTTTCCTTCACCACCGTCAGATGCATGAGGCCATCGGTACTGCACAAGAAGCTTTACACTCCATTAAGACTAAGCACCTCAAAGGCATTATTCTTAAGATTGATTTGGCAAAGGCCTTCAACCACTCCAATTGGCTATACATTCGTATGCTCCTTACTCACCTAGGGTTCCCCATGCTCTTCATCAATTGGATTATGTGTTGCATCACTAATGTATCTTTTAGTGTTCTCATCAACGGATCGGCGTCCCCCTTCTTCCACTCTGAGAGAGGACTCAGAAAGGGTTGTCCTCTCTCCCCCCTCCTCTTCCTGCTTATCATGGAAGCACTCAGTCGATTGATCACACATGAGCGACGATCTAGCAGACTCTTGGGCATCAGAATCATTGGGGGATGTACCCTTTCCCATCTCCTTTTTGTCGATGATGTCCTTATCTTCCTCAATGGGTCCATGGGGGACATCACAACTTTCTCTGCCATCCTCTCCTCATTCAGCCTTGCTACTGGAATGACTTGCAACAATCATAAATCTACTTTGACTGCCATTGGATGCACACAACAGGAGCGGGCACTGGCCACTAAACGATTTCCTTTCATGACCCTTGATTTCTCAGATGGTCTCAAATACTTGGGATTCAGGTTAAAGCCTCTTGCCTATCATAATGTTGATTGGTCATGGCTCGTTGACAAGCTGGAAAAGAAGATCTTTATATGGAACCACCGTTGGCTCTCCCGAGCAGGCAGATTGATCCTTATCAAAACGGTCTTGGAAGCCACTCCTGTGTATTGGTTGTCCCTTGCTTGGATTCCTAAAGGAATTCTCTCTAAGATTTAGCAACTCTGTCGTAGATTCCTCTGGATGGGGAACAAAGAGGGACACACATTTGCTTGGATAAAATGGGATAGCATCGCTCTGCCCAAAAAATGGGGAGGCTAGCATCAAGAATCTGGAAATTTTTGCTAAAGCTCTCGCTGCTAAGATGGGATGGCAGATCATGACCTCTCACAATCTCTGGACTGAAGTGGTCACTCAAAAATACATTAGACCGCTTTCGCTCATGGATTGGATAAGAAGCCCCTCCTGGAACACTCAACACATATCCAGTATCTGGAAGGCAGTCCTCAAATCACTTTCATAAGAGAAGGCCTATCATGGTATATCAAATCTGGTACATTTGCCCGTATTGGATTGGATCCATGGACTGGATGCGCCGATTCATACCACCTTCCTCCCAAGCTCATTGATCACATTACTAGATCTGGGATCATCTACATTCCTCAGATTGCAGACCCGACAACTTCGACTGTATTTGCACAAGGTTGGAAGTATGTTATTCAGCTTGGACTACCTGATCAATGGCATGAGGTTTGGTATCACTATATCATTACTCTCTCAGAATCACATGTCTGCATTACATAGGGTGAGGATGAGCTGGTCTAGAAACATGCAGCCCATGGAAAATACACACCAAAGGATGGTTATCCATTTATCTATTCAAATAATCAGCCATTGAACACCACCTGATGGTGGAGCTGTATCTGGAAATTAAAAGCACCACCCCGATCCATTCTTTTTATGTGGTATATTCTTCGCAACATTGCACCGACTAGGGATAACTGTTAAAATTGGACAACTAAGTCGAAACTCCGGGTTGTGCTGCTCAGATGACGATCGCAATATTTTTATTGGATTCCTCTTTCGGAGAGGTGTAAGATTGATCTAAAGATCATCTCGATCGGATGAGCAGAACATGTACTTTGAATTTATTCCACTTATGTGCTAGGTCGGCCTGGAATAAAATATTGACTTAAATGTCTTAAAGGATGTGTCACACACCCCCAAAGATTCCTATATATTGGAGAGACTTAGAGTTCATTTGACACACATTGGTGTGGAGGAATTCTCTCTCTCTTGATGGCATTGGAGCTGCGTATTCTTTGTTTGGGTTGTTCTGGGGTTATGTGTGACATGCTTGGCTGAATGACCTATTGGAGACTTTGCTGGTAGAAGCATCCTTCTGATCGTTGTAACGCCACCATTTCTTATCTCTGTTTTGGCTTGTCTTCTATCAATCTATTAATATGTTCTATCTTCTTCAGTATTGTGCCCTAATCTGAAATGGCATAGAACATAAGCAGAAATTAACATGGTATCAGAGCTTAAGGGGAAGACAATGCCCAAATCTGTGGTGAAGTAGAATTTCTCTTGTGCCCTAGATGCAGCGACCACAGTAAGGAGGAGGAGTTCCGTTTGGGTTTATTAATGGCTGTAATGAAGGCCGAATGTTAGGCCAAGCCCTTCAGTACTAAACGCTGCACTGTTTGGGCACTATATTTTTGGAGAACCGAAGGCTCTAGGCTTCCTTGTGCTAAGCCACAGGCCATAGCACCGCAGCTAGGCCTGCTTAAGTGCAAAATCAAAAGCTACAAGCCTTGAGGCTTCACTAAAATCCTGCCGCAGTAAAAGAAGTCGACCAACATGTAGAAATAGAGCTGTCTGAAGCCTATTTTAGGAGGTCGAAGATGCTGTTAGAAGGCCGATTTTAATTCAAACTTCTAGACGCCAAGTGTAGGCATCAATGCTCGCGTTCAACCCGTGGATTGTTCCATGCGACAGTGATTTTTTGCCGGCTAAGACAGTTGAGCCCTCGCGATAGTCATTGTCGGACTGTAATGGGCGGTGGCGAATAAATTTGCAAATTGGTCGGACTGTAATGGGCAATGGCGACGCGGCTGTCATCATCCATCTGCGAAGGGCCAAATTACGAAAGAATTATTGAAGACGACCGTTGCGCAGCCTCAAGGCTCCGCAAAGCCAGATTCTTGGTCGTTGCGGGGCCATGGTCTTGGTCATCACACAAAGGAGCATTGGTTGGACAGACATCATCACAAAGCCAAAAAAATTTAAATCCTGAAAATTGTAGGATGGGCAAGAAAGGAGCTGCCGTCATTTACAAGATGGCTGTCTGAATTAATCCCTCGCGCGGAAAACCTTCACAGTTTTTTTGGCTGCCGAAAAATTCTATCATTGGTTGGACGCCTGATCTCAGAGGCTGACTGCATCAGGCCCCGATCGAGGACCCGAGCTGAAATGATGAGATCAATTCCGATGATCTCTGAGCACGGATGAGTAATTTTGATTTTAAAGCGAGGTTAAACAAACAAAAAAATTCGTAATACTGTTCGTTAGTCATGATGCCGATATCGTGGTCCTCAATTCAGGACATTTCCGTGTCCAATTGACATCGATCATTTCGCTGTCCTGACTGGAATAATATTTTTTTTGTCTGGAATTTATTGTTTCACTTGAACGGCCTCCTCTAGATAGAGTTGGACTAAAATACATTAAACGGTGGAATTGTCAACCGCGATATATGGGTCAGCAATCTCTCATTCACAGCTTTGTTGCAAATGGTACGTTGGTCTTGGCTGAATACACCCAATTCACGAGAAATTTACAACATTACAGAGGCATCGCTCATACTTTGTGGCATCATGGCATCGTGGCGTCACCATACTCTGTGGCACAGTGGCATCGCTATACTCTTTAGTATGTACCGCTATACTCTTATGGCATGTATTTGTTACTATAATGTTCTATGGCTCGCATCATATGGCTCGAATTCATATGGCTGTGACTTTTGGTTTAGCAGTGACATCAATATATAAATGACAGTGACCCTAATGCATGACAAGTAATCTTGATATGACAGTGCCTTATATGGAAATGGCCTTGACAATACAGTGAATTTGTTCCATAACAGTGACCTTGATGTAAGAACTGTGATATATATATAACAGTGAGTTATATGATAGTGACCTTGATATGTCTGTGTACTTGGTTGGTGCTAGACTCAGTGGTTTTTTTTCTGCAGAGGTTCTCATTTTAAAGGAGACCTCTATAATGCAGGAATGCACAGATCATGAAGTAGATTTTGTCTCTAAAAGTGAAGCTGGAAAAACTAAACCAAGGAATCTTCACATGACAGGTTGAGAACACTTTAATTTTTAAGGAGATCATGGAGACAAGGAAAATCCTCAGCAAATTCTTTCGGGCTGGTGGTTGTGAGCTATACATAGGTGTCTTCAAATCATTTGAAACTCTATGCATATACTTGGAAAGTGATCAAATCCTGATAAGAATTTATGGGTCTAATATTGGATGGCAGTAGTGAATCAAATCATTCTGAGAAAACTGTCTGGAAGGAGTCATCTATATGTACAAAGACTTGGAATAATTCACTACAATTCATGGAAGTCTCGGACTTGCTGTGACAGTTGTGTTTGTTTGCGAGATTCTGAATTGTTGTCCCTGGCTTGAGCTTTCTTATCTTGAGTTCAAGCTCCTTGGAGGCTCATACGTGGGTAAGGATGATCAAAGATCTTACTGGTGGTGAATAAGAACAACGTTGTAGATTGCAACTGCAGATCCAAGCTGAAGTTGGTCACAAACACAATGATTCCCAGATCTGTGCATAAGCAAGACCACAATGATATTTAGAAGATGGCATACTGTATCATTTACCACATGTTCAGGAGCTGGGTACTTATAACTTAGCTAGATCTGCTTAACAGAAAGGTATCACATAAAGTATCGACTGACATGAAGAAGGGTAAAGACTTGAAGCCCTAGATCAGTCAACTATTAACTATAAATCTGAAATTGAGAAGCAGCGTTGGATGAGATACCAGATGTAGCAGATGAAGTTCTCAAGTGCAGAATTATGAAAGAAGGAATCATGTTTGTATTCCTAGTTCTGTGAGTCACAGTAAAGAGGGCTGGTTGAGGAAGTTACAGCAGACCTCCTCAGAATAACAGGACTTCTAACACAAGTTGAGGCTTGTTGATATATTCTCCCTGTTGGACAGTGACATAGATATACACCTATGTACCAGTAAGCATGTGACAGTAGCAGTCTCACATTGGAGCGTAATGGTAAAATGTGTTTCTGCAGCTTTCAGACACGTTGGAAATCTTTAGCAAAAGACTGTGGTCTTGGATGGTTTTGACTATGGAAGAATAAAACTCCCTTCAAAGCTAGTGTCTAAGATGCCCTCATTTAAAAATAGATGTTTTTCTCGAGAGAGAGAAGCTAGCATTAAGAGGGAGAATACATCTCCGTATATACTCCTGAGCTAATATCATTGTTGGACGAAAGAAGATCCTCATGGCTCAAACACATATGGCTTCAGAGGGGGAAATTCCAGAAGAAAACCAAGAAGCCATATAAATACCAGGGGTATCTAGCTGCCATGAGTACAATATGAGCCTGGAACATTTGAAGAAACTGGAAAGCATCAAGGTCTACAAGGATGTGAGGGTGATGTCTAGGACACGGTTCCTAGACCACAGATCAAAGGTGTTGTCATAAAATCAAGCATGGATCTGATGAAAGTGCTGAAAAGCTCAGGCAAGATTCGTTGCCCATGAGGAAGGCATAGACTATGATGTCACACTTGCACCTGTGACCCGATATACCATCATTCGATCAACAATAGCCCTTGTTGCTACGCAAGGATGGAGTCTTCATCAGACAGAAGCGATCCATTTATGGACCTTCCTGGTGTATCCTGTGCAAAGCTGATTCTAAATCCGTCAACCACTTGTTTCTTCACTGCCCTGTAGCTCAGGCCCTCTGGCAACAAACATTAGCTGCTCTTCAAATCACTATCCGATAACATGGGACAGATCTCTCTGATACATCGCAGACTTGGTGGATTAATGCATCTACCCACAAGGCAAGCAACCTCCCCCTCCTTGTTTGTTGGGGACTATCGATCATTCGCAACAAGTGTATATTTCTCAAAGCTAATCCCAATTGGCCCCTCACGTCTACCAACATCATTTCTATATATAACAGCCTCCCACGGGATGAACCACCCGGCCCTCTCCGCAACTTGACCCGGGAAGCTATAACCGAGAACATCCCTGGGCCTACTATGATGGATCTACCCAGCAACATGGATTTGGTGGTGGTGCCATATTATACATCAACGAACAACACCATTTCATAATTAAAATGGGTTTGGGGCATGGTACCAATAATTATGTTGAACTCATATCCTTGAGACACCTTCTACAATTTGCCATTGAACATGGCTATCATCATTTACAAAGTTTTGGAGACTCAAAGATTGTTATCGTTGGTTCAACCAGGCATCTGTATGTAACGTGCACACACTTCGTCATATATTGGAGGACTCTTGGCACTTGAAATCACAATTTAATTCTATCATTTGTTGCCATATTTACAAGGAGCGCAACCATCTTTCCGACGCACTATCCAAGGAGGTCGCGCTCTAGCCTCGAGGGCCCTGGTTGATTGAAGAACACACTGGACAAGAACACTTTTATATTATCATCGCCCATACATAGATCAACATCCGACAGGGGGCATCTAGCCCGATTTTCATGGTTATTTGCAGACTCATGTTTATAACATGTATGTAGTGAATCTATCTCAGCAGACATTGTATTGAACTTTCATGTATCCCCAATAGGGGTTTATTTTGGACCTTTATTTTTGTATGTGACCACAATCACAAATTTGATGAAAATGCCACTGGCATTTACAGCATGTAATTTTCTACAATATAATGAAAATTACAATTTTTCCTCGGGGAAAAAAATCTAAAGGACTTAATCTTAAGTTTTGGGTAGAAGCAATTAAATGTGCAAATTACATAGTAAATCGCACTCCTACTAAGGTTTTAAGGAATATCACTCCAGAAGAAGCCTGGAGCTCAATCAAACCAGATGTAAGTCACTTTCGTGTTTTTGGAAGTGAAGCTTGGGCCCATATTCCCGATGAGAAACATAAAGCCTTAGAAGAAGTGCGATTTACTATGTAATTTGCACAGTTAATTACTTCAGCCCAAAAATTAAGACTAAGTCCTTTAGATTGAAGCATACAATTAGCCATTCCTTTTAGAGTGTGATTCTTCCTTTCAGCTACACCATTTTGTTGTGGAGTATACGGAACAATATGTTGCAATTGAATGCCATGCTCCGATACCATGTAGGAATTTACAAGGTAAGTTCCTTGGATCAAACACCAAAGGTCACCGCTCACAAACAGATCACAGATCAGTACACCAGTATTTGACGCGGTTAAAACCCTCAAAGAGGGAAACAGTCCACGTTCTGAGCCAATGCAGCCACTTCAGGCAGTTTATTAATATAAAGAAAGAAAATTTACATAAGCTTCTCTCATAAACGGTCACTGGACAAAAGACCCTCCATGCTCTTTAAATAGAGATCATGGACCAATCGAGTGTTAAGCCACGGATCAAGTGTCAGTAATACCGAGGAGAGAATGGACCATCGGATCACTACATATCGTGACCGTCGGATTATAAGTTACAAAAGTACATAGTAAAGAAACACACTTTACGAACTCTACGCTAGACAAAGTTATACTTAACTATTTCCTATGTGTCGGAATATCCTAATAGGTATAGGAGGGGCACTACTTGAGAAAACCTGATTGAGATAGGGTGTTCCATCTATCCCAATTCCATACTTACCACTTTCCATCTTACATTAGAATCCCTTATTCCACTTCCATTTTTCGAGTTCAATTAACCATTGGTTATCCAGGATTTGGCACCCATACATCCTCATACCTAGGTAGGGCCCAAAACTGGCCCGGGAGGTTGATGCAACTAAAAGAAAAAGAAAAAGCATATATTGGCCACAAGCAAAATAAAACAAAGAATATCAAAATGCAAAGATGGTTGGGACATACACATTAGCACGTGGGAAAAGGCTTAGCATGAGCTCTACCTCACCCATTACCTCATCCATTATGGCCATCACTTGATTCTTGAGCACCATATTGCTCCTATACATCATGAAAGGAACCCTTGCATGTCCCAACCGCGAAGGGCATGAGTTGCCTCATCATTAATGGGTAATACACTCATATACATCATACAAAGCAACCTCTTACCCTTTGAGCTACGAACAGTAATACAAAGAAAAAACAAAGAAAAAGTAAAAGGCGCACAAGAGGGGTGGAATAACAAAGGTCGGGTTGGTAACTATTCAAGCTTGGTCCACTTAGACGCAAAAATGATTATCATACATAATGATATGTTGCTTGCTAGAGTTTGTGATGTGATTGTTAAGTGTTCCATAGCCATGACTTGGGCACCTTAAGGACCTAGGCCTCCAGAGAAGCATAATGGCACCTACACGTAAAGCGTTGAGAGCCACGGGACTCCTAGAAATAGCAAAGTATCACACACACCCTTGAGCACCTCCAATACCCAGAGCATTCTGACACTTTTCCCTACATTTGATGACTTTTCGGGATGATGCACTTGGACCCAGCAAGTCCCCAGCCAACTTTGCACTTCATGAGGGATGGCAGAGTATCCAAGGCCCAGATGAAGATGGTCTCACCCCTTGAGACATGGGAGGGCTTGCACCACCTTGGAAGCCCTCAACATTGGAGCAGAGATTGATAATATGACCATTTGGAGACCCATGAGACCACCTTTCTGCCCCAAGATGAAATTTGAGGTTCACAACTATTGACAAAGACCCAAGGGCCAACCCTCAAAGGATGATTTTAGAAGGCTTCTACACCTAGCTTGGCACCAAGAAGCCTCAACCCATGGATCATATAGCCCTACACATGGATGATATCAGCCTTATGGCTCACAGGTGTGGGAAAATATTTAACACATGGATCATATAGCCCTACACATGGATGATATCAGCCTTATGGCTCACAGGTGTGGGAAAATCTTTATGTTTTTTGTCTTGGCTAGTGGATTGGATTGTAACCAAAATCATCATTGTAATTTTACTTGAGATTTAGAGAATTTAGGGCTAAATAGATATTGTTCCTCCTCATATAAATAGAGGAGAGGATCATTATGTTTCTCATCATCACTTAGAGATTTTGGCCTTTCTTAAGTGAATTTTGACCGTATTTACCAGTGGGAGAGATGTGATCTATGGAACGAATTTTGTATTGGAGCTATTTCTCTGTCTTTGGAGAAGTTATCTTAGATTAATGATGAATTATTACATGCGTATTGTCTTGTAAGTGAACCTTGTATTTGATAATTTTTTGCTTTATGTCTAATGCATGGAATATATTGGTTATCTAAGGTTTTTCTATTATGCCCTAATTTGCCGAAAATTAATTGTATAGAAGCTAGATATCATTATTGCATCCATTACTCATTATATAACATGTGAATGATATTCCCCTTGGAAACTCATGTTATAGCTTTCCCAAGTGCCTTTGGTCCCTCACAAAGATAATAGTTAGGGTTTTGACGTTAAGGCATCAAAATATCCTTACTCATATGCAAAGCTTAGCTAGCCTTAAATATCCATTGACTCCATCCACCCTAGGACTAGGCACTAGCCATCCTTTGTTGGTGATCAAACAAACTTTTATCTATAAATTTTCTCCTTTTCTCTCTCTTGCCTATTTCCGGCCCTCTTAAGGCCGAGCAGCCAACTAGGGCATGGAGCAAATTGCTTGGTATAAGGAATTTTGGAATTTGGAGTCTAAATGTCAGGAAGAGTAGTTGCCACAAAATTATTCTCATTTGGTTTCACTTCAATTTCATCCATAATTTCCTTTGCCCTAGTTGTTTGCCCTCAGATACACCCTGGTTTAGTTTTAGCTTCAACTTGAGGATATTGAGGGTTTTGTATGCCTCATCCTTGTTGGAATACATCATGGGAAACCGTTTCTTGGCATCCTAACCTTTGGATATTCCAACTCTCAACCTACTAACCAAACCCTAGGCCTTGTAATGCCCTCAATTAGGCTTTTCAAGGAAAGAGAATTGTCTCCTCTTGGAGCCATGTGCCTGAAATTGTGTCTTTCCCTTGGAGACCTCCTTGTGTCACCTCATACCTCAAACCAAGAATACCTATTAGGTGATCTATACACTTACTAGGACTCCTGCCATTGGTAAAAGTCCAAAAAAGGGAAAGGGGTTTTGGTTGTGGTGACAGTGGGCCATCACCCCATTGTTGTCACTTGGTCTAGTGATAACCTTGTAGGGTAACCCCTCTCCAAGGCTTGCTAGATTTTGCGGCAACAGTATGATTGGACTAGGTGGAAAAGGACAAGTATTTTTATAATATGCTGACAAATTTAGATATATTGGTGCATGTTGGTTCGATAATGTGTGTTTTGCGGGCAACAATGGGACACCCAATTTTATCTTTTGTGTATGAGAAAGACAAGTTGCGAAGATTTCAATCAGCAATCATGAGTCGAACACGCCCTTGTGATGATGACCACATTAAGGAGTTTTCTCTACAATATTGAGGCCGCACCAACCTGTACATCCATATTAAAGAGACTTTCTACCGCTAGGAGAAATTTGAAAATCAAAACCATTGATGTTGAAACTTCATTCAACAACAATAAGTTTTAACTTTTGTAAGAACATAGTGCCATATCTCTCATACTTCTTGATGATCACTTTGTGCTGAGGGATAGGAATTCATTATTGCCTTTCTTTTAGCAGGTTTCCCCTCATCAACTTCAACACATCATCTGAGGGGTGATCTAGAAGTTGAGCACCTCAGTGGTCGTTATCCTCATTAGGCCTTAATCATATGATCTTTAATAACTCTGCAACTCCAACACATATTTCATAGCAGGAAAGTTGTGCTCGTACCTTAAAGCCTGTTAGCCTCATTACAGGGTTCCTTCGTGTTTGGTAGGTGCTTTCATCACTGGCATCTAACCATGTGGTTGCCTCCCATGTGTCGACTTCAACACATCATCCACAGGGAGCAACAGACAGGTTATGTGGTGGCAGGCTCTGATTTCGGACAGGCATGTGGATGAATGAGACCCCCTTTTAACCGATCCATCGAGGCTCATAACCAAGCTCCACACTTGTGCCTCCCTCTAGCTCTTGAATCCCGTTGAATAAAGGGCTATTATATGACATATGTCGAGTGTTAGAGGACAAGCAACCTATCAAAATCTCTAATAAGTGCAAGTTTTTGTCTCAAGCACACTAGGGCTTCACAACCAACAACCTTGACAAGGTCAAGCACCTCTCCCAGGTATACAACAGCTGAAATACCAACTACCTTTACACCTAGAGTGATCTCAGCCACAAATGCTCTGATATTGTGTAGAAATTTCCCTCAATTTACAGTTCAAAACTTTCACCTCTTAACTAAAGGTTTCCCAAATCTTAATCCTACGAGTTTTCAATCTTAAAAATGTTATGAAATATAAACAAAATAGCAACAATAGTGGACTATATGTCAATTTCTTAAAAACCACAATCTAAGTAGATCTAAAGTTGAGAGCTTTCTGCCAAAATTGATACCTTTTTACAGACATACAAAGACAAGTTTTTTTACTTTGCTTTATACAAGTCCTAAAGGAACCATGTGCATGAAGCTAGCATATATAATGCAAAAATGTCAGTCTAATGTATATAATGCAGATATGGTAAGACTAAAGTTAAAACATTTTAAAAATGGATTGAGTACAAAGTAATCCTAATGTTCTCATCAATGCAAGAGTTGAAATGTCCTTAAAATGGCATTGAGAGGCATTGCAAAATCAATCTCCGGATTCTTTAAAAACAACCAAAATAAGAAATTATAGCCAACAGAAAAAGAAAGGCCGAACTACGGGCCCTGCCATTTCTCTTACTCAAATTGAACAATCTCCAGGGAATGAGTAGTAGGAAATCAGTAGTTCCACACCAAGAAACAAAGAACAGAGAATTAGATAACATACCGCGTTGAAGAAGTATTCCCTGCCTTCGGAGACGATTCAAATTTTGAAATAATGGAGGAATTTATTTTCTCGACAAGGGCGGGCAAGTTCTTGTAGTGTTCTGAATAGTTTTTACTTGTGGCAGACTCGGTTGTATAGTCAGAGACACTGTAACCAAAGAAAGAAAATATATTAACATCCACGAAGGACCAAAATAGGTCAAAAGAAATCAATGGGGCTGTAAAAGTAAAACCAGCATAAAATATCATGACACCGTACAATGCTTCTGTCTTTTTCCTGGGGAGCTATAAACCCCAGTAACATTTTCTAAGCCTTATTCCCTAAAGCCCCCATGGCTTTCGAACATGGGTACCACTTTACCTTACACATGTTGTTGCCGACCTAATGGTTATCCAGTGAAATTAAAATACGTAAATCAAGTAGAGCCGTTTTTGAAAATCACAGTAATCTGTTATAGTTTCAGTGAAGAATAAGGAACCAGGTTCTCCTTCAGTCATTTTCCTCATCCAACAGAAACATCCGAGAATGAAAAAATGTTCTCTCTTTGGGTAAATAGGGTTCTTGGAAGAGCGATTCACACCGTTTTGCAAGGCAATTTCTTCCCCAGTAATTAGAGAAAATTAGAAAAGAACAGGATTAACATACTTTATCTCCAAATTGTAAGGCTCGGGATTGTCCTTTGCGTCGGATTCGGCGGTGGGAGCAGCGTCCACTACGAGCAGGTCTCCTATAATCCGAGCATTAACAATCACCGACTTAGTCACTCCATCATGACTCCTGATGTAACAGAAAGCATAAGCATCATCCATCTCATTCCATCCTTCAATTCCAACTTCTTCATTTCCTACAAAACAACAAGTACACAGTGCCTCAATTCCCTATTTCTTTTCCCACCGACTTACGGTTGACGAAATAGCTCACCGACTAAACCTGCAATTCAAAAATTGGACGCAATTTCATCCTCCATTGTGCTGCCAATAACATTTACCTGAAACTGGCGATGATAATGAAACGGCTTGAGATCCGGTGGCCGTGAGGGAATAACCCGCGGCTAAAAATGAAGCGTGTATTGCAAAAGCTAACCTATCGTGAGAATTTCTGAAAGACGGGCGCGAAGCCCTTATCACACCTAACACAGCACTGTCTGTAGCCATTGAAGAAGCTCCTCTTGCTTGCTTTACCAACTCTCGCACATTTGCTGTGCTCTTTCTCGCGTCTGGGCGAGCCTGTTTGTTCTCGGTAGGATGTGCGAATGGCTTGCTCCCCACGCGGTTCAAATTTATACCCGGTTAGCAACGTGTGCAGTTTATAATCAATAGGTGATGCATGTCAACACATACCTGTCTGCCTTCTAGACCGTCGAGCGACCGCAAAATTGGCGACACTTTAAAATATAATAAAACTAGCAATTGCACCGGGAGGTGCAAGGGAACGCTGAAA